>CAWUFW010013351.1:0-481566 GCA_963921515.1 Calotriton arnoldi | reverse complement strand
TAATTCTACGAGGAGCCGAATTAACTGTAATTTTCGACTCGCGGCCTGGCCGACACCTGCATTAAGGGCTGGAACATCAAGGGGACCCGAGGAAGCCTCAGGACACACAAACAAACCGGGACTCTCCATTCGGACATACCGCGCCTTGGTCCTGATTTGCAAAAGCCCAATGGGGTCAAACTTTAATTTTGCTTTCCCCACGCAATACCTACTCGGGAACAGTGCTCTCTGGGAACTGTAGTTATGACTGGACTACAGTGGGTGTGCGACCACGTGATCTGGGGTCAAAACACTCCCACCAATGGGGGTTGAGGCAGGACATTTAAAGGCGTGGGTGGTGCTATACCCTGGTAACAGCGGCATCCGACGAAGGCTACTAACGCCGAAATGCATCATGCCCAAGCTGTCTCAATAAAGGCTTCCAAAGATTTCCCCGAGTGGCCCCTTACCTTTCTTCCTTCGAGGGGTTTGTGAGTGGATATATGCGCACCAGCCAGAGGCGTGAAAGAGGCCCCGTTCTACAAAGTGGCAGGAGCATCACTGGCATCAGCTGCTGCAGCTTTCTTTGTCCAAGGGATTGGAAAAAGCTCCTGCCCGCCCGAGTGCAAGCTAAGCCATGGGCTGCTGCCAGGTGCAGCTCGTGATTCTACGAGAAGCCGAATTCACTGTAATTTTCGACTCGCGGCCCGGCCGACACCTGCATTAAGGGCTGGAACGTCAAGGGGACCCGAGGAAGCCTCAGGACACACAAACAAACCGGGACTCTCCATTCGGACATACCGCGCCTTGGTCCTGATTTGCAAAAGCCCAATGGGATCAAACTTTAATTTTGCTTTCCCCACGCAATACCTACCCGGGAACAGTGGTCTCTGGGAACTGTAGTTATGACTGGACTACAGTGGGTGTGCGACCACGTGATCTGGGGTCAAAACACTCCCACCAATGAGGGTTGAGGCAGGACATTTAAAGGCGTGGGTGGTGCTATACCCTGGTAACAGCGGCATCCGACGAAGGCTACTAACGCCGAAATGCATCATGCCCAAGCTGTCTCAATAAAGGCTTCCAAAGATTTCCCGAGTGGCCTCTTACCTTTCTTCCTTGGAGGGGTTTGTGAGTGGATATATGCGCGCCAGCCAGAGGCGTGAAAGAGGCCCTGTTCTACAAAGTGGCAGGAGCATCACTGGCATCAGCTGCTGCAGCTTTCTTTTGTCCAAGGGATTGGAAAAAGCTCCTGCCCGCCCCGAGTGCAAGCCAAGCCATGGGCTGCTGCTAGGTGCAGCTCGTGATTCTGCGAGGAGCCGAATTCACTGTAATTTTCGACTCGCGGCCCGGCAGACACCTGCATTAAGGGCTGGAACATCAAGGGGTCCCGAGGAAGCCTCAGGACACACAAACAAACCGGGACTCTCCATTCGGACATACCGCGCCTTGGTCCTGATTTGCTAAAGCCCAATGGGGTCAAACTTTAATTTTGCTTTCCCCACGCAATACCTACCCGGGAACAGTGCTCTCTGGAAACTGTAGTTATGACTGGACTACAGTGGGTGTGCGACCACGTGATCTGGGGTCAAAACACTCCCACCAATGGGGGTTGAGGCAGGACATTTAAAGGCGTGGGTGGTGCTATACCCTGGTAACAGCGGCATCCGACGAAGGCTACTAATGCCAAAATGCATCATGCCCAAGCTGTCTCAATAAAGGCATCCAAAGATTTCCCCGAGTGGCCTCTTACCTTCCTTCGAGGGGTTTTTGAGTGGATATATATGTATATATATATGTATATATATATATATATATATATATATATATGCACTCCATCCAGCTCCAACAGAATCATCAACAGAATCATCCACGGAAGAAGGCACGGACTCAAGGTAGTCAGGATTCGGCTTCTGTTTATTCTCTCAGGTCACCCTCAATCCTCGAGATAGAGGAGAGATGCGTTTCGGCTTGCTAGAAGCCTTTATCAATCTAGTTGGCGTCATTGTGACAGCATAATATATAGCACTTCCCAATCACGTAATAAGTAAACATAGAAGACATACTAAAAAAAATTACAACCACTATGTGGATCCTATGCAGCATATAGGACCATGCTTCCTGCAGCTGGGTATCAGCAATGTTTTTAAGTAAAGCATATTCAATTATCTAAATTGCACAGTGCATATGAATATTTAGCATGAAATCCCAGTATTGTAAATTACATGGGCAAGACGAAACGCATCGCTCCTCTATCTCGGGGATTGAGGGTGACCTGAGAGAATAAACAGATGCCGAATCCTGACTACCTTGAGTCCGTGCCTTCTTCCGTGGATGATTCTGTGGGTGCTGGATGGAGTGCATTCAAATTCAGCGTGAGCGGTCACCACGCTAAACACCAGTCGTTTGTGGCTCTCCCCTTGTGACCGTATATATATATATATATATATCTCATCTGTGAGCAAGGACGTTCCTGTCCGAAACGCGTCAGATTTGAAGCTCTAAATAAAATAACAACAGTGCCCAAACCTGGAGGATTCGTGTTGTCTCTGTTCGCCACATGTTCTGCGGAAGTGCGGAGACTTCGTTTGTTTGTTATATATATATATATATATATATATATTCACATAGGATCATTCCATCTTCGAAAATAATCATCCAGCACTCCCAAAGGTATTGGTCACTCGGTAATTTTATTTTGTGACGATAAACATCAACGCGTTTCAGCAGTCTCTTGCTGCCTTGTTCATATATATATACACATACACATTTGAA
Source organism: Calotriton arnoldi (assembly GCA_963921515.1). Taxonomy (NCBI): domain Eukaryota; kingdom Metazoa; phylum Chordata; class Amphibia; order Caudata; family Salamandridae; genus Calotriton; species Calotriton arnoldi. The sequence goes on along the minus strand of CAWUFW010013351.1, from coordinate 478,812 downwards.
TATTGTTTAATTTGACATCTGGGAAAGCCTTTCTGTTAGAGAGTGTGGCATAAAAAAAAAACGGCTCCGTAACATTGTCCAGTGCTCACTATGGGATCAAGCCATGGCGGAATACTTCCCCGACTAGCCAGGTGCCTGTTGGGAATTGTGGTTCGCCGATGCGAACTGCAGTGAGTTTCAGCAAATTGATATGGCTCAGCTGGACTGCGGCAAGTAACGCGGGAGCAATTTGCATAAATAAGGAAGGAGGTTGGCGGGACATTGCATTGAAATATGGCATTTGATAAAGGCATTGCGCCGAAACGCGTCATGCCATTGTTTTAAATAAAGTTACCTTCCTGTATTCCCTGTTGAGTCCCCTTCAGTTGCTTCTTCAGAAGAGACTGTTTTTGTTGTATTTTGCGCCTTGCCCTTGGCGCATTGGGGGACCCGCTCCACAAGAGTCTGGAACATTTTGGGCAAATTTGTGGCTTTTTCCAAGGGATTGGATCGTTTCCAGACCGCCGCATCCAACAAAATCACGGCGCTGCTGCAGCCGTAGCTCTTAAAATGGGGAGATTAGAACATTGTATCGACGTCTCGGCGCTAAATGGACATTGGGCTATGCGGCTGAGCGTTGGGGACACAGGATGGGACTTTGTTTGAACACTTGTGGTGAGCTTGCTAACCGGGATTCCTCCTTCAAACGGCTCCGTAACATTGTCCAGTGCTCACTATGGGATCAAGCCATGGCGGAAAACTTACCCGACTAGCCAGGTGCCTGTTGGGAATTGTGGTTCGCCGATGCGAACTGCAGTGAGTTTCAGCAAATTGATATGGCTCAGCTGGACTGCGGCAAGTAACGCGGGAGCAATTTGCATAAACAAGGAAGGAGGTTGGCGGGACATTGCATTGAAATATGGCATTTGATAAAGGCATTGCGCCGAAACGCGTCATGCCATTGTTTTAAATAAAGTTACCTTTCCTGTATTCCCCGTTGAGTCCCCTTCAGTTGCTTCTTCAGAAGAGACTGTTTTTGTTGTATTTTGCGCCTTGCCCTTGGCGCATTGGGGGACCCGCTCCACAAGAGTCTGGAACATTTTGGGTAAATTTGTGGCTTTTTCCAAGGGATTGGATCGTTTCCAGACCACCGCATCCAACAAAATCACGGCGCTGCTGCAGCCGCAGCTCTTAAAATGGGGAGATTAGAACATTGTATCGACGTCTCGGCGCTAAATGGACATTGGGCTATGCGGCTGAGCGTTGGGGACACAGGATGGGACTTTGTTTGAACACTTGTGGTGAGCTTGCTAACCGGGATTCCTCCTTCAAACGGCTCCGTAACATTGTCCAGTGCTCACTATGGGATCAAGCCATGGCGGAATACTTACCCGACTAGCCAGGTGCCTGTTGGGAATTGTGGTTCGCCGATGCGAACTGCAGTGAGTTTCAGCAAATTGATATGGCTCAGCTGACTGCGGCAAGTAACGCGGGAGCAATTTGCATAAATAAGGAAGGAGGTTGGCGGGACATTGCATTGAAATATGGCATTTGATAAAGGCATTGCGCCGAAACGCGTCATGCCATTGTTTTAAATAAAGTTACCTTTCCTGTATTCCCCGTTGAGTCCCCTTCAGTTGCTTCTTCAGAAGAGACTGTTTTTGTTGTATTTTGCGCCTTGCCCTTGGCGCATTGGGGGACCCGCTCCACAAGAGTCTGGAACATTTTGGGCACATTTGTGGCTTTTTCCAAGGGATTGGATCGTTTCCAGACCGCCGCATCCAACAAAATCACGGCGCTGCTGCAGCCGCAGCTCTTAAAATGGGGAGATTAGAACATTGTATCGACGTCTCGGCGCTAAATGGACATTGGGCTATGCGGCTGAGCGTTGGGGACACAGGATGGGACTTTGTTTGAACACTTGTGGTGAGCTTGCTAACCGGGATTCCTCCTACAAACGGCTCCGTAACATTGTCCAGTGCTCACTATGGGATCAAGCCATGGAGGAATACTTACCCGACTAGCCAGGTGCCTGTTGGGAATTGTGGTTCGCCGATGCGAACTGCAGTGAGTTTCAGCAAATTGATATGGCTCAGCTGGACTGCGGCAAGTAAGGCGGGAGCAATTTGCATAAATAAGGAAGGAGGTTGGCGGGACATTGCATTGAAATATGGCATTTGATAAAGGCATTGCGCCGAAACGCGTCATGCCATTGTTTTAAATAAAGTTACCTTTCCTGTATTCCCCGTTGAGGCCCCTTCAGTTGCTTCTTCAGAAGAGACTGTTTTTGTTGTATTTTGTGCCTTGCCCTTGGCGCATTGGGGGACCCGCTCCACAAGAGTCTGGAACATTTTGGGCAAATTTGTGGCTTTTTCCAAGGGATTGGATCGTTTCCAGACCGCCGCATCCAACAAAATCACGGCGCTGCTGCAGCCGCAGCTCTTAAAATGGGGAGATTAGAACATTGTATCGACGTCTCGGCGCTAAATGGACATTGGGCTATGCGGCTGAGTGTTGGGGACACAGGATGGGACTTTGTTTGAACACTTGTGGTGAGCTTGCTAACCGGGATTCCTCCTTCAAACGGCTCCGTAACATTGTCCAGTGCTCACTATGGGATCAAGCCATGGCGGAATACTTACCCGACTAGCCAGGTGCCTGTTGGGAATTGTGGTTCGCCGATGCGAACTGCAGTGAGTTTCAGCAAATTGATATGGCTCAGCTGGACTGTGGCAAGTAACGCGGGAGCAATTTGCATAAATAAGGAAGGAGGTTGGCGGGACATTGCATTGAAATATGGCATTTGATAAAGGCATTGCGCCGAAACGCGTCATGCCATTGTTTTAAATAAAGTTACCTTTCCTGTATTCCCCGTTGAGTCCCCTTCAGTTGCTTCTTCAGAAGAGACTGTTTTTGTTATATATATATATATATTCACATAGGATCATTCCATCTTCGAAAATAATCAACCAGCATTCCCAAAGGTATTGGTCACTCAGTAATTTTATTTTGTGACGATAAACATCAACGCGTTTCAGCAGTCTCTTGCTGCCTTGTTCATATATATACACATACACATTTGAATATTGTTTAATTTGACATCTGGGAAAGCCTTTCTGTTAGAGAGTGTGGCATAAAAAAAACCCCCATACTTTATTTTGAAAACTGTCATTTTATGAGAGTGAAATCCCTTTCTAGGTGTTTTTCTTGCTTCGCTATGATTGTGCCTCCGTGTGGGAGTGCAGTATTTTCTATTATTTGGGAGGGCGAAGGAAAACATACAGTTGAGGCACTACCACTCTCCTAGTGGCACCAGGTTTGGGGTCTTTGGCCTCAGTGTATAGGAGTCCCTCCTCCCAATAGACCCTGTGGGAGCCACTGACACCTCCCTTTCCCTGTTCAGCAGCTTGCTGCCGCAGGCTCTCAAGAGTGGGACAGACTTGCTGCCCACAGCACAGTTGTTCCCTAGAGGGTCCCCCTGGGCCCATGAGCTCAACCTGGTAAGGTTCAAGGTCTGTGGGCTCAGTTCCCTCCACGGCTGATAAGTCCTCTCCCAGTGGAGAGGGGTCCTGAGCTTGTTCCTGTGTAGAAGCTGGTCTCCCAGTCTTCTTACCCTTGCTCTTGGGAAGTTGGGCCATCCTTTCAGGCTCTAACACTCCTTTTTTACCCTGGGCTTGAGTTTGTGCTCTTGTCTTCACACACACTTTCAGGGATTTGCTGCATGTGTCTTCCTTTCTACCTTAGCCTATGCTGAGGTCTCCAGGTCATTTTCAAGCAGACAGGCAGGATGTTTTGGAAAGACCACTAACTGGTTCAGATCAGTAACCCCCCCCCCCCAGTCTAAGGTCACCATAGCCCTTGAATGGACTATGGTGACACTGTCAGCGTTGGTGACTGGGTACGTTTTTCCAGTCAGGTATTTTCCTGGGGAAACCAGTGTATCTCTCACCATAGTGACACTGGCACCTGTATCCTCCAGGGCTTCTATCCTAGTCCCATTCACTAAGGGGCATTGCTAGTACTTCTGGAAGTTAGGGGGCACTGCTCCCTCCCCTTCAGAAACTAAGACAGGTTCAGTGTGAACCCTGATTTGCTCTGGGCACACTGTTGATCCCATCTGGAGATTTACCACACCAGTACTAACTGGAGGTGGACTAGGGGCATTTTTGTTGGGACAGGAAGCATCTCTATTTGGGTGTCCAACCTTCCTACAGTTGCGACACCAGGCCTTTAGGGGATCAAAATTTTACCCTTATATCCACCAGTGGGCTGGGAAGACTTCTGGGACCCACCCTCCTGAACAGGTTTTTGGGGTCCTTTAGAAGACTCTTGGTTTTTATCTTTGGGGAGATCACCCCCTTCACCCTGGGGAGGTTTTGTAACCCCTTTAGTTTGGTCACCCCCAGTGGAAGTTTTGGTCAGCCTTGTCTTGACCCAATGGTCTGCCTTCTTTCCCAGTTCTTGGGGAGAAATTAGACCTAGGTCCACCAGATACTGATGCAACTTTTCATTAGTACAATTACTTAACCTGTGTTCTTTCATCAACAAATTGTAATGGCCAACATAGTCCTGCACATCACTTCCAGTTAACCAACCATCTAGTGTTTTTACTGAGTAGTTCATGAAGCCAACCCAGGATTGGCTTGGGGTTTTGTGAGCCCCCTGAATCTAATCATATACTCCTCAGTTGTGAGTCCAAAGCCCTCAATCTGGGTGCCCTTCATGAGGTCATAGGACTCAGCATCTGGCCCAGTGAGGGTCAGTAGTCTGTCTCTGCAGTTACCAGAGAACAGTTTCCAAAGTAAGGCCCCCCTAGTGTGACTTATTCACTTGCCTCATTCTATAATCCCTCTCAAATGTTCTCCCCATCACTGGTTTCATCTATTTCTGAGGCCGGATCTTCCCTCTCAGAAGGGAGGTCCTTAGCATACTCTGCCAAGAGCTCCATGAGCTTGGACTTGCAAGGATGGGACCCCACAGAAATCTTTGTAAGTTTGCACAGATACCTTAACTCTCTCATATCTAGATGGAGGTAGGGGGTGAGGTAGAGCTCCTCAACCACATTTTGTAAATCAGTCATCTTATTAATAATGGGGATCTTTTTACCAGAGGTTAAAAACTACTAGAATACTTTTACCCCTAACTGTACTGAGTTTTAGACTTCTGAAATGCTAAAAGGGACTTAGCCAAGGCCCAAGCAAGACTTAAAACATTTTAGAAAAAATCCTAATTAAAAAAATGAGTTGAACTAAAGGCAATTTTTGGACTGTAGTCGTGTGATCAGGTGTTGACCAAGTGGTCCAACAAATGCTAAGTTGTAGACCCCCCACCGCTGATCCACCAATGTAGGAAGCTGGCTCTGTATACACTATACCAAAGAAGTTATAGTGTGCACAGAGTCCAGAGGATTATCAAAGGTATAGCAGAGGCTAAAGTAGATAATACCTCACTCTCTGTTGTGGTAGTATGGTTGAGCATTCAGGCTAATCAGAGAGTAGTATTAAGCATTTGTTGTACACACTCAGGCAAGAAATGTCACACACTCAAAGACTGAATCTAGACAAATTGTTTATATAAAAAGTTGTTATTTTGTTGTTTTATTTCTAGAACCAAGATTTATTTAGTAGCAGGCAAGTTATTCTTTTCACACAATGTTACTTTTCAACAGACAGTGAATACTGGTTTGCTAGGAACATATAGATTACTTTTGCAGTCGAGAAAACAATTGGTAAACTGTTCAATAACACTTGAAATTACTTTTTGATTACTTGGTGATTACTTTTCTAGTTTGCATGAAACACACTCCTTACCCAGTTTAAGCAACACAGGACATTGATAAACAGGTTAACTCTTGTGAAGGCACTAAGTTACTTTTTGTAGCAGTACAAGACAGTTCAACTCTTAGAAGAATTTTCAGAGAAAGCCCACCATTCAGTCCTATGGAGAAAAACGAAGTGTTACGTTTACAGGTAAGTAAACTGTTTTAGGATTGGAGTTTTGGGAGGTAGAACCGAAATTCCCCAAGGTTCAAGCTGGCACAGATGGGTACCACCAGCGGCACTAGGGCGGCCGGGTGCAGAGTGCAGGGTGCCAATGTTTGCCAATGGGGACTGGGGGGCACCTCGGTTGGGGGCTGCTCATTGGCAGGCCCCTCAGTCTTAGGAGCCAAGCTCCTAGGGTTAAGGTCAGGGCAAAGGGGGTCCCAGGTTAGCACTGGGTCCACACCACCAGCGGCGCAGGAGCAGCCGGGTACAGGGTGCTCAGTCGGTGTCGGGAGCCCAATGCTTTCCTAGGGAGGATGTCTCTCGCGGCAAAGGACTGCAGGCTGAAGCCAAAGGGGATCAATGGCTAGAGGATGAAGTTGGGAACTTCGGATCTCAGGAGCTGCAGATGCAGGGGTGTTCTGTTGTGTTGGGTTCTTCTCACTGGTTCCGTTCGGGGGGACCCTTCAGGATGAGGCTGCAGGCATCAAGGAGAAGGTCGGTGGAGGGCATCCAACGCTGGAACACAGGTCAGGATCACAGGGGGGGACCTTGCTGGGGTGTTGGGCCACTCACACTCGGGCCATGGGCATCGGGCGCAGAGTGGGGAGGACTCGCGGATCCGGCTAGATGTGGAGTCCTCACTTGGGTTGGTGTTGGACAAATCCGGTGTCCACGGGAGATCGGAGTCCTTTAGGAAGGCAGGGCAGGTCCCCGGGGTTCTTGGAGGCAGCTGACTGCAGGACACGCTGGGTTCAGCTTGCAGGGGGTTTCAGAGCAGTAGACAGGCCGGTAGGGCTGGGGCCAAAGCAGTTGTCATCCTCCTCTTCTGTAGCACGGCTCTTCGGTCCTTCTTGTCATGTTGAATTTAGTTTCTGGTTTCAGGACTGCCCCCTAAATACTGTATTTAGGGGGTGTTTTAAGGGTCTGGAGGTAGTAGCCTATATTCTACTGTCCTGAGGGTGACTACACCCGTGGGGTGCTCACCCCATGTGGGCGGGTGGTCACCATCCCTATCCCTGATTGGAGAGTGCCTGCCGTCAGCCAGATGGCGGGCACTGAAGAGTGGGCTTCACCTCGCCTCCCCCACCTGAGGGGTAGGATTGACAGAGGTGGGCACTTTTTCCTGCATGTCTTTCCGCTGAAAATGGGGTGAGACAGAAAGGGGACCTGCTCCTGATAGCTGGAGTGACAGTGGGTCATTTTGTAAAGGCGGCAAGGCCTTTGAAGCTCCCGGGCCAAAGATGACTCTTCCTGACCTGGGGGAGGTGTGAACACCTCTGCCAAGGAAAGGCTTTGTTTCTGGGCCCAGGGAGTGAAGGCTCCTACCCCAGGGGTCCAGAAACTTGTCTCATGGTGCAAGACTGGTAGTCACCAGTCAGAACTCCACCAGAAGCTAGTTTGGTTTAGGCGTCCCCTCTTGAGGGACCCCTGAGTGCAGGGAATAATAAATCTGACAATGGGACCAGTGCAGGTTTATTAATCTGAGATGTTTGATACCAAACGTCCCAGGTTTCAGTAAAGCCATCATGGTGCTAGGAAATCCGTAATGACCAATTTCCAAATCATATACTCAGGATGGCTTTACTGAGCACTTATAATATCTAAGAATGGCCTTAGATATAATAGGGCCCTGTCTGATCATGCAGATAGGCCCTCACATGAGACATAGTGCACCCTGTCTTAAGGGTGACTTACCTAGGCCTCATGCAGTGCTGGGTAGGCATGACACACAGGGATGTGTGCCATGTCAACTCTTCACTTTAAGCTGCACCCAGAAACACAGGCTGCAATGGCAGTGGTGCATGTTTGTGGTGAGAGGACCCTGAGGGTGGCACAATACATGCAGCAGCCCTCAGAGGCCTTTTCCTGGTTAAATTGGTATCATAGGTACCCTTTACAAGGAGCTTACAGGTAGGACAGGGTTGTGCCAATTGTGGAAACAATGGTACAGTTTAGGTAAAGAACACAGGCCCTGGGACCTGATTGGTAGGGTCCCAGGGCACACTCTGTCAAACTGCATCAGGGATCTGGCAAAAAGGTTAGGGGCAACCACGCAGAAAGGGCACTTTCCTACACAAGGGGTCTGCATTCAATGGACCCGACGTCATTGATACCTAAGAGGCACAACTGGCATCAAGGATGGATCAGTCTATGTCTGAACAGCCGGAGGCCTCCTCAGATGCTTGGAACCATGAAGGCATACCAGTTAGATCCAGAACAGCACCAAAGATCAAGTCCATAGCTTTCTTAAGACGTTGGAGCTGATCTGGCTTTGCCACCTTATCAGATGGAAGCCAAAAAGGAAAAGATGTCGAAGGTGGTTCTACTGCAGTGGAAATTCTTTGTCTAAAAGTTTCAGGTACCTCATGGGACTCCGAATGGCATGAGTGGTGGGAGTGTTGTGAAGCAGGAGAGCCATGCTTGCACATTTTATGTTTTTTATGGCTCTTTCTGGACTTACATGACTTTGATGAAGTTCTGTCCAACAAACGACCTCTAGATGGAGAACAAGATTGTCTCTTTGACATTGACCAACGAGCCGGCGAAATCGAACCAAAATGAGTCTTGGACTTGCTCATCTCCATTACCGCAATTTTTGTTTCCCGATCTCGGATTGCCTTCTTGTTCATTTTGCTGCACGACGAACACGACTTTGAGTCGTGGCCCAAACAAAGAGACCACAAACCGACATTGTGTGGATCTCTAACTGGCATCAATCAGTTACAAGTCATACACGGTTTAAAACCCGAGGGTTTGGGTGACATTCTGCATGCAAAAAGCGTATTTCTTGTAGAAATTAGCAAAAATAAAGTCGAATGACAGTTGAACCTCCAGATCCGGGTCAGCTGGCGTGGAAAGAAAGGAACCGATGCCAGTGTGAGCAGAAGACGTATATATACGACAACCAACTTCACGACCACACGAGACAAAGCGGTATAAGGAACCATGCTGTTACACGATGCCACCTACCGACGTTAGAGAATATTGCTTTGCAAAAGTTACTGGATCCAATCTAACACCTGGAGGTATTCAAAAGGTAAAGAATCTGTGGTTAGAAGTCTCTATCAGAAGTGCACTCACTTGCTTTGCCGACGTTAAGGCAATGAGGAACACATTTGTAAGAGTAAGCAACTGTAAAGAACAACTATGCATTGGTCCAAAAGGGAAGCACAGCAGGTAAGTCAAGACCACATTCAGATCCCATTATTGCATTACAAATGGGATAGAGGAGGGAAGAACAAACAAGTTACTTACCTTCATTAATACCTTATCTGGTGGAGAGTAGCCGCAAATTCCTTATAAGATTCCCCAGGTTTAGGAAGGAGCCACTTTTTGACATGGTCGCCCCCACTTTTTGCTCACTAGTACTGATGCATTTGATTGGTACTGCACTGGGTCCCTGCTAGCCAGGCCCCAGAGCTCTTTCCCTACAAACAAGACAAATGCTTAATTGTAACCAAATTGACAAGGACTTTACTACCCCTGTAAGTCCCTGGTAAATGGTACCCCTGGTACCCAGGGCTGGGGGACTAAAAAGGGTCCCGTAGGGCTGCAGCATGTATTATGCCACCCTAAGGGACTCACGCACAAGCCGCATGGAGACTGTCATTGCAGGATGAATGAATGGTGCAAGCAATTCCGAAAACACGACATTGCGCACTCACTGTGTTAAATGCCCAAGTACACTGTGTGTACTATATGTAAGTCACCACTACTGCAGGCCTTAGAGCCCTAAGGCAAGGTGAATTATATTACATGTGAGGGTACATCTGCATGAGTAGATATACCACTGTGATGTCTAGTTCCATTGTTAGACATTGCCAGTAATCAGGAAGCCATTGCAAAGATATGCACTGGTCATTATGAGTTACCTAGCTTCATAATGGCTTCACTGAAAATACTGATGTTTGGTATCAAACATCTTGTCTTAATAAATCCATACTAATTCCAGTACCGGATTTATGAAGACATGCACCCAGGTGGCACCTTAGCGGTGCCCCCTGTAACCCTACTAGTCACTTAGACTGTTGGCTGACTGGTATCGTCCAGCCTGCCACCACAGACATGTTTTTGCCCCCCTGCAGGTGAGAGTCCGCGCTCTCAGAGTCCAGGAACAATGCCTATCCATCATCACACCTCCTCCAGCAGGATGGCTAATGATTTAAGTATGTCAAGGCCAGAGGCTTCAGAGCCTCTCCTGCCTTTGGCATGTGACCACGGCTTCCCCCCAGACCTGGGGAATGCCACCCCCTGCCCTGAGGCACATTTAGCATCAGAGCCGGTGGGAAATTAGATATTCAGGAGGAGTGTTTCACTTACAGGCTAGTCACACCCCTAAGGTGGGCTAACTGACATGGACAGCCAGTGAAGCGTTTCACCATCTTGATTTTGGTGAAAATAAAGAATTCTGGGTCATTGTTATACCCACTAACCACTGGAAGTGGTCATGTAGGGGGTGTAGTCGTCCATTGGCTACTACCACATTGTTAGAAATGGGGGTCTCTAGTTGGCAATGGTTGGTACCTTTGTCCAAATATGGACCCTTCTTCCCAGTCAGGGTAAGGGAGTTACATTCCTAAAATAACCCCTGCTCATCCCCTTAGTAGCTTGGCACGAGCAGTCAGGCTTATCTCAGAGGCAGTGTGTAAAGCATTTGCACGTAACCAACAGTAATACAGTGAAAACACTACAAAATGACACCATACCAGTTTAGAAAAATATCCAATATTTGTATATCTCCAAACAAGACCAAAACTACAAAAATCCAACACACAGTACTTAAAAATATGCACTTTGCAAGAATAACTTTAAAAATGCAGTTCCTTGAAGTCGGTAGCTCCGTCCGGTGCTACCGCAATACTGAAAACGACAGAATCCAATAGTTCCTGCTGACCGTGTCAGAGCGGGTCAGCGGTAGTGTCGACAGACTCGTAAACAGTGCCTTTTTTGTTGTGGCCGATGCGGCCGGATGTGGCAACCGTCGCAGTTGTGATGCGAAGTGTAGCGGTGCACCTTGCGGTGTCCTCAGGTCGCAGTGCAGACAGCGGCTCAGTGACGGTCGTCCAGCTGCATCGGAGAGACTAGAGCTGCGGTGCGAAGTGGGTCGGTGCTCGAAGCGGTGCTGACAGATCGCGGTGCAGGTGACAGAGCCGGTTGAAGAGCGGCGATGGCGAGACCAGGCCGGTGAGGTGAAGCGAGGTGGTGCGGAGTGCGGTGCCCACAGGTCACGGTGCAAGCAGCGGCTCGGTGGCGGTGGTCATCGTCGGTGAGACCAGGGTTGCGGTGCAAGATGTGGCAGTGCCCTCTGTGGTGCCTTCAGGACAAGGAGCCAGCGACTGAGTCGGTGACGGAGTCGGCTGCTTTTCCCCCTCTGCGGCAACTGAAACCCACAGTTCCAGAGACAGTGCCCAGAGGTGAGTGAAGTCTTTGCCGTCCCTGAGACTTCGTGAACAGGAGGCAAGCTTGGTTACCAGCCCTTGGAGATACTCAGCAACAAGTTAGAGAAAGTTCAGTCCAGTCCTTTCACTGCCCAAGGCAGAAGCAGCAACTGCAGGCCAACGCAACAAAGCAACAACACAGCAAAGGGGCAGTACTCCTCCTGGCAGCTCTTCCAGCTCTTCTTCTTGGCAGGTTCCTTGATTCCAGTGAGTTCTCTGAAGTCTTTTATCTCCCTGAAACTTCCAACAGGAGGCAAGGTCTACTTCAAGCCCTTGGAAACAAACTCAAAGACCGCCTAGACAACAACGCACACAACAGCAAAGAGCTCTTCAACATTGTGAAGGAACTCTCCAACCCCAGCTCCAACACCAACGACATCCAGCCGTCGCGAGACCTGTGCGACTCACTGGCCACCTTCTTCCACCGCAAAATCGCCGACATCCACAACAGCTTCAACACCACGACCGCCCCGGCAACCACCAAGACCACTGCCCCCACAACCACCAACCGCCTGCTCTCCTGGACCAACATCAACGACGAGGACACCAGCGAGATCATGAACACCATCCACTCCGGTTCACCGCTAGACCCGTGCCCTCACCACATCTTCAACAAAGCCAGTACAGCCATCGCGCCCCATCTCCGGAAAATAATCAACATCTCCTTCGAGACAGCAACCTTCCCGGAAAGCTGGAAGCACGCCGAGATCACGCCTTACTCAAGAAACCCAAGGCAGACCCCAAGGACCTCAAGAACTTCCGACCCATCTCTATGCTCCCGTTCCCCGCGAAGGTCACCGAGAAAATCGTCAACAAACAACTGACCCGCTACCTCGAGGAGAACAACATCCTGGACCCTTCCCAGTCCGGCTTCCGCAGCAACCACAGCACCGAAACCGCCCTCATCGCCGCCACCGATGACATCAGGACCCTGCTAGACAACGGAGAAACAGCAGCCCTCATCCTCCTGGACCTATCAGCCGCCTTCGACACGGTCTGCCACCACACACTACGAACACGCCTTCACGACGCCGGGATCCAAGAGAAGGCCCTGGACTGGACCACATCCTTCCTTTCTGGCAGAACACAAAGCGTCCGCCTCGCCCCCTTCCGATCCAAGGCCACCAAGATCATCTGCGGCGCACCCCAAGGCTCCTCCCTCAGCCCAACGCTGTTCAACATCTACATGGCACCCTCGCCCACGTCGCCCGACAGCACAACCTCAACATCATCTCCTACGCCGACGACACCCAGCTGATCCTCTCCCTCACCAAAGACCCTCACACCGCCAAAGCCCACCTCCACGAAGGAATGAAGGCCGTCGCCGAATAGATGAGGACCAGCCGCCTGAAGCTGAACTCGGACAAGACGGAGGTCCTCATCCTTGGTTCCAACCCTTCAGCCTGGGACGACTCCTGGTGGCCAACATCACTGGGAACAGCCCCGCCACCCACCGACCACGTACGCAACCTAGGGGTCATCCTCGGCCCCACCCTCTCCATGACTAAGCAGGTCAACGCCGTTTCCTCATCCTGCTTCAACATCCTCTGAATGCTCCGCAGGATCTTCAAGTGGATCCCCACCGAAACAAGAAAAACAGTCACCCAGGCCCTCGTCACCAGCAGGCTGGACTACGGAAACGCCCTCTACGCAGGAACGACGGCTAAGCTCCTGAGACGGCTGCAACGCATCCAGAACGCCTCTGCACGTCTTATCCTCGACATCCCCCGACGCAGCCACATCACACCCCACCTGAGAGACCTGCACTGGCTCCCTGTCAACAAGAGGATAACCTTCAAGCTCCTCACCCATGCACACAAAGCACTCCACAACTCCGGACCAGCCTACCTCAACAGACGACTCAGCTTCTACACCCCCACCCGCCAGCTCCGCTCGACCAGCCTCGCCCTCGCCACAGTCCCCCGCATCCGGAAAACGACCGCCGGCGGCAGATCCTTCTCCCACCTCGCCGCCAAGACCTGGAACACCCTCCCCACCAACCTCCGACAGACCCAAGACCTACTGGCCTTCAGAAGACTCCTCAAGACCTGGCTCTTCGATCAGTAGCAGCACCACCCCCCTCTTCCCCCAGCGCCTTGAGACCCTCGCGGGTATGTAGTGCGCTTTATAAGTGACATGATTGATTGATTGATTGATTGATGATGAAAGTACAATTCAGTCCTTTCCCTGCCCAAGACCGAAGCTGCAAGCAGAAGGCCAACACAGCAGAGAATGCAGCAAAGTGGCAGTTCCTCCTGACAGCTTTTCCAGCTCTTCTTCGTGGTAGGTTCCTTAGTTCAGCAGTAATCCAAAGTTCTGGGGTCTGGGCCCCACTTTTTATGGCACAAATTCCTTTGTTCTCTGGTGGCAGAGAAGCTCTTAGCCCAGCCAAAACCAGTTCTGTCCTCTCTTATGCAGCTTCTTGGCAGGAGGTGGAGCCAGCATTGTCCAAGGCAGGCAAGGCCTATTCAGGTGCAAGGGAAATCTCTTCCCACCACTCTGAATGCAGACCAGGCTTATTCAGGTGCTAGTGAAAACTCCTCCCACTACTCTGAATGCAGCCCAGGTCTATTCAGCCCAGCCCTGGCTCATTCAGGAAAGGCAGGACACACATCAACCCCTCCCAGTGGCCATCTATGAGAAAGCACATCCCCAGCCTCTGTCACTCCAAAGCCAGATCGTCAATCCACAAACCAGCAGAGGCACACACGATGGCTAAGAAAGAAAATACCTACTTTCTAAAAGTGGTATTTTCAAACACACAATACTTACTAAAAGATGCGTTTTTATATTCTTAGTTCAGGCATACTGAACTCCATCTTTCTATCTTTTCCCAATGGGAAGTTATATTTATAAGATGTTATAAATAAACTCCCATTCTATCCTATGGGACAGATAGCCTTTCCATAGTAAAAAACGAAATACACTGTAATTCACTACCAGGACATGTCACACACACCAGTGCATGTCCTACCATTAACATACACAGCACCTCCCCACAGGGGTACCTTGGGCCTACCTTAGGGGTGACTTATATGTAAGAAAAGGGAAGATTAGGGCCTGGCAAGTGGGTGCACTTGCCAGGTCGACATGGCAGTTACAAACTGCGCGCAGACCCTGCAGTGGCAGGTCTAAGATACCTTTTCAGGGCTACTCATGTGGGTGGCACAATCAGTGCTGCAGGCCCACTAGCAGCATTTGATTTACAGGCCCTGGCACACTCAGTGCACTTTACTAGGGGCTTACCAGTAAATGAAATATGCCAATCATGGAAACACCAATCCATAATAGCAATTTACAACAGGAGAGCATATGTACTTTAGCACTGTATAGCAGTGGTATCCTGACACGCCTCTAGAAGAGGAGTTGGACAGTGGCTATGACAGTGGGGACAGTACTCCAGGAGATTGTACCCCTAAACTCACTAGAGAAGGTGATGAGATACACCCTCACATCTATCCTAAAACTGTACCTCGAGGACCTTCCCCTACTAGGGGTAGGTCAGGCACCTCAAGGCTCAGAGAAGAGCTAGATGATGAAGAAGCAATACTAGAGACTAGCCAGAAGAGCAGCCCTTGAAGCCAAAATAAATCCTGCCTATAGAAAAAGAGAGGGCTGAGATGGGTCTAGCGCCCATGAGTGGTGTCAGAAACAAACTAAATAGGGAGAGAGAGGAAACTTTCGATCCCAAAGTCCCCAAAGGGATTGTCCCCAAATATGTTGAGGGTAATGATAACACAAAGTGGTTTACAGCCTTTGTGAGGGCTTGTAAAATGAGGAAATTACTCCAGAGACACTGAGGCTCTCTACTGTGGGAGTTATCCTCAGGAAAGTGCAGGGATAGGCTCCTGACACTTGATGGGGAAGATGCTGAGTCCTATGACCAAATGAAGGATACCCTGATTGAGGGCATTGGACTCACCATAGAGGAGTACAGGATTAAGTTGGACTTCTCAGTAAAAACACTAGGTGGATGGTTGAAAGGCAGTAAGGTGCAAGACTATGAAGGGCTCTATAATTTGATAATGAAAGAGCATCTGTTGAGTGATTGTACTTCAGAAAAACTGCATCAGCACTTAGTGGACTTAGGGTTAGTCTCTCCCCAAGAGCTGGGGAAGAAATCTGACCATTGGGTCAAAATAAGGGTGTTCAGAAAGACCCATGGTGGGGGTGAACAAAAGAAAAAGGGCTACTGCTCCCCCAAGGCAAGGCACGGAGTCTGACCTGGCAACAGCTCCGCAGAACCGTGCCAGGAACGTCATTGTTCCTCACTCATCTCGCCAACTGATGACAGACAAGGTGAAGTCGAAGTCTGCTTGGACGACGACTTCTTGTGCCTCGTCTCTGAGTGTCCCGAGGAGCTGGAGTGGGAAGAAGAGGACTTGGGGATCCTGGAGCGGTCCCACGATCTACTCTTCCTTGATCGGGACTGGGACCACTGACGAGTCACGCTCAATGGCGTCAACTGCCAGGCCGAAAGCAGCTTTAGGGACACCTCGCTTAAAGCCTTCGGTGCCATGGCCTGGCAATCCGAGCATGACTTCGAGTTGTGGTCACGCTTGAGACACCATAAACCTATCAGGTGGGTGTCAATAAGCGACATGGCGTGGTGACAGGAGCCACACAGCTTAAACCTTACTTTCCTAGAGGTCATCCTCAAAACACAATGAAATAAATCTTGAACAAATCGTTGAAAAAAGTCTGTCAAAAAGAGACAGAGGGGTAGCTCTTCCCCGGAACAGCTCTTACTTGCGCAGAAAGAAAAGAACTGACATCCGCGTGCATGGGTGGCGCCTATATATTTGACTTCAACGTCATATCTTGCGCCAACGACCCAACAATGTCGATGCCCACCCTCTCAAAGGGGGTGCTAACGACAAGCAAGGGATTAAGGGGCAAATTTAAGCCTCTGCCCTGTCTTCCCGCTGACCTGGCAGGTCACACTAGTCCTACAGAATGCATTTGAGGAACTCTTGATCCTAGGCAAAATAGAAGTGGGGGACAAACCTTGCAAAGGTCTTGTCTTGGCCTAGGTATCCTGCCAGGGGAATTTCGTGAGCCAGCTCCAGTAGGAAGACCCTGTAGCACTGGGGGACCACCAGGGCCCTTGATGTCCCATGCTCAGGAGCCTTAGTATCACTTTACAGGAGGTTGTCCTCCCAGTAAATGTGGTGACTACCAAAGGCATCACCTGCTGCTTGGGCTTCAGCCTGTTGCCTCATGCCCACAAGGGATGGGCACTCCCTTTGTGCCCTACAGAACTCTTCCCTGGTGGGTTCTCCTTCCACATGCCATCCAGCAAGCTCAGGCAGGTCACCAGGGGAAGCAATGTCCTCCTCAGTGGACTCCGGGGCGGTGACCTCAGGTGCCCCATCCATATCACGGGAGGTACAGTCAGGGGTTGGTGTCCCACGCTCTCTGCCTCTCCCTTTCTTAGCCATTAAAGATAATGGGGTAACCCTGTGTCCACAAAAAAACAAAATTAGGGAGAGAAGAGGTAGTGCCCCGAGGGACACTAACGGTGGATACGTCCTCCTCAAGTCAGTAGTTAGCAAAACATCAAGATCCACCATATGGGTAATGATCTGAATGATGAAGTAAAGGGCCTATAGTGGATGGGGAAAGAGTTGTGTTCCTATTCCATGATAGGACATACACAAAAGTTGTTTAAATACCCCTCACACATCAAAAGGACACTTGATGTCATGCTTCATCATTGGGGTCTTCCCATCCCACTGTGGGATGGGGCGTGCTGCGACCAGCGACTACGCGGGAGCACTAATCTAAAATACTATGTGTGGTGCAGGGGTGGTGAGAAGAAGGGTCAAAAAGTGAAGTTTAAAAAGGAACTGGCCTCATGGACATAAAACAATTTAATAAGTCATTGAGGCTGAACCTGTTAAAAATAGTGATTTGGAATGGTCATGCATTTAATGAGCTGACTTTCCTAAAAGTCGACATGTTTCGAAGCTCAAGGCTTCTTCATCAGGACTACGAAGATCCCTTCAGCGCTCACTTGTTGTTTAAAAAGTGAAAATAGTCATATACAAAAGTGAAAGAAATTCTTGCAAATATTCATGCAGTATAAAGTACCTGTTTGTACTCCTATATGTAAATCTGTTAGTATTACTATATGTTAATAATGTATGAATGGGTGTATTGCCCCATGAGCCTCAGGTACAGATGAGCAGGAAGTAGTCACTCAATGCTGCTAGACAAAATTTTGCCCCATACTGCTCACCCGCGGCTCCGCTGTATATACAGCGGAGCCGCGGGTGAGCAGTATGGGGCAAATACAATACAATACATAAACATACGACAATAAACAAGTGACTATAGTGTGGAATAAGTGACTTGTGGTGATACGTGAAAAGTGCTATACATAGTTAACACACATGGATAAACATAAATGGACAAAAAGAAAAATACTAATTTGTCATGTCCGTTTCTTAATACATATATCCTAGACAATAATATTGCTTTTATATTCAAGGTAGGGATCTGGATGGACTATGGGTGACTGTAACATCGACGTTTCGACCCTTGGCGTTTGCGCAACTGATTAGGCGTCAGGGGCGGGTCTTCATCAGGACAAAAAGGACAAGAAGTGACAGCCGCAAGCGATCCTATTGACAAAAAAGTTGGGCATCCAAGTGGGACCAATTATGTTGAGTAGTCAGTTAAGATGGACGCCAAGGCCCACACCAGAGGGTTGTGGTCTTCAATTATGTAATGTAATTATCTTCACCAGCCGGTTGAAGATGTATTAATTAGTGGGGAAAGAATTGGCTGCCAAGGCGATCCTAAATTCAAGAGCACACGACCTCGTTCGTTCCTGTCAGCTTCGTTCTGAACTGACTACTCCACATAATTGGTCCCACTTGGATGCCCAACCTTTTTTGTCAATAGGATCGCTTGCGGCTGTCACTTCTTGTCCTTTTTGTCCTGATGAAGACCCGCCCCTGACGCCTAATCAGTTGCGCAAACGCCAAGGGCCGAAACGTCGACGTTAAGGTCACCCATAGTCCATCCAGTTCCCTACCTTGAATATAAAAGCAATATTATTGTCTGGGATACATGTATTAAGAAACGGACATGACAAATTAGTATTTTTCTTTTTGTCCATTTATGTTTATCCATGTGTGTTAACTATGTATAGCACTTTTCACGTATCACCACAAGTCACTTATTCCACACTATAGTCACTTGTTTATTGTCGTATGTTTATGTATTGTAGACAGCCTTCATTATTGTGTATAATCAGAAAAAATTGAGTAAATAACTTTAACTTTACTAAAATTGTTGGTTCTATGGTGTGTTCTTTGAATGCAAATTATGATTCACATCTGAAAAATTGAAAGTTCAGATCGTATTGTATGCATTGAGCAAAGGGATTGTCTTTCCCGACAGAACCATTTTTGTTTACAGATTCTCCCCTTCTTAGCAGCTGGCTGGGCCATTGTTCCAGGCTCCAGCCCTTCTTGATTCCCATCCTGGGCAGCCATGGACAGTGTGGTAGCACAGATCTAGTCAGGTAACCCTATCATCTCCACATGAGCCTTGAGCTCCACTTTCTTCCAGGTAGTGTGTTCAAGGTCATTACCTAACAAACAGTCCACAGGCATGGCAGGGCTCACTGCAGCTTTCAGAAGACCTGAACCTCCAAACCCCCACTCAAATTGAGCAAGGGCCACAGGACAGTGACACTCTTTGTTGTCAACCAGCACACCATGGTGGAATGAATGGGGAATAACCTTCTCTGGGAAAACCAGTTGACTCCTTACCATAGTAATACTGGCTCCTGTATCCCTGAGAGCCTCAGCCACTTGCCTATTGATGGTGACCCATTGCTTATACTTGGTAGTATTTGAGGGCAGATGGATCTTTGGAACCAACTTGCTGTCACCCAGGGACACTAAGGTAACCCCACTAACCCCCTCCCCCCATTTACTGGGACAAACTTCTCCCCCAGCACTATGCTAGCCACCCCTGGAATCATTCCTTCAGTGTGAAGGTGTGTTCTTTTTGGACACTTGAGATCCCCCTAGTAGTGTCCTTACTCATATCACTTGGGAGTTCTGGGCTGCAGACTCTTGTCAGGGTAGTTTTTCTTCTGGGTGCCAGATTGGGAATGTGAACCAGACCCTTTCCCTTGTGAGTTCTATTGGGGGCCTTTAGAGAACTCAGTCTTTTTATCTCTCCCCTTCTTCTTCTGGTAGGACCCCTGACCACCGTTTTGCTAGTCCGCCCCAGATATCGTTTTAAACGCTCTGGTGCTGACCCAGGATGTCCTCCTCTTCAGCAAGCTTCCTGGAGTCAGTAAGCTTGCTATCGACCAGGTGTTGTCAGAGCTCTGGCAAACAAGTATCAAGAATGTGCTCCTTTAGAAGCAAGTTGTACAACCCTTCATAATCATTAACTTTGCTGCCCCTCACCCAGCCCTTCAGTGCCTTACCAGCATAGTCCAAGAAATCCACCCATGTTTGTGTAGAGAGTTTGTGACTGGCCCTGAACCGTTGCCTGTACTTCTTAGGAGTCAACCCAAACTTGCTGACTAAAATAGCCCCCACCTCTAGTGTAAAGAGTGTGTCCCCCCCACTGTGGGCATATACCACCATAGACTACCCCCCCTAGAACCCCTCTGGTACCCTGTGCACGTTTAAAACTGTCTCATAGGGTGCCATCCATATATCTATGTCATCCCCCACATTATAGCTGGGCACCATATCTTTTGGGATATGACATGTAGACTCATATAAAAACACTGCAGGTACCATTTTGCTGGACCCTACTTCCAGGGCTCTTATATCCAGCTCTCTGAGGCACAACTCATGGAGAGCTTCTTCTCCTTCAGAGCGAACCTCCTCTCAGTTGAGACTGCTCATTCTCTAGCTTAGAGAACTCCAACTTCAGCTTTATTTTCTTCCTCCTGTCTGCCATCTCCTCTAGCTACAGGTTCCTGGAGAAGACACTGGTCCCCGCTCTGTGAACCACCACTGCTTCCGGCAAGTTGCTGACCCCCTTACAGGCAGTTCTAGAACCACCTCTGACTCCAAAATCAGGTCCTCCTCCTCTACAGGAATTTCCTGCTCCTCCTCTAGGTCATCATCCCCTGCAACATGGGTCTCTGCCCAGGCCCTTCAGGTTTTGTGCAGCTCCACACCTTCCTGGTGAAGCCTCTCATAGAGACCTGAAACTCAATGCAAAAGATCTTCATCTGAGCGACAGTATAAGACTCTGACTGGGACAGATTAAAGTTCACAACCACAGGTGCTGCTTATCCAGATTGAGATATTTAGCAGGAAAAATCAAAAGGCCAATCAGGGAGATTTGAAAAAATTCGAAATGGTCTAAGTATAGAGTTGTAGTGAACAATGAGTTACTATATGGTATTTGTAGGAAAGTGCCCTTTCGGCATAGTTGCCCCAAACCTTTTGCCAGATACCTGATACAATTTAACTGAGTGTACCCTGGGTCCCTGCCAATCAGGTTTCCAGGGCCTGTGTTCTTTCCCTAATCTGTACCATTGTTTCCACAATTGGCACAACTCTGGCCTATCTGTAAGTCCCTTGTAAAGGTTACCTATGGTACCAAGGGCATGGTAGTCAGGGAAAGACCAATGAGGGCTGCAGCATGTATTATGCCACCCTCAGAGACCTCTCACCACAAACATGCACCACTGCCATTGCAGCCTGCGTGTTGTGGTGCAGCTAAAAGTTAAGAGTCGACATGGCACACATCCCTGTGTGCCATGCCTGCCCAGCACTGCATGAGGCCTAGGTAAGTCACCCTTAAGGCAGGGTGCCCTATATCTCATGCGAGGAGCTATCTGCATGAGCAGACCGGTCCCTATATTATCTAAGGCCATTCTTAGATATTATAAGTGCCCAGTAAAGCCATCCTGAGTATATGGTCTGGAAACTGGTCAATACGAGTTTCTTTACTGGCTTTACTGAATTCTTGGATGCTTGGTATCAAACATCTCAGAATAATAAACCAGCACTGACTCCAGTGTCAGATTTATTATTCCCTGCACTCAGAGGTCCCTTCTAGAGGGGACCCCTGAACCAAACCAACCACTGGTGGGGTTCTGACTGGGGAACACCAGCCTGTCACCTACCTCAAGACAAGTTTCTGGACCCCTGGGATGGGAGCCTTCGCTCCCTGGGCCCAGAAACAAAGCCTTTCCTGGGCAGAGGTGTTCACACCTCCCCCAGGTCAGGAACAGCCTTTGCAACACGACCCCCAGCCTCTCCTGTTATCAGGAGCAAGCCCCTGTTAGAAATGGGGGTCTCTAGTTGGCAGAGGTGGGTACCTTTGTCCAAATAGGGACCCTTGCTTCTAGTCAGGGTAAGGGAGAAACATACTTTAGATAACCCCTGCTCACCCCCTGGGTAGCTTGGCACGAGCAGACAGACTTATCTCATAGGCAATGTGTAAAGTATTTGTACTCAAAACACACAATAATACAGTGTTAACACCACAAATGAACACCACACCAGTTTAGAAAAATAAAGTATCTTTATCTAAACTCAACAAGACCAAAACAACAAAAATCCAACATACATGTAATAAGAATATGACTTTTCAAAGGTTTCAAGCAACTGGGTCCATAGAAAACTATGGATGCATGATTTCTCATAAAGTACCTGTAGATGCATCAAAATTCACAAGGCCAAACAGCCGCAGAGATGGGAAGCATTGAGAAACAAAGATGCGTCAGTTCCTGAGACCATGGGGAGGCGATGCAACAGTTTGGCTGCACGCAGGACAAGTGATGCGTCGAATCCGGTTTGTAGGGGGAAGTGATGCGCCGACTCCAAGATGATTCTGGTCCACGGGTGATGGGTTGGGAAAACTTGCCGCACAGGTACGATGCATGGAAATCCGGGATGCGTCGGCGATTGATGTGGCGGCGTTGAGCGGTGCTGCGTCGGTTTCTTCAGCTGTGATCCCTCGATGCGTCGCTTCTTGCAGTGGCGGTGCAGCGATGCGTGGAGTTCTTTTCGCACAGCGGTGCTGCGTCAGAAAAACTGCCGCAAGTAGAGCGATGCGTCGATTTCTTCAGTTCTTTGGGTTTCTTCCAGCTCCCAACAGCAGGAACAACCTCCAGAGGCCCACAACTGGAATATGCACCTCCTGGCAGATCAGAACTCTCAGCAGCAGAGTTCTGGGGAGCTGGGGTGAAGTATTTGTGTCCCTGAGACTTCAGAACAGGAGGCCAGCACACACAGGCCATTGAAGATCTTATTCAAGCAGGTTCAAAGCAAAGTTCTAGTCTTTTTCCTCCCCTTGGCAGAAACAGCAACTGCAGGCCAACCCCACACAGCACACAGCAAAGGGGAGGTACGCCTCCTCACAGCTCTTCTCCTTGGCAAAGGTTCCTCTTGAGTCCAGAAGTGATCTAAAGTTCTGGGGATTTAGGTCTAATCTTATACCCCAAAATGTATTTGTGCTCTTTGTGTAAGGGCCTCTGAGCCCAGTCCAAACAAGTTCTGTCATAACTGGTGCAGTCTGACCACAGGGGGTGGAGAGAGCATTGTGCAAGGGAGACAAGCCCTATTCAGGTGCAAGGAAATCTCCTCCCATTACTCTAAATGCAGCCAAGCCCTATTCAGCTCAGCTGTGAGTCATCCAGGAAGGGCCAGGCACACCTCAAACCCCCCAGTGGCTGTATACAGTGAATGCACATCCCCAGCCCCTGTCACTCCAAAACCAGTCAGTACACAAACCGGCAGAGGCATACAGAATGGTTAAACAAGAAAATGCCTACTTTCTAAAAGTGGCATTTTCAAGCACACAATTTAAAAACCATCTTTACTAAAAGATGTGTTATTACAGTCTGAGTTCAGAGAGCCTAAACTTTATTTCTCTATCTTGTCCCAATGGGAAGTTATACTTGTAAGATGTTACAAAGTATTTCCCATTCTATCCTATGAGACAGATAGCCTTTCAATAGTGAAAAACGAAATTGGCAGTATTTCACTATCGGGACATGTCACACACACCAGTACATGTCGTACCTTTCACATACACTGCACCCTACCCAGGGGGGTACCTTGGGCCTACCATAGGGGTGCCTTACATGTAAGAAAAGGGAAGGTTAGGGCCTGGCAAGAGGGTGCACTTGTCAGGTTGACATGGCAATTATCAAACTGTGCACAGACACTGCAGTGCCAGGTCTGAGATACCTATTCATGGCTACTCATGTGGGTGGCACAATCAGTGCTGCAGGCCCACTAGTAGCATTTGATTTATAGGCCCTGGCACACCCAGTGCACTTTACTAGGGACTTACCAGTAAATCAAATATGCCAACCAGGGAGAACCAATTGTGACAACAATTTACACAGGGAGCACTTGCACTTTGACACTGATCAGCAGTGGCAAAGTGACCAAAGCATCTAAGCCAGCAAAAACGAAATCCAGCACATCATCAAAAATACAGGATGTAGAGGCAAAAAATCAGGGGAAACCACGCCAAAGATGCCAAGTCTAACAGCCCCCTTACTGTTTCATCCCATTGTTGAAGGGAAAAATCAGCACAGCCCAGAAGGTGTGCCCACCTCTGCCAACCCCACCTCTCAGGTGGGGGAGGTGAGGTGAAGCCCACTCCTCAGTTCCCGCCATGTTGCAGATGGTAGGCACCCTCCAATCAGGGTTAGGGATGGTGCCCACTCCCCCAAGTGGGGTGAGCACCTAACGGTGTAGTCCCCCTACGGACAGTAGCCAATTGGCTTCTACCTCGAGACCCCTAAAATGCCCCCTAAATACAATATTTAGGGAGCAGCCCTGAACCCAGAATTCAGATTCGATCAACAAGAACACAGACCAAAGAGCTGTGTTGCAGAGAAGAGGACAACGACAACTGCTTTGGCCCCAGCCCTACCGGCCTGTCTCCTGCTTCGGAACCGCTGCAAGCTGAAACCGTCGAGTACTGCAGTCAGCAGCTTCCAGGAACCTGCCCTGCCTTCCAAAAAGACTTTAATCTCCCGTGGACACTGGAATTGTCGAACAACAACCCAAGCTAGGACTCCAGATCCAGCTGGACCCGCAAGTCCTCACCACTCTGCACCCGATGCCCACGTCCCGAGTCCAAGTGGTGCAACACCTCAGTGAGGTCCCCCCAGTGATACTGACCTGGGATCCAGTGTTGGTCGACGACATCGACGCCCGCAGCCTCCTCCTGAAGGGTCACCCCGACCGTCACCGGAACTGGTGAGAAGAACCCAACACGAAAAGACACCCCTGCATCTGCAGCCCCTGAGCCATGGGGTGCCCGACGACAGTATCCTAGTGTCCAGCAACTCTCCAACTTCACCCTCCAGTAGTTGGTTCCCTTCTTCCGGTCTTTTGGCTTCAACCTGCAGTCTTTTTCCTCGACCCACAACCTCCATAGGAAACCCATTGGGCTCCTGACACCGCCTAAGCACCCTGCACCCAGCCGCCCATGCGCCGTTGGTGGTGTTGACTTGGTGCTGACCTGGGATGCCCTTTGCCCTTACCTTAACCCCAGGAGCTTGCCTCCCAAAACCTCGTGGCCTGCCCGTGAGCAGCCACCAACCGAGGTGCCCCTTAGCCCCATTGGCTAACATTGGCACCCTTGCACTCTGCACCCAGCAGCCCTAGTGCCGCTGGTGGTGCACTTCGAGGGCTGAACTGAACCTTGGGGAACCTTAGTTCTACCCCCGAAAACTCAGCTACCAAAGCCGTTTACTTACCTGCAAACCTAACACTTTGTTTTTCTCCATAGGACTGTATCGTGGGTTTTTCTCTGAAAACTGTTCATGTTGAACCTGTTTTGTACTGCAACAAAGTAACTTAGTGTCTTCAAAAGAGTTGACAATCTTACTGATGTACTGTGACGCCTAGACTGTGTTATTAGTTTGTTTCACCGCAAACTAGAAAGTAACTACA
Organism: Calotriton arnoldi; assembly: GCA_963921515.1. NCBI lineage: Eukaryota > Metazoa > Chordata > Amphibia > Caudata > Salamandridae > Calotriton > Calotriton arnoldi. Next base: position 453,495 of record CAWUFW010013351.1, on the reverse strand, counting down.
AAGTAACTAGAAAGTAATCTAAAGTAATTACACATATTCTAAAGAGCTTACAACCCATTTTTCTACTACAAAGTAACTTGTATGCTTCTACAAAACCAGTACACACTGTATCTTGCAAAATGTTATGGTATTGAAAGTATCACTTACCTGATACTGAGTAAATCTTGGTTCTAGTAATAAAAACAACAAAGTAACAACTTTTTATACAAACAATTGGTCTGGATTCAGTCTGAGTGTATGACTTCATTTCTTGCCTGAGCATGTACAACAAATGCTTAACACTTCCCTCTGATAAGCCTGACTGCTCAACCACACTACCACAAAAGAGAGTAAGGTATTATCTACTTTAGCCTCTGCTATACCTCTGGGGATCCACTGGACTCTGTGCACACTATACCTTACTTTAGTATAGTATATACAGAGCCAGCTTTCTACAGTATTGCACAAACACAAGTCCTATCCTCACTGATGATCACTAATGTTAGAAATGGGATTCATGGTTGGCTGAGGTATGCACCCAAGCGAGGCAGGAACCACCACTCTAGTCAGGGCAAGCTTAGTACACACTAAAAAATAACCTGTGCTCACCATCTGGTAGCTTGGCACAGAGCAGTCAGTCTTATCTAAAGAGGCAAAATGTGAAGTATTTGTGCAATACACACTCAATAACACAATGAATACACCACAAAACGATGCCACACAGGTTTAGAAAAATAGATTATTGTATTGTAAACAAAACAAGACCAAATGACAAAAAGAACAAGTTACTTCCCTTCGGTAACGCTTTTTCTGGTGGATACAGTATCTGCTGTGCATTATTCATCTTTTGAAAATGCCCCATGTGCAGCATTCTATGGAAACTATTCTCCATAGGTCTCCCACGTTGACGAGGACATCATAATACCATGGCTCCGCACGCAACTCAGCGTGACGTCAACTGAGTCATAAGAAGACCTCTTCTGCGTGCTGACGTCAGTTTCCACCCATTTTTTCCGAGCCTTCAAGGCGAACGGGTGAATCAACAACATTTCCAACAAGCATACATAGTACACAGTACATGTCATATTAAGGAAACCACCCAATTGCAATTGAATTGCCAATCCAAAAGCATCTTCATGAGTTATATTGAAAATCGCATAAGAAACATTCATATATACAAGCTTATTTTCGGTATAAGCAGACAGGCAATGGGGAGGTGGGTGGGTCAGTGAGGAATCCGCAAGCAGATACTGTATCCACCAGAAAAAGCATTACCGAAGGTAAGTAACTTGTTCTTCTGATGGATACATCTGCCTGTTGAGTCCTCACCTTTTGAATAGAATCCACAAGCAGCCCCGGACTCGGAGGAGGGTGCCTGCCTGCACCAAAAAATCATGTAACACAGAACGAGCAAAATGGCAGCCCCGCCTCACTTCCAAATCCAAGCAATAATGCTTTGCAAAAGTGTGGAGGGAGGCCCAAGTTGCCGCTTTGCAGATGTCAATCACAGGGACACCTCTAGCCAAAGCAGAAGTTGAAGATTTGGCTCTGGTAGAATGAGCTCTAATCCCTTCAGGTGGCTCCTCCTTAGCCATGGCGTAGCAGATCTTTATGCACAGGATTAGCAACCTGGATAAAGTTCTCTTGTTTACTACTTTCCCCTTCATCTTGCCCACATACCCAAAGAACAGCTGGTCATCCAATCTGAAGTCACAGATTCTGTCCATGTAGAAACTCACAGCCTTCTTGCAGTCCAAACGATGAAGTCTCTCCTCCTCCTTTCATAGATGTGGAGGGGGGGTGGTAAAAGCTAGGCAAGGTAATGGGTTACCCCAAGTGGAACGGAGAGACCATCTTAGACAGGAAGGCAGCTCCTATCCTAAGCACCATCTTATCTGCATGAAAGGATGTGAAGGGAGGCTTGGAACTAAGGGCCTGCAACTCACTCACCCTTCTAGCAGACGTAATAGCAACAAAAAATATAGTTTTGAAGGTAAGAAGCCTTAACGGGCAACTAAGGAAGGGTTCAAAAGTAGAACCCATAAGAAATGTAAGAACAAGATTAAGATCCCACTGAGGCATTATAAACGGAGTGGGAAAACTTATTAGTGAGACCCTTAATAAATCTCATAACTATAGGGGACTTAAAAAGTGAAGGCTGATCCGGCAAACAAAGAAATGCCAATAAGGCAGATAGATATCCTTTAACAGTTGCAACAGTGCAACCTTGCTGCGCCAGGGATTGCGCAAAACGTCAAACATCTCATAAATGGGCTTCCAAAGGATCAATTGACTTCTTTCCACACCATTTAATGAATTGTGCCCACCTGGAGTGTCTTCTGGCCCATAAAATAACATCCACCACTTCAGGTGGGAGAGAAAAAGAACTCAGGTTGCCCCGTTCAATCTCCAGGCATGAAGTTGAAGGCTCTGGAGGTGGGAGTGAAGAACCTGCCCCAGCGATTACGAGAGGATATTCCCCTGAGAGGGAGATGGAGCAGAGCGCCTAATGAGAGGTAAAGAAGGTCTGTGTACCACACCTTTCGCAGCCAATTTGAGGCTATTAATATGACTTGGGCCCAGTCTTGGCAAATCTTCCTCAGAACCAGAGGAATCAAAGATATGGGGTGAAACGCGTAAAGAAGCTGGAAACCCCAATCTAACTGAAACGAGTCTCCCAACGCTCCCTGCATTGGATACTAAAGGCTGCAGAATGACGGGCAGTGTGCGTTCTCGTGAGTGGCACACAGGTCTAACTGAGGAATCCCCCACATCCTGAAAATGTGTTGTACCACTTCTGGATGGAGGCGCCACCCATGATCGGCTGAATACTGCAGACAGACCGTCCGCACGTACAGTCAGAACTCCGGCCAAGTGATTTACAGTGATGCAAATCTGATGGTCCTGAGCCCAGGACCAAAGCCGCAGAGCTTCTCTACAGAGAAGATACAAGGGGCGGCTCCTCTGTAATAGTGGAGGAGCGTTGCCCCACTGAAATGCCCCAGAGATGAAAAATAAAATGGTAATAAAGCTAATTCATTAACATTCTATATTTCATCACCCCACCCCGAGCAGAGTGTCAGGATGGGGGCGGGGATGCTGCTGAATGGCAGCAGGGAGGAGGATGGTCTGCCTTTTGCACTTGTTTAAAGTACGCATGTCTCTTTGGCCAGCCGTCTTGCAACGGCCAGCCACACATTCGCACTTTAGTATTAAATCAATTTTTATTGGCAAGACACAGCAAAATGGATCAGGACGTAGGCGCCTACAACCCAGCGGGCCGGCGAAAAAACATATCAAAGCAGTGTAACAAATAACTATCAGTCAGTATGCTTCCGTGGCTAACACAGCAAGTCGCCTACAACCCAAAGGGCCGGCCGCGGAAAATAGAGAGAACAAAATGGCAACAAACGCGGTTCCAGCAGATAAGCATGCAAAAGGCCAGTGGGTTGGTCGTCGTGCCCGCAATGAGAGCCGGAAGTCTGTAGCAGATCGACGCTATATAGTGGTGCCATTTCTCATAAGGAACTAAAAACAGAGAAAAACCCATAAACATCTAATCCCACCCCCACCCATCCTCCCCAGTGAGCAGAAACAAAGGTAAGGAAAAGGAGCCTGCCTAGCGGTGTATGAGTTAGTATGACCATTTTGACTTGGAGATCTCACTAGTGGTAGCACGTCACCGCTGGTTGTGGGGGGGAGTCATCCTCGGGGATCAGATTCAAGAGCCGGAGATAGCTGGGACATGTCAGTTCCCGAAATTCAGTGGAGAGAATTTTGATAAGTGGGGCCCAGATCTTGGTATAATTTGCAGTGGTCCCCAAGGAGGCCATGGAGAGTCGTTCCATACCCAAAAGGTACCATAGCTGATGCAGCCATTGCCGATGGTCAGGGGTTCTGTCTGTTTTCCAACCCGCCAGGATTACTCGGTGCGCCGCGTTCAGTGCAAGCGCCATCTGTCTCTCTCTAATTGAGCGCAGGGGGAAGGTCAGCGCGTTGGGGAAGCCTAAGATAGCATATGCCGGGAGCCTAGGTATGGTAGTGGAGAAGGCCTTATCGATGTCATCCAATACCCCTTCCCAATATCTTGTGAGCTTGGGACAGTGCCACAATAAGTGGAGGAGCGTGCCAGGACTGCCACAGCCCCTCCAGCAAAGGCCGTCACAGTTAGGGTGCCACTTAGTAAGGCGTGCTGGGGTATAGTACCAATAGGACGCGATCTTGAAGGCGGTCTCCGCATGTCCCATGGAGTGTGTTGTATGATGCACTCGATAGAAAATATCCTCCCACTCTTTGCGTCGTGGTTCCCGAGATCCAGTGTATCATCTGGGAGTGAAGGAAAAGATCCGAGCTAAGCAGGCCATAACTCCCCTGTAGGTCCTGGAAAGGGATAAGGCCCTGTATATCGAACAGATGCCCTATGCGTTTGCAGCCGCCCGCTAGCCAGCGTGCAGCTGCTCCCGTGTCCACGCCAGGTGGAAAGGCAGGATTGGAAAAAATCGGGGTCATTGGCGAGGGAAACGTAGTAAGGTTAGCCCGTAGGGCGACCTTGTCCCAAACCAGCATGGTGGGGCGAGTGACTGGGGAGGAGTACAGTCCCCAAGCGCGGGCAGGTCGCGGTAGCCAGGCATCGCGCCAGATATGGTGGCCTGCCACTGTTTGGTCCATGAAGACCCAGTGTTTCTCGGTCATGGGGCGGTTCCATTCCACCATATACCGGAGTAGAGAGGCTTGGTAGTAACAGTTAATGTTGGGGAAAGCAAGGCCGCCCTCGTTCTTAGAGCGCTGCAGTAAGGTCCTCTGGAAGCGAGGGGAGACCGGCCCCCAGACAAAGCGCTCGATTGTGGTCTGGAGATGACGAAGGACCTGCGGAGGGGGCTCCAGTGGGAGCGTTTGAAACAAGTACAGCGCTCGCGGGAGTACGTTCATTTTGACTGCGGACAGCCTACCAAACCACGACAAAGGTAGTCTCCGCCAACGGGTCAGATCCGCCCGGATGCGAGTTAGGAGGGCCGCATAGTTCACGTCCGCCGTTTTTGCGAGGCTCCGATTTAGAGTCAGACCGAGGTACGCGATGCCATCCGATACCCAGTCAAAGGCGAAGTTGGTCTGTAGGGTATTTATTGTAAGTTGGGTAGCTGTGAGGTTAAGCACCTGGGATTTCTGCATGTTAACTTTGAAGCCAGAAACCTGGCTAAAGGCCTGCATGTCTTCCACAATGGCCGGTAGGGAGGTCAGAGGGTGTGCTACCGAAAAAATAACATCATCAGCGTAGAGGCTGATGAGATGGCGGTCCAGACCAAAGGGGACTCCGAGCGCTCTCGGGTTGTCCCGAAGCCGTTGGGCGAAGGGCTCCATATAGAGAGCAAAAAGTAGGAGGGAGAGGGGGCAGCCCTGCCGCGTACCCCTCTCCACCGCGAAGCTGTCGGAAAGCCGACCGTTGACCCGCACCGCCGCCTTTGGGGAACTGTAAATGCTCGCTATCCATTGTCGAAATCGGGGTCCCAGTCCGAATCTCGCCAGGGTAGCAAATAAGTACGGCCAGTGGACACGGTCGAAAGCCTTTTCCGCATCTACCGCTAGTAATAGGGCTTCCTCTTTGGACCGCTGTACCTTATCTATAATGTGGCAGAGTCGCTTAGTATTATCGCCACACTGCCTACCTGGAATAAAACCTGCCTGGTCCGGGTCGACCAGGCCTGGCATGTGGGTGTTCAAGCGGAAGGCCAGGATACTGGAAAAAAGTTTCGCGTCAATATTAAGGAGCGATATCGGGCGGTAAGAACTGCAAAGCTCCGGGTCTTTCCCCGGTTTGGGGGATCACGGAGATAGATGCCTGTAACATTGAGGCTGTGAGGGACCCAGTATCCACGAAGGAGTTGAACAAGCGGGTGAGTAACGGGGCGAGTTCCGGGCAAAAAGTCTTGTAAAAGAGAGCGCTAAAGCCGTCGGGGCCTGGAGCCTTCATGGCCTTCAAACGGGCAATAGCAGATATTACCTCTTCAGCACGTATAGGAGCTTCCAAAGCCTCCGCCTCAGCCGGAGGGAGGGGGGTGACCGCCGTGCCCTGTAAAAACTCGGTGGGGTCAGGCAGTAGGGAGTGATCAGCAGTGTACAGATTTTTATAGAAGGAGCGGAAAACCGACAGTATACCATCATCTTCTGTAAGCTCCGAGCCGCTCTCCTCCCGGATCACCTTAACACTTCGTGCGGTCTGTTGACTGCGCAAGCAATGTGCCAACATCCGGCCCCCCCGGTTGGAGCCTACAAAATATTTGTGCTTGAGGCGGACAACTGCGTGTTCGGCCGGGTCCAGGTCCAGCCTCCGGAGCTGAAGGCGCTCCTTTTCCAACTGCCGCCAGATTCTAGGGGCACCGGTGCGCTTGTGTATGGCTTCCAACTCCTTAACTCGGGCCTCCAGGTCTGTGCGCTTGGACTGCCTACTCTTGTTATCATATGCTGCCTTGGCAATGTGTCCCCCTCGCAACTAGTTTAAGCGCTCCCACACCGAGGACAGAGGTGAAAGCCCCACATCATTAGTTGCTAGGTAGTCAGTCAGGCAGCGCCTCAGGTCATCCACCACATCCGGATGCCGGAGTAGTGAGTCGCGCAAGCGCCATTGAGAGGTGTATGAGGAACGCACAGAAGGAAGGCGCATGGTCAAGGTGATATGTGCATGGTCAGACAAGGAGCGGGCCTCAATGGTGGAGTCGGTAACACAGGCCCAGGCAGCTGGAGTAACCAGAAAGTGGTCTAGGCGCGCGTACGTCTTGTGAGCTGCCGAATAGTATGGAAAGTCACGTTCATCTGGATGCATGCAGCGCCAGGCGTCGCGTATCCCCGCGTTGCGCAGCCAGTCACATCCCCCCAGCGACAAAGCCCCCGGTCCCACCTGAGCGAGAGCCCGAGCGATCCTTCTCGGCATCCATGACTATGTTAAGGTCACCCCCCCAGCACTACTATCGGGTCTGGTGAGTGCAGGACATCGGCATAGGTATCTAAGAGAAATTTCTCTGGTCTTTCATTAGGGGAGTAAATGGAGGCTATCGTGAAGCGTGAGTGTCCTACGCTGAGGCGCAGTGCAAGAAGGCGACCCTTGATCTCTGCAATGAGACCCACTACCCAGCCCCTGAAGCGTCTAGAGAGGAGAATGGCAACCCCACCCCGCTTACTATTCCCAGAGGACCAGAATTGTGTGGGGAAGTGGCTATGGCGCATGCGGTGTGTATCACTATGAAGCAGATGGGTTTCTTGAAGGAGACAAATATCTCCACCGGAGTGTTCAAGGAGGGAGAGGACCGCCTTTCGTTTAATGGGATTATTAAGGCCCCTGGCATTAAAACTAACTATCTTAAGTGCCATGGAGGAGAGAGAGGCCAATTAGCGTGTGTGCCGAGGGCCAGTGTAGTGCATCGGGGGACCGGACCATCAGGAAAGCAGGGCCCTCCGGACAAGGTAGGGGGCAGGAAGCTAAAAAGCTCACTGGGGAGAGATCCCAACCACAACCCAAACAAACCCCAACCCCAAAAATACCTAAGGAAAAAAAACATGAACAAACAAAACATGACCAAAGTTCGTCACAGTGGTGAAGATCAAGGGGATCGTGACAACGACTAACGTCCAGCCCAGGAAGAGTTCAGGAGGTAGCCTCCTCGACGGGGAAACACTGCCGGTATGGGATGCCGGTCTTTGGTGTCCGCCCCTCCGACGCCTCTTCATGTGCCCACTCCTGAGCCGACAACCAACGGATTCACGGGGTGGCAGGGCGGTCAGTAGCCTGCGCTAAGGAGGAAAGCACTGCCTCCTTCTCCTTGTCTCTTGTGGCCTGGTCAGGTTTCTGGATGGGTGGCGATCTTCCCACCCGCTGCCAGCCAGAGGTGCGACGTGTACGCTGGGACTTGGGTCTCTCTGCACCCTCTTCGGGAGTAGTGTGTTCAAGGCCTAGGATTCCCATTGCTCCTCCAGTGATCGAAGCTGCAGCAACTTGCCCTGGTGTTTAAAAACGAGGCGGAATGGGTGGCCCCATGAGTAGGGGATGTTGTGCTCTCTTAGATGTGTGGTTACAGGTTTGAACGCCCGTCTCTTAATGAGGGTAGAGGCTGCCAGATCTTGAAAGAGAGCCGGTTGGTGACCACGGAAGTGTATAGGCTGGGCCTCTCGTGCTTTCCAAAGTATGCGTTCCTTTAATTGAAAATCGTGTACGCACACTAATATATCAGGGGGAGGCGCTTTATTACCTCGAGGGAGGCCCACACGATGGACCCGATCCATTTGAATGTCTGAGGTCCCCTCTTCCTCTAAAATTTGTTGGAAGAGCGCACTGACATACTCCCTAAGGTCGTCCCCCTCCTCCTTCCACGGGACTGCCCGTATTCTCACATTGTTCCACCTGGAGCGGTTCTCCAGGTCCTCGGCGTGGGCCTGCAGATCTCTGTTCTGTTCGCTGAGGCGTAGCATGTCTTGCTGTAGGTGGTGGATTTCCTCGTCTCTGGTGAGGTCGTGTTCCTCGAGTGTCGCCACCCGCTCTCCTATCTCGTCCACGTCGTGGCGCACCTCCTTTAAATCCGAAGCTAGTTGGGATCTCAGGTCCTGTATGTCCTCTTTTATGGCTGTGAAGAGCTCCACCATGAAGGCTTTAGTCGCCGGGAAGTCATCGCCCTCCTGTAGACAGGCCCCCTTGTCTCCCTGAGACGTAGACTGACCAGGCTGTTTCATCAGGAGCTCCTTAAGAGATTTCTCCCTACGTGCCCGGGCGGCGGCCATGGCGCTCACCTTCCTTCCAAGGCCCCCAGATCGTAGCCGCTTCCCGCCGTCGCGGTAACGGTGCCGTCTGCTCCGCTGCTGAGTGCCTCTCCAATGCAGTGTCCTGCGGGCCCTCTCACCTAGAACCACTCCGGGGTCCACCGTCCGCCGAAGTACGGACCGCAAGGGTCACACCCTAGGCCCGGCCACCGGGTCGGACCCCCAGCGACCAATCTCCGCTACCAGCGCCGCCGCCCCCGAGCCCCCGTTCGCCGATGCCCGGACCGAGGGGGGTTCAGTACAGGTCCGTCCACACTCCGATCTTCAAGGCCCTTGATCCTAGGGCACCGAGCAGGCGCATCCACCACCTTTAGGGCCCCGAGAACCGCAGTCCAGGCATGTTCCGTCCGCCGAACCACGGACTGAGCAGGCTCACTTCGGACCTGGCCTCGCTGTCTTGTGCCCCCTCTTCCGCCCTACTCCGCAGGGGTCACTAGCTGTCTGCGCTCCCAATCGGGTTGCTGCCCAGTGATCGTGCCACCCAGCTGGCTCGCGGCCTGCACCACCACCACCACAGTGTCAGGGGTTCTCTAGGCACCAGGGTGCGCTGTGCCACGGGGCCAGATCTCTGCAGGACACTTTGCCCCCAAGCCCAGGACAGGCCCAAACACCGCACTCCAGATGTAAGTGGTCCCAGCTGGGGGAGATAAGAACGTTTGTGGAGCCACTGAGCCCGGTCCTCTAACCTTGCTGGAAGTACTAGGCCCGTGGCGAGCCAGCAATCCACATGCAGCGGGGGGGTCCAACGCTTCAACCCCCTGACTCGTTAGCTCCCGCTCAATGCCAGCACCACCTACAGGCGCCCCTCGTCCGCCGATCCACGGACCGAGCCCGTCCCTGCTTAGGCCGCCCCGCGCCACATACAGGCCCTCTTACCGCTCTCTCCTCCGACCCTCAGGCAGTCCAGGCCCGTCCCCGGCGCCGCAACCGACTCCAGGGCAGTCAGCAGTGTGGTCCACGTCGTCATCCGTTTCGGGCCCCGGGGCGCCACCAGTGTAGCTCACCCCCACTGCCGGGCCAGGCCACCCGTTCCTCACCGGCCAGCGGCCGCGCAGCACCAAGATGGCGCCGGCGTAGCCCGATGCGATGCCCGGCCACAGCAGCCAGCGCCGCCGGACCCCTCACCAGAGATCCGATGGGAAGGGACCTCGTCAGCCCGTGCCCCGTACGTCACCACCGGGCAGCACCACCAGATGTCGGCTGTCGCTGTAAGCTCCCCCTCGGGGCTGCGCGTTCTCGCCGGCCCGACAGGCCGTCGCCCCACGTCACCTCCGGGATCCACGGAGATTAAGCCGCAGCACCGGAGACTCGGCCTGCCGATACAGACCAGGGCAGCAGTGCCAGGCAGACCGTGCAGACAGGCGGATGGCACGAGAGGTGGGTGATATAAACAAAGCTAAGACTTAGCGGCGTCGGAGGGACAGGATTTCACGTCCTATCTCGCCGCCATCTTCGCCACGCCCCCCACATTCGCACTTTAAACCTCTCAACCTAGCTGTTTTAACACAGCTGGGTTGAGAGTAAGTGCAGGCATCTAGGGCACTCTGGAGCACCGACAGAGGCTGCTCCCTCCAGTCAGGGTGCTAATCTCATGAGCATGACAGCAGTGCCAGGATTGGCTTGGGAGCCTGACTCGAGGCTAGAAGATGACGGAGGACTTTGCCTCGTTGTAGGAAGGTATGTGTTTTATTTAATGTATTATTTTTTTTTCACCACTCACTCCACCACCCTCGGGACATGCCAGCCATCACTGGAAGATACGACCCTATTCCTCCCTGTTTGTTGACATACCACAACGTGGTAGTATTGTCCGTTAAGACCTGAACTGACTGTAGGAGGCTGGCTCAGCATATAGTGTCCACCCATGGTGAGACACTTTGCACAGAGTCCAGGCAACCCTTAGTGGTAGTGTTTAGGTCCCTGAAAACCAGAGCTCTCAAAGGGAGAGCAGCTAAGGCTTATTCAGGATGGTATAAAGCAAGTGCATTTGCCACTATAGTCAGTCAGTCACACAAGAAAGAACCACGCCAGATGAGTATAAAATTACTTTCTATTTATTAGTACACACTAGACACTAACTTGGTATATCTCCTACCCGGACATATCAACTATACACAAATACTTCAGAAATAGGCAAGTAGCATAGAAAAACACATAGGGCCCAACCGATGGTCCAAACCATATACTAAAATAGTGGAATGTGAGGTAAGTACCAAAACAGGACTAGTACCCAAGGATGGAGGACCCCAGGGGAAACACAGAACCACCCAAGGTGAGTAGCCAGGGACCACAAGGCGCCTGGGTGCAGAGTGGTTACACAGGGTCAAACGTCCATAGGATAACACAGGTTAAGTCGTGGTTGGAGTTTTACAGTTCTAGGACCCTTCCCAAAGGAAATCAAAGGAACCACTTGGATCAAGGAAGGTTAGAGAGCCACCCCACCCGTGGATACCCCAGGAACCACAATACCTACACCAGGGAGCCCAAGTGCATAGGGATGAAGTGGTGTCGGAACAGCCCGTAGACGCCAATGGAGGTTCGTGGAAGATCAGCAGCTACAGGGTCTTGTGGACCAGGCCGGTGGAACCAGGACGTGGAATCCAGACAAGAAGAACCTGAAAGCAGAGAGGACAGAGTCCAAACCACCTGGATGTGACCAGGAGGCACAGGAGCACAATACCAGCCCTTGTCTTTGATTCTTGCTGTAGCACGGTGGGGTTAAAGCAGCAGCTGTGGAGCCCAGGCAACCATGCAGGAGCACAGGAACCTTCCACAAGCTGTCCCATGCTGGTCAACGAGTGCAGGAAGGTCATTGGCTGGTAGGACCACCAACAAGCCTTGGCAGACGCAAACAACGGATTGCTGGTGAAGATGCTGTGTTACAGGTCAGCAAGGTCTGTGGGACTAACACAGCAAGGGTAAGTCAGGACCGGCACTCAGTAAGCAGGAGAGCCAGCAGGAATTGACGGAGCCCCTTCGAGGACCTCTGGCAGTCGGCACAGGGAGTCGCAGGGAAGCCTCAGCAGCACACAGGAGATTCCTTCTGGCTTGGATGCAGGCTGAGTCCTTGGTGACTCGGAGGATGCATGGAGTTGCAGAACTTGAAGAAGCACAGGGACGAACATGCAGCAGGAATCTTCCCACCGAAAGCAGTCTTGTTTTTGGTCCTGGCTTGAAGAACAGCAGAGTTCCAATGTCCACCAGTAGAAGTGTCTTTAGATAATCTCAGGAAGACAGGCAGTATGTCGTTGAAGTTGTTGTCCGGACTTACCTAAGGACCGAGCCCTTAAATAACTCTAAAAAGGAACAGCACCTCATCTGTGGTGACCTGCCTATCAGAGGGGGTCAGGGACGCTACTCAGCTGGCCTAGCCAGTCAGATGCTCCCAAGGGCCAAGATTCAACATGGAAGAATCAAGTGTCCACCTGGAGGAGCTCTGGGCACCTCCCTAGGGAGGAGCTGTACAGGGGTTGGACACTCCCCTGTCCTTTGTGTAGTTTCGTGCCAGAGTGGGAGTTAGGGGCTTCTGAACTGGGCAAAACTGGTATATTCAAGGAGGGCCCCAAATGTGCCATTCAATGCAGTATGGTGGCGCTTAGAAGCGCCCCCACCCTACCAAATTCTAAAGGAGAGGTAGTTACATCTCTCCTTCACAGGAAATCCTTTGTTCAGCTTCCCCTGGCAAATTAAGCTCATCAGCAGGGGAGCAGAACACTGTCTAGGGTCGGCAGCAGCGCAGGTTGGCAGTCAGACCCTGTAAGGCTACACGGGTAGGTATTGAGGGGTCCTCTAAGGACCCCCCCAGTACATGGCATCATGTAACTTACACTGGAATCAGTGTAGTTGCATGATTCCAACATGTTTGATACAAAACATGACCAGGTTCGGGGCAGCCATTATATAGTTTAACATCTCAACTTTGCCAGTGTCCACTACATACCTTATAATGACTGTCCCGCACTTACAAAGCCCAGAGAATGGAGTCTGGGATTTGCAGGGGTACCTCTGCTCGTTCAGGGGTACCCACACACTTAGAACCATGCACCCTGCCCTTCGACTGAAGGGCCTTCCTTAGGGGTGACTGATAGGTTTAAAGTGCAGTGAACATGATATAAGGGAAACCTTATATCCAAAGTGAAAGATGCAAGCACCATTTCACGCAGACTGCAATGACAGCTCTGCAGACACAATTTGCATAGGCTCTCTTGGGTGGCATAATACATGTTGCAGCCAATGGGAGACCCCTGATGTACCGATGCCCTGGGTACCTCAGTACCATATACTAGGTGCTTACAATGGCACCCCAGTATGCCAATTGTGGAGTGTACAAAGTACTTTCCATGGAATTTAGAGGAGAGATCACTGCAGCTGGGGTCCTGGTTAGCAGGTTCCCAGTGAACTACAGTCAAAACACACTGACACTAGGCAAAAAGTGGGGGTATCTATGCCAGAAAGATTCTACCTTCCTACAGCGACCGCAAAGGGAAGAAAGGAAGGCCTTGAGAGCCAGACGTATCCCCCGCGATTCCAAAAGCTTGATGTGCAACAATCTTTCCTCTGGAAACCACAGACTTTTGACCTCCAGATCCCCCAGATGAGCTCCCCACCCTAGAGTGGAGGTATTTGTTATCACTGTGGCCACCGGAGGAGGTTGAAACTGCTTCCCTTGAGACAGGTTGCCTGATGCACCCCACCATTGCAGATCCGCTGCAGGGCCTCCAGAGATTCTGACTAAGTCCTCAATATCTCGGTTGTGTTGAAACCACTGCCTGCGGAGGCACCACTGCAGAGCCCTCATATGCCAGCGTGCATGGTTGATCAACAGAATAAAAGAAGCTAACAGACTGAGCAGGAGCAATACCTTCAGGACTGGAACAAAAGCTCTATTCTGAGACAGCAGAATCATAGCCTGAATGTCGAGAATCCTCTGAGGAGACGGGAAGGCACGACTCACTATAATGTCCAGTAATGCCCCTATGAACAGGTTGCACTGAGAGGGCTCCAGGTGAGATTTGGGTAAATTTATTGAAAATCCCAAGCTGAACACAGTTGCGTTGTCAACTACAAATGGCGCAACACCATCTCTGATGACTTTGCTTTGGGCAGCCAATCATCTAGATACTGGAATACCCGACCTTCTGAGACGTGTTGCCACCACTGCCATCACCTTTGTGAAGTCCCAAGGTGCGGAAGTAAGGCAGAATGGAAGGACTGCAAACTGATAATGCTGAGACCCCACCGTAAAACAGAGATATTTCTGATGCGATTTCAGAATGGAGATGTGAAAATACTCATCCTGTAAATCGATCGAAACCATAAAGTCTTCCTTCTTCAGTGCAAGAAGAACCTATGCTAGGATCAACATTTAGAAATTTTCCTGTTTGAGGAACAAGTTCAAAATCCTGAGGTTGAAGATCGGCTGCAAACGACTGTCCTTTTTGGGAATCAGGAAGTACCAGGAATTGCATCCCTTATCCCGTTCCTGCTCTGGAACCAACTCTATTGAACCCTTCTGAAGCAGCATTTGCACCTCCTGCTGGAGGAGCAGAAGATGCTCTTCTGAACAAATCCCTTGTCTGGAGAGAAAAGGAGGGGGATACTCCTGGAAGGGTAGGGCATACCAATTTTCTACAATATCTAAGACCCAGGGGTCTGTAGTGACAGACCTCCAGTGAGACATAAATAGGCCACCTGTCCTCCAACTGGGCTAGCATGCTCTAAGATGGTGAAGCTAGAGCTGCTTTCCTGCAACAATGGCCGTGAAGGAAGAAGTGGAGGAGGAGGCTGGTTGATGGGCAGAACCACGTTGACAACCTCTGCCTCTTCCCCTGTAGGTCTTATAAAGGGAATTTGAGCATTGCTGCTGCTGTTGCTGCAATTTCTTCCTGAAAAGGACAGGTTCCTGCAAAAGCCCAGAAACCTGCAAAATTGTCTATAGTCATTAGGCTGTGACTGAAGCCCTAAGGATCTTGCAGTCACTTTGCTGTCTTTAAATCTCTGCAGCGCATAATCAGCCTTGGCCTCAAACAGTCGAGCCCCATCAAAGGGCAAATCCAAAAGTGTAGCTTGCACATCTGGTGCGAAGCCCGATCCCCTCAACCAAGCATGCCTTCTTGTAGCCACAGAAGAACCCATGGCTCTTGCCACCAAGTCTGCAGTGTCCAGTCCTGATTGAATAACCTGGTGGGCTGCCACTTGAGCGTTTTTCAATAGCTCAATGAAATGACCCTGGAGATCTCCAGGTAACTTTGGAACAACCTCTTTTGCGGAGTCCATTAAGCCGTGCACATATCACCCCAACAAACAAGTAGCGTTCGTGGATTTCAGGGCCATACTTCCAGAGGTAAAGATTTTCTTCACTGACTGCTCCATCCTCTTAGATTCCCTGTCCGCTGGAGTAGTAGGGAATGAACCAGATGACAATTTAGACGAACAGGAGGCCTGAACCACCAAACCCTCAGTCGTGGGGAGTGAAGATAAAAACACAGGATCCCCTGGAGGTGGCTTATATCTTCTGGCCACTGATCTCGACACCACAGCAGAAGACATCGGTTTTTGACATATCTCAAGTATGGGTTCATCAAAGCTTCATTAAAGGGTAACAACGGCTCTGAAGATGAAGCAGTGGAATGAAGAACTTCTGTCAATATGTTGGATTTCAATTCTGCAGAAGGGAGAGGCAAGTCCAATATATTTGCAGCTTTTCTTAATACAACATGATAGGAAGTGACCTCAGGAGGTACCAAACCTTTAGGAGTTAACTCCCACTCAGGGGAGGTATCCAGACCACTGGCCTCCTCTAAACCCTCAAAATCCACATCCAATCTTATAATTTCTCTTTCTTCAACACCCTTATACTTCTCTCGATATTTTTCTTCCTCCAGCAAGCTCTGTGCTTCCCTACAAGATCTGGTCCTCGGCGGCAGCTTCGGTACTGGTGCCGAAGGTTGATCAGAAGGTAGAAGTTAAGAAGTCGGTTCTGGATGACGCTGCATCGGTTCGGATCTAGACAGTGCCAGAGAGGGTTTGTGAGGCATCAAAGAGTCACGCCCTTCCTGTAATGGCAATGGCGTCGGCTGTCTCGGTGTTGGTGGAGGCCAGGCCACCGGAATCATTTGCATAAAAGGCATAAAGGGTGCTTGTTGAAAATGGGCTGGAAATCCTCCAAGAGAATATGATAGTGGACCCATGGGGCCCGCAGGTGCACCAGATGGAGTCGCAGCCCTCGTTGAAATGCTAAACATAGCAATCAGAAAGGAGGAAGGATCAGATCCAGGAGCCAGGAACGCCAGATACTCCGGTACCTGGTTTGAGGTCACTGGCGCCGGATGTGACGGAGGGACCTCCAAATGCGGCTCCGGTAGAGGTCGTTCCGTCTGAGTCATCGGCCTCAGAGCCACGGACGAAGCCGGAGACATCCTCGGAGATGGAGTCGGTAACAAGTTCTCTCTATATTCCTGAGGCTTCCGATCCGGGGACGCCGACCTCGGCGAAGCACCTTTAGAAGAACGACGTCGAGACCCATGACACTGCTTCTTCTTCTTATGTTTTCTTTTTGATAACCTCGAAGTGTGGGGAGATGGCAGCTCCGGAAGAGGTTGAGATCCCCGACGACCTCTCTTCTCCCTCTTAGCCTTCGCCATGAACGGCTTTGCCTCCCTTTCCTTCAAGGCCTTAGGATTCATCTGGCGACATGACGAGCAAGCGTCAAAGTCATGGTCCAACAACAAACACCAGAGACAGTCTTCATGTGGGTCAGTGATCAACATCTGACTGTCGCATTCCCTACAGGGTTTAGAGCCCGACTTCCTTGGCAAAGACATCTTCACCAGCAACAAAGTTTCACCTACAGAACAGAAGAAATCTCCCAGAAATGGAGAGCCTGGAAAAAATGCTATGCGTCGACTGTGCGGAAAAAAGGGAACTGATGTCAGAACGCCGATGAGGTCGTCTTATGTCAGTAAGTCAAAACCACTTTATTCAGTTAATAAAAACCATAAAAGTACACATCATGCAACACATATCACATCATTAATTAAAAAAAAGATAAAATTCATAGGTAAGCTTGGGCGACATAAAACATTTCATTACCAGAGTTCATAGATATACAAAATAAAACAAGTAACCAATAAGTCATATAAAACAGCGGACAATGCAGGATACATCTTATTCCGCATAGAATTCTTAAATGGAAGGGCAAGCGTTAAAACAAAATTCATTCGATCATATGAGAATGGCCGGGTTACATGTCATAGGATGCCGTCTTTTCCTATGCCTCACAGCAGCCACTAAGAAGCTCGCAATATTAAAGGTCTCCCAGGGATCGTTCAGCATCTGTAGATAGAATAGAGCAGGTCTAACCTGCATAAAACCTTTTCCCTTTAAAATGGGGATTAAAAACTTTCTACGCATGTCACTAAAATGTTCACAAAACATTATAAAATGCATGGTGTCCTGGGTCGAGAAATTATCACAAGTACATGGGGCTAAGTTATTCACCCTACTCCAGCCCTGCGAATCTGCTAATAAACAATGAATAAGATTAAAATTAAATCTAATTAAAAGGAGACAATGGAAAGGCTTAGTAATAAATCTCAAATAAGGTTCTATCAGTGGGGAAGTTTTTAACAGAAGATATGCTTTCACAGTAGGTTTCATTGTCTCAGTCGCCTCTCTCTCTAAAAACAAGTTTAAAAAATTTGTTTTAACCCACACCAGGTCCTCTTTCTTTATTTTTTTTTTTTTTAATAACAAATTTTATTTGCATTTGTGAAAAGACAATGGGCAATCGCCCTACAGTGGTCTGTAGGAGAACTTGGCATACAGCATCTCTGAAAACCATCTTTGTGCCCATATTAAAACACCTGCTGAACATGCAGGTCAAACAACCAACATAACTTGCAGACGTCACAAGATCAACAGAGAATCTATGAAAAACATGATATAGAACCATCATCCCTACATAGCTTTGAGATTTCCCAGCATTAAAGAGTGTAGGTATAGTAGTAATTATGGGTCTACTGAGGGCAATGGGGGTAGCTCCATGCCCCGATACATCGCCCACCGGTTCCATATTTTCCTGTGTTTTTGAGGGCAGCCGCGTGCCAGGAAGACTGCCATTTCCGCCCCCATACATCTATCAAGCTCCTCTTCCACTTGCCAAGTGACGGGGCCCTTGTGTTTTTCCAGGATTGCGCTATATCTCGTTTGGCTACGACAAGGGCTAGGAACAGCAGGTGTTGTTTATATATGTTGCCCCCTATATCTTCTGTAGCATGCAGGAGAAAGAGTCGTGGGTTTAACTGGAGCTCCCACCCCAGCACCTCCTGAAGACAAATCCTGATTTTGTTCCAGTATGGCTGCAGCACTGTGCAGCCCCACACGGTGTGCAGAAATGTCCCCTCCTCTCTATCGCACCGCAGACACATAGGGGACTGAATCATCCCCATCTTACACAGTCTGACCCGTGTATAATATACCCGGTGTAGGTACTTGAATTGTATCAGACGGTATCTAGTCGAGACCGCCGCCCCACGCGGGCTCGCTATGGCCTCGGCCCAGTCATCGTCCGTTATGTCAGGGATGTCAACTGTCCAGGCCCCACGTGTCTTGTCCAATGTTGTCGACGTGTGTGTTATTAACGTCTGGTATACCTGTCTTATTTTGTGTCGGCCTAGGTCACCCATAAGTAGGCGACCCTCTAACGGGTGAAATTCCGGCAGGGTATCCACAGTGCAGACGAGGGGGGTGAGTGCATGGCGAAGTTGAAGATATTTATAAAACTGTGTTCTGTGCAAATGGTACTCAGTTTGTAATTGTTGGTATGTTTTCATAATGGTACCCCGCATTACATCTCCAAGGGTTGATATCCCCACCAGGTCCCACCTCCGGAAGCCCTGTAGGGCTGCCACCGGGCGTAGGCATGTACCATGCCACAATGGAGTTGCCCGAGTAAGCCTCCCTCCCCAGCCCATCTGCCGCACCTTGGTCCGCCAGAGCGAGATTACTACCCTGCACGCAGGAGGTAAGGCTTCTAAGCGTGCTGTGCTATATAGGAGGTGTAAGAGGGGGTATGCTCTAATGCTGTGTGTTCCGCTGCATATGCCGGGTCTGTCGGGGAGTTGTACCACCACTCATTAAGCACGAGTAAATGTGAAGCCATATAATAGGAGTATATATCCGCAGCCGCAATGCCCCCGCAGTAGGTAGATTGCACGCATGTGCGAAGTGCGACTCTGACCGCGCCGCTGTTCCAGAGGAATTTATTTTGTATAGCATTGACCTGCGCGAACCAGGTGCGCGGAATCAGATATGGGAAGTTTTGAAGGCGATAGAGCAACCGGGGAAGCGAAACCATTTTAAATATTGCGGATCGGCCATAGAGAGACAGCGGGAGCGAGGACCATATATTAGTTTCACTATTCAGGCCGGCAAGAAGAGGGGTAATGTTATGTAGCCAGGAGATCCTGGGGCAAGCCGATATATAGATCCCCAGATATTTGAAGCCATCTGTCGCATGAGTCAGCTGCGCTGCCCAGGCGTCACGATCCTGAGGGCCACATACCGGGAAGAGGATTGACTTGGCCGGGTTCGTATGGAGCCCAGTTGTTTCCCCAAACACCCGTAGGATCTGCAGCACCATAACGCGATGCGGTCGGAACGTGATTGCGACCAATTAAAACCCCGGAAAACCGGGTCCCACCGGACCCATGCCGCCAACGGCTCAATGGCTAAAGCAAACAATAAGGGGGATAAGGGGCACCCCTGCCGAGTCCCTCGTCGAATGCCAAATGGAGGCGAA
Source organism: Calotriton arnoldi (assembly GCA_963921515.1). Taxonomy (NCBI): domain Eukaryota; kingdom Metazoa; phylum Chordata; class Amphibia; order Caudata; family Salamandridae; genus Calotriton; species Calotriton arnoldi. The sequence goes on along the minus strand of CAWUFW010013351.1, from coordinate 433,913 downwards.
CGATGTCCGGCAATGCGCACTGAGGCGGACAGGTCTGTGTAAAGTAGGCGAACAAGGGCGAGAAACCGGGGTCCAAAATTACAGGCCTCTAATAATTGGAATAGATAAACCCAGCTCAAGGAATCAAAAGCCTTATCTATATCAGCAAGTAGAATGGCCGCGGGCTTGCCGAGGGCTGGAGCCGTGGCAAGGGCGTTGTGTACCCGTCGGATATTGTGGCGAGTGGCTCTAAGGGGCATAAAACCGGCCTGGTCCGGGTGGACCAGGTCCGTAATGCAAGATCGGAGGCGGTCGGCCAACACTTTCCCCAATAATTTAGGCTCAAAATTAATTAGGGATATGGGGCGATAAGATGAAGGGTTTTCCGGGGGCGCCCAGGCTTATGAAAAAGTACAATCTCAGCGTGTCGCCAGTCTAGGGGTAATATGGCAGAGTCCACCGCCTCTTGGATCGTTGCCAGGAGATGGGGCCCTAGAAGATGAAGATGTGGTCTGAGGAACTCCATCGGGAACCCATTAGGGCCTGGAGCGCGCCCCGGATGAAGCGCATTAAGCGCGCCAGTCAACTCTTCAAGGGTGATGGACGCCTCCAGTCGGTCGCGCACCTGATCAGAAAGCTTCTTGGGTGGAATGTCCCTAAGAAACTCTGCTATTAGACCGGCCGAGATTTGCTCCCGCTCGGCATAGAGGGCAGCGAAATAACGTGCAAACTCATTGGCCACCCCTATCGGTGAGGAGATAAGGGACCCATCTACCCCTAAGATTGTAGGGACTATTGCAGGGGATTTATCCAACTGGCAAAGCCGATGGAGCATTTTGCTTGATTTATCCCCCCATTGATATACCCTATGCTGTGATGCTTCCCAAATTTCTTTGGCTTCTGCCAATAGATGTTGGCGTAAGTCCTGTTGTGTCAGCAACAAGTTACGCCTGATACTTGGGCTGGGGTCGACAGCTAGTTGTTGTTCGAGAGCGATCTGACGCGCCTCTAGGTCCGCGAGTCGTTCGCGGCGAAGGCGCTTTTCAGTTGTACAGTAATTTATCTCCACCCCCCGGACAGTCGGTTTGAGAGCCTCCCATAGTATGCTACCAGACGAGGCGGTCGGGCCATTAGACTCCAAATAATCGGACACGGCAGTATGAAGCATGTCTCGATACTTGGGGCACTGCAAGCGCCAGGGAGACATACGCCAGCGGAAGGGGGTCTGCGGGAAAGAATGTGAAATCGCATGGCAATTGGAGAGTGGTCAGAGAGCCCGCGGGGGTAGTGTATTACCTGTGAAAGGCGGTGGAGGCAGGCACGGGGGCGAAAAGTAGTCAAGGCGGGACTGTGTCCCGTGTACTGGGGATAAAAACGTATATCCTCGCTCCGAGGGGTGGAATTCCCTCCATACGTCCGCCCAACCTAATGCGGACGCTAAAGAGTGTAGCCTAGAGGCACTCAGGGGCTGCAGAGGATCTATATGTCGTGACCGGTCTAACGGGCCCATAATGTCATTCCAGTCGCCCCTAGGAGTATCAGGTCTTCTTGGAGGTCCCCCCATACAGCAGTAATCTTATCAATGAATGTCTGGCCCAGCGGGGGGGGCGCATAAATGCAACCAATTGTAACCCGCTCACCGTACAATGTACAGGTCACAAAAAGATACCTACCCCCGGGGTCTGCCCTATGGGCGATGTATTGAAACTGCACCCCACGATTAATTAGAATCGCCACCCCCCTGGAGCCCCTGGTGTACCCTGCATGATAAACATGATGGAAGCCAAAACGGGCCAGGCACGGGACTTTGGTGCCCAGGAGGTGGGTTTCCTGCAACAGGAGGAGGTCCGCACCATATCTCTTCGCCTGGCGCAGCACGGCGCCCTCTTTATCTTGTTATGAAGACCCCGGACATTCCAAGATACCACCCTAAGGTCGCCAGGTGGGGCTATGTCATTTGGTGCCATTCATCCCATGTGCGGAATGTGTGCTGGATGAAGGAGAACGATCTGTGTGACATGTCTGCATATAACATAGGAAACTTTGGAAACTGAAAGAAAAACCCCCCACCTCCCCCACCCCCACCCTACGCTACCAAAACAGAGGAGCATCTGTCGCGATGCTGGGGGGGCCGGGCCCCCAACGGGGGGTCCAGAACCCCAGCACCAACAATACCCAACCCGCCCACCCAACGTTACAAACATGGGGGTGCTCAAAAAGAAAAAGAGTCTGTGGCTTGGCAGTCCCATGAGCAGTCTCCACGCTTCACGGAGAAAGAGTCTATAAAATCAGCATTTAAGTGTGTATAGGAAAGAGTACATATACTTGCAGTCTGTTAGTACAGTAATGTCCAGCGGTTCAGGAGATATGATCTGGGCTTGCCGATTGACTGTCGGGTCTGGGGCTCTGTCGTTTCCTTGATTTTGCTCGGCGAGACCGGCTCCTCCTCGATCCCCTAGACGAATCAGAGTCCCTAGCACATGGCGAGCTCTGCCGCAGCCGCGGGCGCTCCTCGGCCCATGCAAACACGGCCTCGGGGGTGTCAAAGAAGAAAGACTGTGAGTTGAAGATGACTCTCATCCGGGCCGGATACAGCAGCATGTATTGTAGGTTCAGATCGCGTAGTTTGCGCTTCGCCGCCATGAAGGATTGCCGTTGTTGCTGAACAAGCCGAGTATAGTCCGGGAATACCATGATTGATTTGGACTCGTAGTGGAACAGGTCTTTATGTTGTCTGGCGCTTCGCAGGATAGCATCGCGGTCCGAATAGTTCAAAATCCTAGCGATGACCGGTCTGGGGCGTTCGCCTGGAGGTGGTTTCTGGGTCAAGGCCCTATGGGCGCGCTCCACGATGAAGCATGGCGATAGTGCGTTGCTGGGCATGAGGTCAGTCAGCCAACTTGTTATGAAACTGGTCATGGAAGGCCCTTCACAACCCTCCGGCAGGCCCACGAAGCGTAGGTTATTGCGACGTGTCCGACCCTCTGCATCCTCCACCCTGGAGGCAAGCTCCCTTGACTCCACTGTGAGCTTGTGTACTTGTTTCTGGAGGGTGGACACTGTGTCTTCGACCGTGGAGACCCTTGTTTCGGCCTCTGTGATGCGGTCAACGGCTTTGCGCAGGTCCTGACGGAGGAACGACACCTCCGACCCCACTGCGCCTATCTTGGCCTCCAGTGTATCTCTGGCTCCATTAATCGCCACCAAGAGGGCCGCATTGTCTGGCGGCGGACTAGCACCCACACCCGCCGGAGGAGCGCCGACCGGCGCAGTGAAGTGATCAATGGTGCCCTGTTTCGCACCCGCACCTCCGGATTTCTCTTTCCCCATCCTGCCTCTCCGGGGGGGGCCAGCGCTCGACTCCGTGTAGTTATGGGTGCCCCGGGCGACCAACAAAGGAGAAGAGGGGGGCGCCGGGACACACCACCACCCGGACCGGCCCACACTCCGGCACGGGACCCCCGCAGCCCACTCTGGTCACTCCAGGCTGCAGACCCCAGCGGGTCGGGGCACCGTCCTAGGATGGACACAGCTCCAGCGGCTAGGATCTACGTTGTCCCATCAGTCGGAAGCCGGCCGGCCTCGGGCCCCGGGGATCCGAGCAACGTTCAGACGGGGCCCCGGTGCAGCGCCGCTCAATCCGATGGGGGCTAGTTCAGACCTGTGTTGTTGGAGGGGGAATAGGAGGCCCCAATGGATCCCAGGCGGCAGACCCCCGCAGGCCGGGCAGTCGCACAGTGCATGGGATGCCCTCCGGGTCAGCAGTAGCGAGGCACCAGTCTCCCCGCGTCTGACGCCGACCGGCCCACATGCAGGGCTGCCCACGTGTGCCCGGAGCACTCAGATAATGGAGCTGTCCACGGAGGGGGCTCCCCACACGGGACCCCGGCCGGCCGCCCCTCTCGCCGCAGAGGTTGCTGGACGGTCTTCACCCAGGCCCCGACCAGGCCCAAATCCCCCTCGCCGCCTAGCGCCTTCCGGCCGTCTCCGATCAGGGGAACGCCACCTCGCGGCCCGCTGACCGCGGCGCCGCCACTCACCCAGATCGCGGCAGAGCCGTCGCGGCACGCAGGCACTTTATGCTGCTCCCGCCGGTGCCCAGTACTGTCCTGGTCGTGCGCCGCTGTATAGAAAGTCCCCCGGACAAGGGTTACAGGCGGATTCTGGTCCCGGTTTGGCGTGGAGATGCGGAGCTCACTTAAACAGCGTCCGCCATGCTTGGCTGCCAAGCCACGCCCCCCTCTTTCTTTATTTTACCGGGGAAATCAAAGAGTTCGGGGCGCCCTAGTTTATTTACAATTGACTTAATATATTGTAACCACTGGATACTGCTTGATCTCTCCAAGGAGACACAATCTCTGACAATCTCTTGGTTCAGTGCCAATTCTGGATTAGTCCAGATCGTTAGCCAGCATACCACTGGGGCCAACCCTAACAAATCAGAAACATAGCCAATGCCTAATTCTTGATGTGTAACATAGGTGGGGGTAGATTGGGGGACCGACAACAGAAGCCTTAAGAAGTTATTTTCGACTATCTGAAGCCCCTCTACCGATTTGTATCCCCATATTGCAGACCCATACCTCGCAATAGCAATGCATTTGGACCTGTATATGTTGAGCATGGCTTCGATTGGCTTGGCCCCAAGTCGTTGAGCAAAACCCTGGACGGCTGCTGTAGACCTTGCCATGGCATATTTCTTTGCTTTCCGTTGAGGAACCCACGAATCCCTCTTGTCAAACAAAACCCCCAAGTATGTGAAAGAGATCACCCTAGTCAGCTCTTTGCCTTCACAATAAAAAGTTTTACGTTTCTTTGGTTTCTGGCCCATAGTCATCGTGTGTGATTTGGCTATGTTGACAATTAGATTCAAAGACTGCATAAAGGCCCCAAAGGAGTCCAAAAGTCTCTGGAGTCCTACAGCTGTGCGAGCCAACAGTACCGCATCGTCTGCGTATAGGAGGGCAGGGATAGCTCTGTCCCCTACCCGTGGGATGTCTGGGCTAGCAGAACTTAGGGAGGTGCCTAAATTGTTTATATATAAAGTAAAAAGCAGGGGTGCTAAAATACAGCCCTGTCGGACGCCTCTACCAATGCTAAAGTGCTTTGTGCATTTGCCATCTTGGTTGACTCTCACCCTCGCATATAGATTCCTATGTAGGTCAGCCAGGAAATAGACTAAGCAGTGATCCATTCCCATATCGATCAATATGGCCTATAGCTTCGATCTATTTACTAGATCAAATGCCGAGGATAGATCCATAAAAGCCAACTGTAATGTCTCAGCCTTGGCCACTGTGTATTTTCCAGCTAGTTGGTGCAAATTTAAACACTGGTCCAGTGTACTCCTACCTTTTCTAAAATCATATTGGAGATTTGTTAATACACCACTGTCTTTAACCAATCCGAAAGTTTACTTAAAATGGCTCTCCCTAGCACTTTTACCACTGAGTCAATCAGGGATATAGGCCTATAGCAGCTAGGGTCACCTCTCAGGCCTTTTTTAAAAACCGGTATAATGGTAGAGTGAGACCAAGACATCGGGAATCCCTGCTGACTAGCCACATTAAAAACTTTAGTTAAAATTTTTACCCAAAAGGTTGGATTCTGTTTATACAAGTCGGCCGGGACACCATCCGGGCCAGGGGCCTTATTGCTGGTCATTTGTTTAATTGCTAGTTCAACTTCTCCTTCATTAAAAACCACTACAGAGGAACTCAGTTCATGATCTGAGGGGGCAGGGAATCCCAGCACAGCCGATCCCTCGTATATGGATTTAAAATGAGAGTACCATTGAGCCTCAGTGATGTTGCATTCCAGGGGAGAGTTGTCGGTTCCCGAAAAGAAGGGTTTATTTACTATTGCTCAAAATCTGGAACTGTCCTTAAGGACCTCTACTGCTAATAAGTCATTCGGTGCTTCTTGGAGTGGAGAGGTGTGGTGCAGCGGCCAGGGCAGCTGACTTCATAACACAGGGCTCACGGTTTGATCCCCGGCTCCGGCGGCAGCTCAGCACCATGTGACTCTGGGCAATAGCTCACTTAATTTCCACGACGGCCCCCAGCGCCTTGAGACCCGTAAGGGTGAGTAGTTCGCGCTTTACAAATACGGATGTTCTTCCTTAATTTCATGTTTACGCGTATTCAAGGCACACTTATATGACTTTCTTAGCGTGGCTATGTGAATATTATCTCGAGGGACCTGTTTCAGGGCAGTAAGATGCTTCTGATGTGCTTCAGAGAAGTTCCTGTCAAACCATCTCTCGCCTGTTTCTGTGTGTCTTCTGCTAGGCAGGGTGAGGCCTAACGCTACATGGCTGCAAATTCCTTCGAACGCTGGGAGTACTTCAGTCCCCAGTTTTGTTGGATCGAGACAGATGCCGAAGTTCTCCTTGGCACTCTGCCAAAGGTCCTGAAGGAAGAGGTCCGTAATTACTTTAGTCCATTTTAACCTACGTCCCTGGTCAGAAGGTTTTAAACAGGAGTCTATAGATGGTTTTCCTTGTTTGCCCTTTAAACCGGCACCCCAGCCTAGCACAAATTGGATGGGATTGTGGTCACTATAATGGGACCACTGTGCACTGTAAGAAACCACCTGAGACAATACAGGGGAGATAAATATATAATCAATTATAGAGTCCCGTCCCCTTGCCTTAAAAGTGGGGATCCTCGCCTCACTAACAATTGTGCTGGGTTGAATGAGGTCTACTGCAGCCTCACTAACAATTGTGCTGGGTTGAATGAGGTCTACTGCAGCCAGAAGGTCCTCCAAACATTCCCCTTGCTGGGTATGCTCAAAATGGGAATTAAAAAAATTATCCGGCCCAAAGAAATCTGCAACATGACAGTTCATAATGCATAAATAAATATTAAAATCGCTCAAGATTATAATGAAATAAAAAGTGGTTTGCTTCATTCTATAATCCTCTAAAAAACATTTCAGATGACATAAATGTTCGTTTATAAAATTACTCTCAAATGAATTATAAAAATTGACAATCAACAATTTTGTAGTATTAGTGGGGGTAATTTCTATCGCTAGGCAATTACAAGATCCAGTGTCCACAATACAATGATTTCCTAACAATTTGAGTGAAATTAATGTTAAGAGACCCCCCCTTTGCTCTGCCTGCTGGGGAGGGCCATGCATGCTCACCATTGGACTTATACCCATCCAACCAAAAATTGTTTTCCCTGTCCCATGTCTCTTGTAAGCCCACTATATCATATTCTCTTAAAAGATCAAGCCACCTAGGATCATCCCTTTTACTCCTTAGCCCTGCTATGTTCCAACTAAGAATCTTACAATTTACGTTGTTACCCTCACTAGTCCCGACACCCCTAGTTCTACCAGTGCTGTGATGCCACTGAGGGAGGGGAGGCTCCAGTCAATCATTTTCATCCAGGTGGCTTAAAGGGAGGAATCTATTTGCGCATGGTAAAATGATCTCGCTTCCTACCTCCCCTGAGGGCTTGGTTGGCAGTATGAGTGGGGTCGGGGCCCTATGTGGAATCGTGTTACAACACTGGTCACCCCTAGTACTTGAGCTGGGAATTGAGCACGCCTCCCTATTTGCTGGTACAAAATTCCCCCGCTCACCCCTACAGCATAACTGTATCCCCTCTGTTGGTGGATAAAAGAACCCCAGAGGTAGGGCCCTGATCCCCCCCGGGCCTTCATTTGAGCCCTCCTGAAACAGCTTCCCCGCTATTCCTGCCTGGTCAAAGTTGATAACAATGCAATCTCCCTCTGTCTGTTTTGGCCTATAGCCAACCCACCCAACTCGTCTGGCCATTATGATGTGAGAGGAAGCCTGCACCCCATTGCTAGAGTGCTGTTTACACCAGAACTTGGTTTTACGTAAAAGATCCTGAGTAGATTCTAAACAGTTCTCTATAAGCAGCGGCACACCTATAAGAATTGCAACTAAGGGGGTAGCATCTGGTGGCAGGTTAAGTCTGCAACTATTAGTGACTCTGTTATCTGACCTTTTTACGGGGGTCTTACCCTGTCCTATGTGTTGTTGATTGGCGACAGGGATTGACTTTACATCTTTGCGATGCTTGCCAGTTTCACCACAACCCAGAGCCGATACTCGCTCGGTGCCAACTAGGGAGCACAGGCTAGTCTGAGGCGGTGTCTAATTTACATGCCTTGAAGCCCCCTCTTCCTTATTGGCGACAGTCTGAGTTTGGGAAGTTGATAAAACACATCTAACCTTCAGCATACATTTATTATTCAAGTCCCTTAATTGAGTCTCAAGGTGCTCTAGTTTCCCCATTACCCTATTTACAAGTGATTTAAAAAGATTGGAAATGTCTTTAATAGCAGCAGAAAAAAGTGACTCCAGGCATGAATTTAATAGGTCCTCCATGGCTTGTCTAACGGCTGTGTGTACGAGGGAATCAAGGCTTCGATCAGGTCCACCATCGTAATAGGTGTTAAGATCAGATGGAATCAAACCAGGTTCAATGAGTCTCCTTTTCCCCTTTTTTTCTTACTGAGGGTGAAGGCGGTTCCTTCTGCTGGGGTGCACCCTTTCCCATAGACTCTCCCTCTGCAGACTGAGGCCCCCTACCGGTGGTCACTGGGCCCACCCCCAGGGCTTCCTGCGCACTGGATGTAGCTAGAGTCTCAATAGGGTTTACAATCCAGGGGGAGTAACTAGGGGGACACCCGACCCAGGTTGATGAGTCCTCAAGCCCAGCTGGTCCTCAGCATTCTGGATTTCTTGATTTAGGACCCCCACTGCGGAAGTTAGATATGCGATTATAGAGGCAGAGTTCCTAGGCACTTTTGCTTTTAGTTTCCCCGGGTCAAGACTACAGGGTTGTTTGTGCTTACCCATAGTAGTGGCAGAAACCCACTCCAAGGACACCATAGCTTCGGGATGTACCTTGGTAATGCTGACAGCATTGATAACTGGATAGGTTTGTCCAGTTAAGTACTGGTTTAGGCTGATACGGCTGCATTCAACAGGGCGTTCACATTGAATGCCAGGTCACCGCCATATGTTAGCGTATGACTTGCGTCAGGAGTGTGTCTGATGGCAGAAAATTATTACTGAGCTGATTGGGTCTGTTGGAAATCACGTGACACGATGAGCCGCAGCAGTGCAGAGAGGAGAGGAGCAGCGGAGCGTCGGCTTGGCGAGGCGACTTGGCGTGGAATACTAGGTTGAACCAGGGGCATCCGTGCCGAGTAGCCGAGCCGGGGGGCTGGGGACATCCGAGGAGCCGAGCCGCTGTAATCACGCCGCCAGCAATCACGCCATAATCACGGAGCTTCTCATCAGCAACCTGAAGTAAGCAGCATAACGCATAAACGCGAGCCGTACATCGCGCACTGCACCAAAAACAACCTTCAGCTAACCCTTGGTTCTAGAGGTGCAGAGGAGTAGCGAGAATGACTGACTAAGGCAGCGAGCAGCAGGCAGGGCGAAAGCGAGAGAACGCAGCCACCGTGCTATCGTGCTGTGCTGCTTTGCCACCGGCCCCTCCGAAGCCCCTCTGAAGCCCTGCTGCTGCCTTGCCCTGTTGTTGCCTGACGCTACCCGAGCTGCTGTTTTTCCTCTCTGCCGACCGCCTCCATCCTCCATCCTCACCATTTACCATCTACGGTGTAGGGGAGGTGGCGGCTTGTGGCTTGTGGGTCTGTGGTTGTGGATTCTGCCGGAGACAACATCAGCGAGACAGCGCTGAAGGCTCCTTGTGGAGAGGGGCAGTGTCTCTTTAAAGCACTGCCAACTGCCCCCCTCCTCGCCCTCTGCTTCCTCGGACTTCTTGGGCCCCACCAGCTTGCCAGCTTTCCATCAGCTTTCCATCAGCCTCTCATCAGCCTTTGGCCCCCCCGGACTGGAGTGCAGTGTAGCACAGTTCATCGTGCGACCTTAGGGGGGGGCGCATAGTGTCGCGGCTAAGGCTGAGGTTCTCCCTGCTTGACTGCTGGATTGCTGCTAGGGGTCGCTTAGAGGGCTGCGAGGAAGAGGGAGTGTGACCGGCAGCCAGCACCCCCCAGCACTCCCCAGTACCCCGGCAGGTTTTCCCCAGGTGCAAGGAAGAGTGCAAGGGGTGTCTGCTACATCAGTGTTTGGAGCTTTAGTGATTGGGACATCGGCAGTCCCTCTCACTTCCATCGGCTCCCATCGGCTCAGCCTCCACCCGGACCCCCTATCTGTACAGTACATTTGAATTCATCACATATTGCATGTTAACCCAAACACGGGCCACAGAGTCATGAGATCGGGCCGAGTAAGGAGGTCTCCTTTAAAACCAAAATCAAAATCAAAGGCAAAGTCCAAACAAAAACAAGGCAATGCAAAAGCGAGCACAGATGAGTTAAGTGGTCCACGACTGGGGTCAGTATCTATCAAAAAACGCACAACAAGCACAGAAAGCACAGTAAGCACAAAAAGCACAGAACGCACCCCAGCCATGGGGATTACCAGGACCCGCCCCGGCATAAACTCTCCCACTAAAAGCGGCGACATCAACGCAACGCCAAAAATGGGACAATCAACTTTTTACCAACCAGCTAACCTGACGCATTCACAAGGAACACAAGGAAGACAAGGGGTCTGTGCTCTTATAAGCCTTGACAGGGCCCCTCAAAGGAAAACACCCTGCACCATCCAACCCAAAATTTACACAAAGTTTGCGTTTCTGAAAGATCCGGGTACAGCAATTTATTCAAAAAGCGCGAATGTAAAAGGGTTGCAATCGCCATTACAGCCAGAGAAGTTTGGTTCAACTCATCAGCCAACTAATCAAGCTTCTTTTGTGTCACCCACCAAGTTACTTGAACCTCAACCTCAACTTTTATTTCACCAACTCAATAACCAAGTCGAAAATCAAGTTAAAACCGATCAAAGGAACACATCTACGACAGACGGCCAGAATTCTCCAAAAAGTACAGCTGACACTAGGTCAGCTGAAAATGTCTTTGAAGAGGATTCAGGGGCAATAGTTGGAATTGATATATTAGGGGGCATGCCCCAGAACCAGCTTACAGATCAACTGGGAATGGCTCTCCTGCTGTCCCCAAAAAATAGTTCTCCACTCCAACAGCATAAATCAAAATCAGGGGCACCAAGTGTATCCGAACACCCGGTGGGCCCCAATAGCCCCTAGGCCAGCAAACCAGCAGAACGTCATACGATGTCTCCTTATGTAGACTCTCATATATCAAGCCCGGACTTGTCTTTCCTGGCCTCTCAGGAATGGGAGGAGCTTGTCGCTTCATATAATTTAAAACCTGTTCAAAATAACACATCTCATGTACCGATTAATACACCATTGCAGGAAAGAAGTAATCGCAGTACCATTACACCCACTGAACCAATTTGGGCGGCAATTTTAAACTCAATGCAATATTCAACTACAGCTCTACAATATCAATCGCATAAAATGGACTTACAGATTACGGTTCTTCAGACACTGGCTGACTTTACGTCAGGGATCGATAAAAAACTTTCAGAGCTCAATAATCTAATTAGGCGTTGACAAGAAGCGCTGCACGGAAGCCAAACCATCCATCTTGAATGCACTTGTGCCCCAATAATTGATAAGCTCACAACACTACCGACTATGTTAGGGGATATTTTATCAGAAATAAAAGGCATTGTTCCATCGTCCCTTACATTTACAGATGGTCAGCACAAGGAAGGGACAGCCTTGTCTGAACTTCAAAAAATCGAACTACAGCAACTAGCTCTTCCAACATTGCTGTAGATAACGATGCAATGCCAATAACGGCCCTAATAAAAACGGTTCCTTCAAACAAAAATCCTATACCCCGGAAAGTTCGCAATAAACAAAAAAGGAAGGGTCGTAATAAGAAGCTACTATCTCTTGCTTTAAACACACTAAGCAAATCACCTGTCAGTGCAGTTGAACCAGACCCCGATTTTGATGAAACCGGGACTAGTTTATGCTCCGCCTTGCCTGGCAGGTCGACCATTCCTTCGTAGAGCCCTCTTCAATTATGGCCGCCACCTTGGGGCCACCATCGAGGCTAGTAAGAAGGATCATTCCAACAGAGAATGTGAGGCAGGAGTTAACATTAACAGCAAAAGATCCAGCAAGAAGGAACATCCCAATAACAAATGAGAGGCAGGAGTCAATATCAATGGCAACAAATCCAGCAACTTTAAAATACAACAAGGAAGATCAATCACAGGGCGCACCGTCCAATGAAGTTCACTCGTTAAAAAACGAGGATCAACAAAAACTATTGACGGGGGGCACTGGAAAACAAGGCTGCTCACCCAATAAAATTAAGTCTCCAATTACCCTCCCGTCAACCTCTCGTAAATCTGTAAATCATGGAGAAGTACCGAACAACCCTCTGCAAATAAGGCCTCGCCTACAGGACGGAATCCCTACCTACAGAATCAAGGAAACCTCTACTGAAGAAGTGGTCAGCATCACTCTCATTCCTGAATATGAATCACGAGGAAGAGACGACATATTAAACAGAGGGAATGTTCTACGACTCTTAAATTCCATCCCGAGCCTTGGAAATATGAACTCCTCAGACCTACTTGCTATAGAATTCCTTCCAAATAATAACTGCCTGGGCCCTGAGGTGACGAGGACAAGATGGAGCACAAGTGAAATTGCGAATAAAATCAAGGAAGAGGAAAGCACGCTCAAACATTGGGGTATAAAAATGGGAGTCGAACTGAAATCTCCTTATCCAACTCCATTTTTAAAAGCCCGAATCACCGTCCCAGATAAAATTACCACCTCAGTCCTAAGAGGGGCAAGAAGCAGAACCCCTGGCGAACTCACTGCTTGTACAGAGGATTCTAACTCATGCAGAAGCTTAGGGCAATTAATTCCAATTTTGAAACCGGGACCTGAAGCTCGGCCGCAAATAACTCGTACAATACTAACAGACCGTCCAAACTGACAAGAGTGTGACACCCCACAGACAGCTCCACTCGCGCTAGGTCAAATTAAACTCTGCATCTGGAACATTATCGGCCTGGCAGCCAAATTGGTCGATCATGAAGTAGTTAATTACCTGAAAACATTCGACTTAATACTTCTCCAGGAAACCTGGGAAGATAACGCCAAGGAACTCCAAGGATATTCCTCCTACTTCGTCCCAGCAACAAAGGTCTCCAACTTTGGTCGCCGCTCAGGGGGACTAATGATGTTGGCTTCAATAATCACAATGGGCTCAATAAAGCCCATAGAGGCAAACATTTCACCACCTAATGCAGTCCATGCAATACAGATAAAGCTTAAATTCAACAACACGACAAAAGAAGTTATAATAATTAACATCTACGTGCACCCTAAACGAAAACAAAAAGCCGTAAAGGAGCTGTCAAACGAAATAAAACGGATTATGAATGAGCAAGACATTGATCACATAATTGTTGCTGGTGATTTCAATCTACACCTTCTTGGGTCAAGCCAAGATGACGGCCCAGTGCATGAACTTACATCACTTTGCGGGATACCAAATCAGGGCCAAGTAAATATTGGCAAACCTTCAAGATGGGCCAAACATTTGCTACAAGAACTAGAACACTTAAATTTAAGAGCACTGAATGGCCGTTTCTTGGAGGATAACCCACCAGTTGCCACTTTTCATTCCTCAAAAACATCCTCCTACTTAGATTACACGTTTGTAACACTAGCAATGTTCGATAAAATAGTAACCTTTAAAATAGGTGATAATGTCCAGAGTGATCACCTCCTACAGGAAGTATTGCTGAATGCGAGGCCAGTTGTTATATTAGATACTTGGAACCCGACTGAAAGCAAAGAAGTATCCAATCTAAAGCGCCTAAGGTGCAATGCCAACAATATTGAAGCTTTATCAGCCTCTGCCAAAACCTTATTCGAGAGAGAAAAAGAAACTGGAACCACAATTGTAACAGCATGGGAAAACTTTATTAAGACATTTAGTGGCAATTTTGCCACGAGGACTGGGTCAATATCAAGAAAATCAGAAGACGTATCAATAAAAGCGAACTCCAGTCCGGAAACCAAGAGCCTCAAACGTATCACAAATCAAACCCTTCGACAACTGCGAAAAACACCAGGAAACTTGGAGTTGCAGTTGACTCTTCGACAAACGAAGGCACTATTGAGAAGGAGGAAGTGGAGAAAAATAAGGCAAAAGAATGACGAAACGTGGGTTAGACTACTGCATGATGCCAAGCAACAGAACAGCGCTAAGTTTTGGCAAAGAATCCATAAGTTAGATCGACCGAACCACCCAGGAATCAGCTCCAATATAACAGAGGCGGACTGGGTTGAGTACCTCTCCGCCCACTTTAACAACATGGAAGGGGATTTCAACAAGGGTACGGGCATCGCGGCACTAGAAATCAAATCCCCTATTAAGGGAAAAACTATACTAAACTGCATACCCAAAGCTCACTTGGTCAGCAGCATTAACATCCATAAGCAACAGGGGATCCTGTCGGCTGGCGAATTAAACCTCTTAGACCACACTGAAGAGGAAGGATATGCTCCCACGGAAAAACAGATAAAAGGCCTAATAAACAAGAGTAGAGATATAGGAGCGCCCGGCCCCAACGGGACCCCCCCAATATTATACAAACATGACGCCGGTTTTTGGAGCAAGGCTCTATTATCAGTCTTCAAGGGCTTAAACACCGGAGTAATTATTCCAGACTCTTGGAAAGGATCTATCATCAGCCCAATCTTCAAACAAGGCAAAAGGAACGACCCAAACAATTATCGACTGATCGCCCTCCTCGACGTTGACGCCAAATACTACGCTGGAACACTCCTGGACGAGTTAACATCTTGGGCCTCAGACAATTCTATTATCCCCATTAATCAAACTGGGTTTTGCAGCGGCCAAGGAACTACAACTAACATATTGGCTCTCACGTCGCTAATGGATGCAGCAAAGTATCAAAAATACCTCTCTTCCTGTGTTTTATTGATTACACAGCAGCTTTCGACCATGTCGATAGATCCAAACTCTGGGGAAAACTGGAAAAATGGGGTATACCAATCACACTTTTGGATCGGCTAAAACAGTTGCATACAGATACATGGATCAGGGTCAAACTAGGTGCAGGGTCACACATCTCAAAACGAATTACGACCTCGAAAGGCCTCAAGCAGGGGTGTGTCCTTGCCCCGATCATTTTTAATCTCTTTTGGCCGATCTGCCCGGGAGTTGGACAGCTGTGTATCCCATGCTCCAAACCTGGGGAACAAGCTAATGTCAAACCTGCTATATGCCGATGATCTGGTTTTAATTAGTCGGACACCAATTGGCCTTCAGCACCTATTAAATACAACATGCAGCTTTTCGAACCGGAACTCCCTCAAAATAAATTTTAAGAAGTCCAAAATTATGGCAGTCAACTACCACAAAAAGAAGATCAATAGCTGGTTCCTTGATGGCCAACGTTTGGAACAAGTACAAAGTTATAAATACTTGGGAATACTATAGGATCATACAAGCTCATTCAAACGTCATCTAGAGTCCATGCGAAGAAAGGGGACTACAACTTATCTATCACTGAAGCCATTGAAGAGACGCCTTCCCGACCTTACGCTTGGTCCTTTTCTACAGGTCCTGAGGGCTAAACTGCTGCCTACATTGACATATGGGAGTGAGGCTCTAAAAGGTAAAGACGCAGCAGTTTTAGACGTCATAATAGCCAACTCTTACAGAGCAATACGTCTCTCCGGCTCAAATCCGGTTAGAATTTGGGATCCAAAGACAAACGGTGGAAAGAAGGAGCACCTACGTTAAAAGTTGGCACAAAATCCAAAGTGCTGAGGCGGGGTCTCTAAACTTCCACCTTTGGAAAGCCTTGCAAAATCAGGAAACATGCCCAGCCAGGGATTATTTGCTTGATTCAATTGAGACACTGGGCCTGTCTGATCTCTGGGCCGTACCTACAGATCATCTTTCCTTCAAAAAAGCAGTGAGAAAAACAGCATCTATGCTATCTATCGTAGAAGACAAAGCAATTCTCACCAAAAAGGCACACGGCTGGATAGTGCTCAGTGACTATGTAAGGCCAAAACCCCAAGCCTACTTGAGTGCTGGAACGAAGATAAGCAGGAAGGAAAACTTTCTAAGGTTGCGCATGGGGGTAATTGCGATCAAACCTCATCTTCCCCCATGGGAAAGGGACGGCGGTATTCCGACCTGTCGTCTATGCGGAAGCGGAAAGGAAGATATTACTCATGTTATCTGCAACTGTTCCAACTTAAAGGACATAAGATGCATCTTGTTAGGTCCCTTTTTTAGGTATTACGGCATCCGGACCTGTAGGCAGGCAGTGAAGCTTTGCTTCAATCCTACTGACGTCCAGCTTAACTGTCGGCTAACAAAATTTTTTGAGATGGTAACTAAGAAACTTAAAACTCTGTTGCTACCAGGAACACGCTAAAAAACTCCTAAGTGTCTACTCGGTATTAGTCCTACTTGCACTTTATTTACCCAAACTCTAACTTGGACAATGGACCTGGTTAAGCTGAGCATCCGATCTGAGAAGTTGTGGTTGTCACTGCTAGCCAGTATTTTATGAGACGTAAGAGTCTATGAGAACCTCTTTTAAATAGTTAACACCATAAAACAGGAATATGCAAATGATGACCTTTTTTACATTATGTGCTTTTTAAATTGTTTTTAATTGTATTTATTTGTGTACAAGGGGAATTTTTTTGTTATGTATTTGCAAAGATTTTAATTAATCAAGCAAAATAAACTTAAACTTAAACAGTTAAGTACTGTTCTGGGGATATCAGTTTTTCAGTCACCATGGTGACACTTGCACCTTTATCCCTCAGTGCTTCTACCTCAACCCCATTTATGAGTGGCTTCTGTCAGTATTTCTCCAGGTTATTGGGCCAGACAGGGTAGCCAAATCCTCCCGACCCTCTGAGATTAAAATAGCTTCAGTTTGCTCTCTGAGCTGGTCAGGGCACACCACGGATCTTATCTGGAGACTAGCAACCCCTGTGGGTGTTGGACTAGTGGTAACCATTTTAGGACAAGTAGAGACCCCAGTTTGGTGACTATTCTGCTTACAGAGATGGCACCATGCCTTCCTGGGATCCCAGTTCTTACCCTGGTACCCACCCTTGGATTGGGAAGAGTCTTGGGACCCACTCTCCTGAACAGGTTTTTGAGGACCTTGAGAAGACTCTTTGGGTTTATCCCCTTCATGTCCCATATATTTCCCCTGGGGGAGCAGCAACCCCTTTCTTTTGGTCACCCCACCCTGGGTCTTTCTGGACCCCCTTGTTTTGACTCAATGATCAGCCTTCTTCCCCATCTCTTGAGGATAGACTCTAACCCTAAGTCCACTAGGTACTGATGCAGTTTTTCAGAAGTACAGTTACTCAACGGATGCTGCTTCATTATCAACTTATAGAGCCCTTCATAATGTTTCACCTTACTGCCTTTCAACCATCCACCTAGTGCTTTGACTGAGAAGTCAACAAAATCTACCCAGGACTGACTCGAGGTTTTGTGAGTCTCCCTGAACTTGATCCTGTACTCTTCAGTGGTGAGTCCAAAGCCCTCAATCAGGGCATTACGAGGCCACAGGGGTCAACTTCGTCCTCATTAAGTGTCAGGAGTCTATCCCTGCACTTTCCTGAGATTAGCTCCCACAGTAGAGGGCCCCACTGCCTCTGGTGTAACTTTCTCATTTTATAACCCCTCCCAAAGGCTGTAAACTACTTTGTGATGTCATCACCCTCAACATATTTGGGTACAATCCCTTTGGGGATTTTGGAGTCAAAAGTATCCTCTCTCTCCCTATTTACTTTGTTGCTCCCACCAGTCATAGGTTCTAGACCTATCTCAGCCCTCTCTCTTTCTATAGCTAGGATTTTGGCTTCACGGGCTGCTCTCTTGGCTAGTCTTTCACGATAAATATCTACTTCATCTAGCTCTTCTATGTAACTTGAATAGCCTGACCTACCCCTGGAAGGGGGTGGCACTCCAGGTACATGTTTATGTTAGAGGTTTCTGTTTTGTTCCTCATCCTTTCTAGTTACGATGGGAAGGTACCCCTTGAGTACTGACTACGGTCTCATTGTCACTTTCCACCTCCTCTTCTATAGGGGTGTCAGGGCCTTTTGGTAATTGGGCTGCATCAAAATCTGCAAGGACCTCCTGGAGTTGCACCTTGGTAGGATTTGAGCCAGTAGTAATTGTATTGGCTTTACAGAGGATCCTTAACTGCAGCATACTAAGCTGCAGATAAGAGGTCATGTTGAGTTCCTGCACTATTCCCTCTGTGCCAGACATACTTAGAACAGTTGGGACCTTTTTAGAAAATCAAGAAAAAATTCTCAAAAGACTTTTAAGGCCTAACTGTCTATTACACTTTTTAAATTCCTAAAAGCAATTGACTGGGGGACTTAACACAAGGCCCTAACAATTCATATTAGAAAAGTTTGAAAAAATCATAAGATCGAAAAAATAATTTTGATTTCTTTATGGACTTGCCTATTGATCAAGTGGTATCAACGAAAGCAAAGTCTTGTAATCCCACCGCTGAACCACTGTTAAACCTGTCACCCTTTGTAGTGCTAGAGGCACTCTTGTGGTCTGACACCACAGGATGACCTTTGACTACCATTATTTTAATTGACTTTGGTGTGTTATTTGATCCTAGCCTGAATGTACGACGTCCTGCATATGCCTTGTTTCTCTTCTCGTAGTTTTGAAGTGGGAGCTGTCACAGTAGAACAGCTTGCCAAGAACAGAACGTGTGGGATGTGCATTTGAAAGCATGAGAGAGAGAGATGTGTGGAATGTACTTTTTGGTCTCGAAGTGCAGTGTTATGAGCAGCGGTGCACAAATGTGCACTGTGTTGTACATTTAGAGATGAAGTATGTGATGCTATAAGCAGTGATGCACAAATGTGCACTGTGTTCTACATTGAGAGATGAAGTATGTGATGCTATAAGCAGTGGTGCACAAATGTGCATTATGTTGTACATTGGGAAGAATTATGAATTTCTTACTATTGGCTTTGACATGGCCTCATGTCATCCTGAATTCTGACTCTGCCTTGCTTGAGCTTTTCGGCGCGCACAGACAGGCCCCCAGAGTGTTTGCAAGTTGCTTGGGTTAATCACGTGCAAGGATTGTTTTGTGAGAGATTGTTTAATGTACCCTGGAAGGCTTTCGTAAGCTTCGTCAAGATAAAGGCTGGAACATGTGAGAATGTAGAGGGAACGTGGGAACTCCTTCCTGCCATGGAATGCTTGCCTGGAAGCTGGCCAATTCCAGTAAATTTCCTTGGCGCAGAGGGGAAGACTCTCGAACCTTCTAGTGTGTTTTGAGACTGTAAAGCTGAGGGTTGTTGATAGCCAGGGTAGGAGTTCAGTTGCGGAGTAGACGTACTGCCACAACAATCTGGATTTAAATCCTGATCGAGAGTCCATTGCCTGGATGTAACGGGCTCCCCCAGCTTGAGTTGGCAAGGATGTTGAGTGAATGATTGGGTGAGGTGATTTGTTTCTGACTAGTGCCATTGTGATGCGTGGTTCCGGTGGCTGTGGTCATTTGAGGTGTTTTCTTTGTGATGTGTGAATGAGTCAGAGTGCACATCCAAAGTAATCATTTGATGTATTTAGTGTGTATATATCTTTCTGATCTCTTGCAGGACGTCCCATATTATTTGCTTGAGTTTTATCTCATATTATTTGCTGCTTGTATTTCATATTATTATCCATGCATTTAACTGTTGCATTTACCAAGTGTGTTATTATTGCTTGCATATAAATATATATCTCTATATACATTTGAATGTTGTTCATTTGACATCTGGGAAAGCCTTTCTGTTAGAGAGCATTGCATAAATAAAACCCCAAGCCTTATTCTAAAAAGAGAGTCTTTGCATTTTGTAAAGTAAAACCCTTTTCTAGGTATTGTTGTTGTGTTTTATGCCTCCTGCTCCGCCGTGTTTGAGCCACTGTGTGGGAGATTCTGTATTATCTGAAAGGCGGAGCAAGACACCCTTAAGGTGGTCCTTGCCCAGACTTTTTGCCTCCACGCTTTGCTAATTCTTTTTGTTGGCCTTAGGACTCTGAGCACTTTACCACTGCTAACCAATGCTAAAGGGCATGTGCTTCTCGCCTAAACATGATGACATTGGTGTATACCTGATTGGCATATTTGATGTATTAGTAAGTCCCTTGTCAAGTGGTATACCATATACCCATGTCCTGTACCTCAAATGCTACTAGTGGGTCTGCAGCACTAATTGTGCCACCCACATAAGTAGCCTTTCAACTCTGTCTCAGGCCTGCAACTGCAGTGCCTGTGTGTGCAGTTTACAGCCACTTCGACTTGGCATGTAAAACTACTTGCACGCCTCAAACTCCCCTTTATTACATATAAGTCACCCCTAAGGTAGGCCCTGCGTAACCCTAAGGGCAAGGTGCTATGTAAGTAAAAGGTAGGACATGTACCTTCATGTTTTACGTTTCTTGGTAGTGACTAACAATCTATTTTGTTTTTCACTGCTGTGAGGCCTACTCCTCTCTTAGGCTAGCATTGAGAATTTATTAATACACTTTTAAGCTGTAATTCCTGATCAGAGAGGAGTAGCTTTTTCATGTTTCATACTGTTTAAGAAATGCCACTTTTAGAAAGTGGCCATTTCTCTGCACTTACTGCTCTGTGTGCCTGACAGCCTGTCTCCAATATACGTCTGGAGTGCAGACCAGACGTGCAGCGCATGACGACATACACATAATGCAACATAATGTAAAACGTGAAAATGGGTCTAACACCCATAAACACACACCCTATGAGGATGTACCGTAAAACATGTAAATGGGGCTAACACCCATAACCCAACCCAGTGTAAGGGTTGTCATCATAAACACGTGTAGATGGGAACTAACCCTCGCCTACCCCCATGTAGAGGTCACTAAATGTAAAACGTAGAAATGGGACTAGTACCCAAACCCATCCCTCATGTAAGGGAGTACAATGTGACTACCACCCACTAAAACACTTGGTACACCCATCTGTAGTGAAGCGTAAACTGTGGCATCACGAAACACGAAAATGTTCCATAAGTCATGCAAAAACTATTCCAATTGTAGTACATTTTTAAACTGTAAACCACACCGGTGAGCGACCTCTCACCCGAGAACTACTAGGCTAAAACTCCCTTGCATAAGGGAACCTAACCTTTGGGATTACCACCCGAGAAAAACTCCAAGAAGCATCCTACGACAGGATTAACTAAACACATTCTTTCTGTGATTAGTTTTAACAACACTGTGAAGAAAAAGATGATACACAAATCCTCTTGTGAGCAAAGTCTCACAAGTACCCCACTGTTGTTCGACACTCACACAAGTAATATAGCACGAAAGAAGTTGATTTGAAAAAACATGTCCCAAAACCCACATGAGACTGATCATTATTACTAGTGAGCACAGACTAACTAAAAGACTAAAAGACACTACACATTAAAATGTTCCATGCTTCTTGGCACTGTGCCATGACGTAGCCAACCGGTTTGAGGAAAGTGGCACAGCTTGACAGGAAACAAATGTAAATAGGCTCATCATGTCAGCACTTCCATTACCATGCGTAAATAAAATGAAGTACAGTTACCAGATTGAAGAAGATTGGTATCAATGCTTCCAGACATAGATAACCTCAGGAGCGTTGAAAAGATGAAAGTCCCTAGAACGGTGAAGCCAGAACTAATTGTTGAAACAGGAATCGCCAACCACAACACATGGAAATACCTCCTCATGCTCCCCAAAACTCGCGGCTGACTCTTGATCATTGCGACTGGCCAACGATGTTCCACCACACACGTTAGGCTGCAAACGAACAGGAATCTCTAATAATAAGGACAGAAGTGGCAGCTGCCAACCCCAAGATGGCGGCACGCTGTCGACGTCGCGCCGGATGGCTCACGGCGCGTCCATGTTGCAGGGCGTCCACCATCAGCCCTGATCTGCGTGGAAGGAAAGACGTAGTCCTGAGGAGATTCCACGCGACACTGAAGATGCTGGTAAGCTTGCACGCGCAGTACCGGACTCGTTATAATCTGAAATGCTGCACGAGCTTAGTGTATGCGCGCTAAACAGAGCTCATGCCAAATTTTAAACAGCAATGAGGCGGTTTACTAGCCCCCACTGTCGACAAGTCTCAGGTGAACAAAAAAAAATAATAGACCAAAAGTGTCTCATCACTGTTGGCCCCCAGGCACTACCATTTCAAACTGCCTCTGCAGCGAAGAGGAGGAGTGCCACACGATGGTGCTTTCTCACGAAGTTGAGCCCCTGAGGCACACAGAGACTACGCACTAACGTAATCAGATTGAAGTTGGTATTGAAATCCAGAAACACAGCAAAGTGACGATCATGCCACGCGTTTACTCCTTCCCAAATTAGAGTACACAAGTAAAGTCTTGCACCAACACGCAGCTAACAAAACTTCTTCTGTAAACCTTTGGAGATCGTGGTAGCTGGCAAGTATTAGAAGTGAGCTCTGGAAAAGGTTGTTCGCAGTTTAAAATGTGGTGGCTTTACAACACAACAAAACCAGGTGATCTATCTTGAAGTAGACGGTAACACAGTTGAGATGTGGACACGCAAAGAAAAATGTAAAAGCACATCAGTAGTAACCATAAAGATGACTTTAATGAACTTGAGCTGCCTTATCTATCAAGCCATAACTCTCTGTAGACCTCAGCAAAACGATGTGGCTGGATCACCCACCTGTGGAAGTAGTGAACCTTACACTACCTACTCACTAGCATCAAAGTCCTTTTTGTAAGTCCAATGGAGCATTTCTAGGCTGTGGCTGTCTGTTGGTAAGGACACTGGTGGGTGGGGCTGTCCGTTGACAAGGACACTGGTGGGTGGGGCTGTCCGTTGACGAGGACACTGGTCGGGCTGGGCAGCCTGTAGCTCCATACTTGACGCTCTTTACTTTGTTACACTTGGTTTCAACTCTCTTGGTTCTCTTGTTTCTTGTAGTTGCTCTTTGTTTCTGTATCCTTGTCCAAAAGTAGACAGCTTTTAACTCTTGAAACACGCTTGGGTCCATGTTCAGTCGTCGCCAAAATATGTTGTGCCCTTACACAGGTTGACAACTTTATTGGTTCCATGTAAATAAGTACATCAGTCCATATTCCAACTGCCAGCCTTCTCTCCATCCTGTTCTGATCAAGCACCAGCCCCACCAGGAGCAGCCTCCCTGCTGCTTAGCCCATCTCCAACTGTCACCACTCATCCACACAGGCACCCAGGCATTCCATTCATCGCAGTCACACCAACATTCCGATACCATCTCTCACTCTGGCTTAGCAGCTAGGAGACAGCTAGGCTGGGTAGCATTCAATATTACAGTGAGGATATAGCAAACTTAGTCCTAACAGGGCAGAGCTCCTAGGACCTATACAAAGGGGACCCTCTAGGGAAGATCTGTGCCAGGGACAAGGAACCTGTCCCACTCTTGAGAGCCTGTGACAGCAAGCTGCTGACTAGAATAATAGGGATCCTATTCAAAAGTCAATGTTTTGGGCAAAAATCTCCGTATAAAAGAGCATGCATCAATATGGATAAAAAAAGACTTAAAAGAGTCGACGCAGCGTTTCGGTGAAACGTTATTCCTTCACCTTCTTCAGGACAAAGTTTTCATAAAAAATGAAAACCTGACCCGGAAGCGTTCGATAGAGCAGGGAGGCCATTGTTCCTTTTCCTGATTTTATTTTTAAGGCTCAAGCACCAATGTGATTTTCAAACGACTGAAAAAGAATCAGAGTATCGTCAATTATGAAAACGTCTAAAATAGAACCAAACTGTGCATTTGATTAGATGTACGCAGTCTAGTTTTTAATTTGCCCATATCCTCAACAGCCTATAATTTTAATTAGAACTGCCGGTGGCTTTATCGAACATATACAAAGTACCATGGATTAATTTAAAGGTCAAGCATTTTTTTCATTTCCGGATGAGTTTCTGCCTTCCACTATAAATAAATCAAGCTACTTAAGTCTAAGAGAAGTCTTGAACTCAAGGAATTCCAATAGACTTTTTATGAAAACTTTGTCCTGAAGAAGGTGAAGGAATAATGTTTCACCGAAACACCGCGTCGACTCTTAAGTTTTCGATTTCTTCAATTCACATGTAGAATCATATATGTTTAGATAACATTTGTATTGTAACTTTTTAATCCTGTGAGAATTGTATTGTCTTTCTCCTTTGCATATGTTTTTATAAAATAAAAATAACTTTTATTTACGCATTGGCCACTATCTCAATGTATCTTGTGGAAATAATTTATTGCACACTGACATAATTTATGAAATTGAAGGTATAATCTTGCTGATTCGGTTATAGCACATGATCCATATTGAGGCATGCTCTTTTATACAGAGATTTTTGCCCAAAACATTGACTTTTGAATAGGGACCTTTGTGTTTTCTTCTTTCGCTACCCCGTCCCTTTTCTCAGTATTAGGGCAACTCCCCCTTTTTTTGCCAGAATAATAGGTATGTCAGTGGTTCCCACAGTACCTATTGGGAGGAAGTACTCCTTTACACTGAGGCCAGAGATCCCAAACCGGGTGCCACTAGGAGAGTGGTAGTGCCTGAAATATACAGGGAGTTCCTACTCACTTTGGCCCATGACATCCCCCTAGCTGGGCATCTAGACCAGACAAAAACACGGAGTAGGTTGGTTGCCCACTTCTACTGGCCAAACATGTCCCAGAAAGTGAAGGAGTTCTGTAACTCATGTGTTACCTCTCAAGACAGTGGCAACACAGGTAGCAAACCAAAGGATCCAGTGGTCTTAGTCCCCAAACCTCATTCCAAGGGAGGCAAACCAGATCTGAGGTTTTGTATGGACTACAAGGGTCTCAATGCAGTCACAAAGACTGGTACACACCCTATTCCAAGAGCTGATGAACTAACTGACAGGTTGGGTTCAGCCATGTTTCTCAGTACCTTTGACTTGACATCAGGGTACTGGCAGATTGGTCTCACCCCAGGAGCCAAAGAGAAATCAGCATTCTTGACCAGAGATAGGTATTACCAGTTCACTGTGATGCCATTTGGTCTAAAGAATGACCCTGCAACCTTCCAGAGGCTGGAGAACAAAGCCCTGGCTCGGCTGGAGTCTTTTAGTTTCAGCATTTCTTGATATTGCTGTCTATAGCTCCACCTGGCAGAATCACCTGATCTGCCTTGGAAAGGTACTTGAGGCTCTGCAGAAAGCAGAACTTGCTATCAAGGCAAGCAAGTGCCAGATAGGGCAGGGCTTTGTTATACACTTGATCCGCCATGTAGCTGCAGGCCAAGTTCAACCCTTACAGCCCAAGATCCAGACTATTCTGGCCTGGGAGGCTCCAACAACCCAGACTCAAGTCAGGGCATTCCTTCGCTTGACTGGGTACTACAGGAAGTTTATGAAGGGGTATGGTACTATTGTGGCACCCCTCAAATAATTGACCTCCAAAAAGCAACCAAATAAAAGTAAACTGGACAGTGAGCTGCCAAAAGACTTTTGACACCGAAGCAAGCAATGTGTTTAGTACCCATTCTAAAAGCTCCAGATTATTCAAAGCAGTTATTTGTGCAGACTGATGCGTCTGAGCATGGGATAGGAGCAGTTCGATTCCAGACCAATGATGATGGCCAGGACCAGCCTGTTGCTTTTATTAGCAAGTTACTCCCCAGAGAACAGCGTTGGAGTGCCATTGAGAGGGAGGCCTTCACTGTGTTTGGTCCCTAAAGAAGCTGAGGCCATACTTGTTTGGTTCTCATCACCATGTTCAAACCGACCACAGATCTCTCAGATGGCTCATGCAAATCAAAGGTGAAAACCCCAAACTGTTGAGGTAGACCATTTCCCTCAAGGGTAGGACTTTACAGTGGAACACAGACCTGAGACTTACCATTCCAATGCAGATGGCCTCTCCAGGTTCTTCTTCTTAGACAATGAAGACTCTCTTGGGAAAGGTTAGTCTCGTTCATTCGTTTGGGGTGGGTGTAGGAAAGTGCCACTTTTTGACATGCTCACCCCCACTTTTTGCTCACTGGTACTGATGCTGATTGGTAGTGCACTGGGTCCCTTAACCAGGCCCCACTACCAGGACTCTTTCCCAGACAACAAGACAAATATTCAATTGTAACTCAATTGGCAAGGACTTTAGTACTCCTGTAAGTTCCTAGTAAATGGCACCACTGGTACCCAGGGCATGGGTACTAAAGAAGGTCCCGAAGGGCTGCAGCATGTATTATGCCACCCAAGGGACCCACACACAAACTGCATGGAGACAGCCATTGCAGGATGCGTGAAATGGTGCAAACCATCCTGAAAACATGACATGACACATTCACTGTGTGACATGCCCCTGTACACTACATGCATTACATGTAAGTTACCCCTACAGCAGGCCTTAGAGCCCTAAGGCAGGGTGCATTATATTAGATGTGAGGGCACATCTGAATGAGTTGATGTGTCCCTGTAATGCCTTGTTCCATTGCTAAGCATTGTAAGTGATCAGGAAGCCATCTTAAGGTATGCACTTGGCCCTTGTCATTACGAGATACCCAGCTACATAATGAATTCATTGAAAATATTGATGTTTGGTATCAAATAGCTTGTCTTAACCCCTTCGCTGCTAGGCCTTTTCTCCCCTGTGCTAAGCCTTTTTTTGGCTATTTGGGGTAGTTCGCGCTTAGGCCCCTGTAACTTTTTGACCACATAAGGTATCCACGCCAAGTTTGCGTCCTTTTCTTCCAACATCATGGGGATTGTAAAGGTACCCAGGATTTGTGGATTCCCCTGGAGGGGACCCAGAAATTAGCCAAAATAGAGCAAATGTTTTTTGGGGGGGGAAAAATGGGAAAAAAGGACTACAGATGAAAGCGTCTGGTTTTTTCCCTGCAAATGGTATCAACAAAGGGGTTGTGGTGCTGAAATCACCATTTTCCCAGCTTTCAGGGACAAGCAGACTTTTGTCAGAAAACCAAAATGTTTTACACAGTTTTGGCATTTTTCTGGGACATAGCCTATTTTTGCAATTTTTTTTGCATTCAACCACCTTCCAGTTAATGGTAGAAATGGGTATGAAAGCAATAATAGATCCTGGAAAGCTATACATTTTAGAAAAGTACACAAAATTCTGAATTCAGCAAGTGGTCATTTGTGTAGATCCTTCAAGGTTTCTTTATAGAAACTAACAGTTGAATATAGGACAAATTGAAAATTAGTTGAAAAAAACAGCCATTTGTGTCAACGTTTTCACCTGTAACTTCTTCTAATTATGACAGCTGTTTGAAAGCAATATACCGTTACATCCTCTGGACCTTTCCGGTTGTGGGGATATATAGGACTTGTAGGTTCACCAAGAACCCGACGAACCCAGAGCCAATAACTGAGCAGTGTCTTGCAACGGTTTTTTATTATGTACCGGGTATATAGCAATTAATTTGGGAAAATATATACATGGAAAAATCGGTATGAAAGACACCTATGTATTTCTGAAATTGGAACAAAATATAGACTTTAGAAACAGTAGATATTTGCACATTTCCGAAATTGTGAGTACCCATACTAGCATGAGAATTATAGGTCATTTTTCAAAATGACTTCTTTTTTACACATTGTCTTTCATTTGGAAGGCAGAAATGCATCAAAAGCCAATAGGTAATAACAGTTGCTCTACAATTCTGTGTTACCCTAAGTCTCCCAATAAAAATGGTACCTCACTTGTGTGGGTAGGCCTAGTGCCCGCGACAGGAAATGGCTCAAAAGGCAACATGGACGCACTTTATTTTTACAGTGAAAACTGACCCTTTTTTTGCAAAGTGCCTAGCTGTAGATTTTGAACCCTAGCTCTGCCGGCACCTAGGGAAACCTAGCAAACCTATACATTTTTTAACACTAGACACCCAGGGGAATCCAGGATGGGGGTGACTTGACTGGCTCTCACCAGGTTCTGTTACCCAGAATCCCTTGCAAACCTCAAAATTTGTCAAAAAACCCACATTTTCCTCACATTTCAGTGGTGGAAAGTTCTGGAATCTTCGTGGATCCACAAAATTCCACCCACCACGCGTTCCTCAAAGTCTTCCGAGAAAAATGGTACCTCACTTCTGTGGGTAGGCCTAGTGCCCGCGACAGGAAACGGCCCAAAACACAACGTGGACACACCACATTTTCACAGTGAAAACGGACCATTTTTTTGCAAAGTGCCTAGCTGTAGATTTTGAACCCTAACTCTGCCAGCACCTAGGGAAACCTAGCAAACCTATACATTTTTGAAAACTAGACACCCAGGGGAATCCAGGATGGGGTGACTTGTCTGGCTCTCACCAGGTTCTGTTACCCAGAATCCCTTGCTAACCTCAAAATTTGTAAAGACAAAAACACACATTTTCCTCACATTTCTGTGGTGGAAAGTTCTGGAATCTGTGTGGATCCACAAAATTCCACCCACCCAGCATTTCCCAAAGTCTTCTGAGAAAAATGGTACCTCACTTGTGTGGGTGGGTCAAGTACCCGCGACAGGCAAGGGCCCAAAACCTATTGAGGCGACATCAAAATTACCTATCACAAAACAACCTGGTTTTGCAAGGGGGGTCCCATGAGTTTTTGGCACCGGGGTCAGCATCCATCTTGGGAAACCTACCAAACCCACACATTTCTGAAAGCTAGACACCCGGGGGAGTCCAGCAAGGTATGGCTTGCGTGGGTTCCCCGTCATTTCCCTACCCAGAGTCCCCTGCAAACCTCAAATTTTGTTGAAAAAATCAATTTTTTCTCACATCTCTGTGTGAGAAAGTTGTAGGATCACTGGGCTGACACAAATTTCCTACCACCCATCATTCCCCCAGGTCTCCCGATAAAAATGGTAACTCACTCGCGTGGGTGGGTCAAGTACCCGCGACAGGCAAGGGCCCAAAACCTATTGAGGTGACATCGAAATTACCTATCACAAAACAACCTGGTTTTGCAAGGGGGGTCCCATGTGTTTTTGGCCCCGGGCTCGGCGGCCATCTAGGGAAACCTACCAAACCCACACATTTCTGAGTGGGTCCTCCAACATTTCCCTACCCAGAATCCCCTGCAAACCTCAAATTTTGTTGAAAAAAATCAATTTTTTCTCACATCTCTGTGTGAGAAAGTTGTAGGATCACTGGGCTGACACAAATTTCCTACTACCCAGCGTTCCCCCAGGTCTCCCGATAAAAATCGTACCCCACATGTGTGGGTAGGCATAGTGGCTGCAACAGGAAATGGCCAAATCGTGTTGTGGAGACTTCAAAATTACCTATAACAAAACTACCTGGTTTTGGGGGGGCACCTGGTTTTTTCACCCCGGGCTCGCCGCCATCTAGGGAAACCTACCAAACCCACACATTTCTGAAAACTAGACACCCTGGGGAGTCCAATGAGGTATGGCTTGCGTGGATCCTCCAACGTTTCCCTATCCAGAATCCCCTGCAAAACTCAAATTTAGCTGGGAAAAACCACATTTTCCACATATTTTTGGGTGGAATCACTGTGCCTGCACAAATGTCCTACCCCACAGCATTCTCCTTAGTGTCCCGAGTAAAATGATATCTCACTTGTGTGGGTGTCCAATGCAGAATTGGCTAAAAACGTGTTTTAAAAAAAATATAGCGCTTAGAATTGTCGGTGCTGTACCCCAAATCCCTATGTTTTGGGCTCTTCCCAGTCACAGACCCTTGCCCCACCCACACAAGTGAGGTATCATTTTACTCGGGAGACTGAGAGGAACACTGTGGGGTAGGACATTTGAGCCGGTACTTGACCCACCCACGCGAGTGAGGTATCATTTTTATTGGGAGACCTGGGGGAACGCTGGGTGGTAGGAAATTTGTGGATCCACGTAGATTCTAGAACTTTCCCAGACAGAAATTTGAGAAAAAAGTGATTTTTTCAGCTAAATTTGAGGTTTGCAGGGGATTCTGGGTAGGAAAACGTTGGGGGACCCACGCAAGCCATACCTCGTTGGACTCCCCGGGTGTCGAGTTTTCAGAAATGTGTGGGTTTGGTAGGTTTCCCAAGATGGTCGCCGAGCTCGGGGCCAAAAACCCAGGTGACCCCCCTTGCAAAACCAGGTTGTTTTGTGATAGGTAATTTTGATGTCGCCTCAATAGGTTTTGGGCCCTTGCCTGTCGCGGGTACTTGATCCACCCACGCGAGTGAGGTACCATTTTTATCGGGAGACCTGGGGGAATGCTGGGTGGTAGGAAATTTGTGGATCCACGTAGATTCCAGAACTTTCCCAGACAGAAATTTGAGAAAAAAGTGATTTTTTTCAGCTAAATTTGAGGTTTTCAGGGGATTCTGGGTAGGAAAACTTTGGGGGACCCACGCAAGCCATACCTCGCTGAACTTCCCCGGGTGTCTAGTTTTCAGAAATGTGTGGGTTTGGTAGGTTTCCCAAGATGGCGGCCGAGCTCGGGGCCAAAAACCCAGGTGACTCCCTGTGAGTAATAGACCACGCCAGGAGCTCGTCGTCCCTCCCACTCCAATAACTCACGGGACTACCTTCAGGTATGAGGGTAACAGGGTACTTTTATTTCGTTAGTCCTTGACTCAGTTCCGACCCAGTACTCTCTGGGTGTCTCTTTTATATCGTTCCGGGGGAGGTCGGGGCTTGGAGGTATACTTAAATAAAAGGGAAAACAAAGTCCCTGGAACGTGGGGCAGGCGGGATCCTATGTCGGTCCTTGTTGGGCTGGTTCCGGTTCTGGCCGTCTTGGAGTAGGGCTCCGTCCGTCTCCTCGTGGGGGAACCGGCAAAGGGGAAAGGAAAACAAAAAAAAACAGTCAGGCCTCCCTCCTAGCTTTGCACATAAGGGAAGAGTGCAACCATCACCCGTTCCTATCCGTGAGGTGCCTAAGTGTGGGAAGGGTTAAGGTGCTTTACAGTGCGGTGCCCCGTATTCCCGCCCACCAACCCCGAATTAAAACCGACCCCGGCACTTGCCTGAACCCACGGCCCTCCTGGGCCGCGGGGAGGGGAGTCACAGCCTCCGTTTCCCTTGTAGGAGTACCGGACTCGAGGGCATTGCTCCTGGAGTGGACAACTTCACTGCCTTCCTCCTCGCATCGGGTCAGGTTCCTGGGTGGTGGCGTCTCCACGGTCTCGCCAAACTGGATACAGGGGTTGCTCTCGCTGTCTTCCTGGTCCACGTCCTTGGTCTTTCCTCGCGCTGCCTTCTCCTTGGTTCCGGTCTCCATTTTAAAGATGGCTTTTCCGGCCCCGCCTCCGGGGTCTGCTGCTACCGGCAAGTAGTTTCCGGTTTGGCCGTCTGGACCACCTACCCCGCTGCCTGTCTGGACCTCATTGTCCGCCATGTTGGGGTGGTCGAGGTGTTGTGGGGAGGAGGGTAAACCACCACATTGCCTTCCGTCCAGGAATGGACAAGGGGGCCATTCGGACACCGGATATCGGGAGAGGAAGTCCACGTTCGCCTGCAGTTTCCCCGGGACATGCAAAGTGCGGAAAGAAAAAGGTTGTAAGGCAAGGAACCAGCAGAGGACCTTTGGGTTTGAATCTTTATGCATGGAGAGCCAGGTCAAGGGGGCATGGTCGGTCAGTAGAAGGAACTGTCGCCCAAGGAGATAGTATTGCAGTGCTTCAACCGCCCACTTGATGGCCAAACATTCTTTTTCTATGGTGGCATATTTTGTCTCCCTGGGGAACAGCTTCTTACTCAGAAAAAGGATAGGGCGCAGATCGCCTCTGTCGTCAGGTTGGGAAAGGACAGCCCCAAGCCCCCTACCAGGAGCGTCCGTTTGGAGAACAAAGGTTTTGTTGTGGTCAGGGCAAGTAAGGACAGGGGCGTTGCATAGGGTTTTTTTCAGGAGGGAGAAGCTATGTTCCTGAGGAAGGGACCATTGGAGGGGCTTCCCTGACGTGGCCTTAGTCAGGAGGTTGGTAAGGGGGCTAGCGATGTTAGAAAAGGGAGGGATAAACCTCCTATAGTATCCCACCAAACCCAAAAAGGAGCAGACGTCTTTCCTGGTGATAGGACGGGGAATGAGTGTGATGGCCTCCAGTTTGTTCACTTGGGGTCTAATCTTTCCGGCTTGGATGTCATACCCAAGGTATTCTATATGGTCCGTGCCGAAAGTGGTCTTCTTGGGATTGACTGTGAGGCCCGCCTCCTTCAGGGTGTCTAGGATGGCCAGTAGATGTATGAGGTGGGTGTCCCACTCAGGGCTGTGGACGACTACGTCATCTAGGTAAGCGACGGCATATGTGTGGTGGTCCCGCAAGAGAACGTCCATCAGCCTCTGAAACGTTGCCGGGGCGCCATGAATGCCAAAGGGAAGTACTTTGAATTGGAAGAGGCCTGACGGGGTGGAGAAGGCTGTTTTTTCTTTGGCCTCCCTGGCAAGGGGAATTTGCCAGTAGCCCTTTGTGAGGTCAATCGTGGACATGATTTTAGCATCGCCCAAGCGTTCTATGAGTTCATCGACGCGGGGCATGGGATATGCATCGAATTTGGATACAGCGTTAAGCCGACGGAAGTCGATGCAGAATCGTATGCTTCCGTCTGGTTTGGGGACGAGGACCACTGGAGAGGACCAGGCACTGTGGGAGGGTTCGATAACGTCCGCCTCCAACATGGCTTCCCCTTCTTGGTTTACTGCTTGCCTTCGTACAGCCGGAATACGATATGGCTTTAGTTTTATGGGGCTAGCCCCTGCTGTGTCTATTGTATGCTCTACTAGGGAGGTCCGTCCCGGTGTCCCTGACAACACATCTGCATAGGTATCGCACACAGCAAGCATCTGCTGTGTTTGTGTCTTTGTCAGTTGCTCCGGGGTCTCCTCTCCTGTAGGAGAGGGAGGAACCAGAGGGATGTCAAGGGGATTGTTCAGGGACACATGTAATACTGATGCGTCTGTGGCCAGAGCCGCCGGTAGGGGGCCTTCCCATGCCTTTAAAAGATTTACATGGTAAGTCTGGCCGGTCTGGGTCTCATGGGGGACGGCTATGCGATAAGAGACTGGGGTGACCCTGGTCAGTACTTTATAAGGGCCCTGCCAGGTGGCTAACAGCTTTTTATCTGTGCTGGGAAGAAGGATCAGTACCTGGTCTCCCACTTTGAACTCTCTGAGTTTCGTGTCCTTATCATAATGTTTTTTTTATTTGGCCTGCGCTTTTTCCATGTTTGCATGGACCTCCTCCCAGAGAGACGCCAGTGTGTCTCTTAAAGTCCTGATAGACTGGAAAAGGGGCTTACTATCGTCCTCCTCCTCCACCCATTGCTCAACTGCCATGTCCAGGAGCGTTCGAGGTTTCCGCCCGAACAGTAGTTCGAACGGGGAGAAACCCGTAGATTTCTGTGTATGGGTTCGTATAGCAAATAGCACCAGGGGTAACTGTCGGTCCCAGTCCCTGCCCGCCTTGTCAATAACTTTCTTTAGCATGGTCTTTATTGTTCTATTGTACCTCTCAACCAGACCATCTGTTTGGGCGTGGTACACCGCTGTGCGTATCTGCTTGATTCCTAACAGGCCGCATATCTGCTTCATAAGGCATGAGACAAACGGAGTGCCTTGGTCAGTAAGCAATTCACGAGGGAACCCCACCCTAGAAAAGAAGGAGACCATAGCCTGGGCCACTGCTGTGGTAGTAATGCTAGTCAAGGGTATCGCCTCCGGGTACCGGGTGGCATAGTCCACTAAGACGAGAATATATTGGTACCCACAGGAGGAGGGCAAAAGGGGTCCCATGAGATCCATCCCCACCCTCTGAAAGGGTACATCTATAATCGGGAGTGGGTGTAGCGGGGCTTTGGGAAGTGAGGGCCTATTGACCAACTGACACCTATTGCACAAGGCACAATACTTAGCTACTTCGTGGTAAACCCCAGGCCAGTAGAACTTTTCTAATAGGTACTGTAGTGTGTGCTCTTTCCCATAGTGCCCCCCCCCTGTTTGGTTATGGGCTAGATCCAACACCTGTTCTCTGAAAGGTTTTGGGACTAATAGCTGTTCCCTATAGCGTCCTGCTTCCCGAGTGACCCTGTATAACAAACCCCGTTTTACACAAAACATTGGGCCCACCTTATCGGGAAGGTCCTCTTGGGTTTGGTCCCAGGCATGTTTTAACGTGCCATCATCTTGCTGGGCTGCACGGAAGTTCTGTCCAGGTGTCTGGGGAGTTTCTGTGGAAAAAAGGAGAGGAGACGGTAGAGCACAATGGGCTTTCAGGTACGACGCCCGCTCTTCTCTTCTTTCCTTGCAGGATTTAGTTTTTTTTGGTTTGGGGCCTTCTATTCTCTCTTGGGAAAATGGTGCTTGCCCCAACCACCCTAACAGGGAAGACGGAGAGGGGAGGGATGACAGGTATTCTTGGAACCTGGGAAGATCTGTCCCAAGAAGGACGGACTCAGGGAGAAAGGGCATCACTCCCACCCTTCGTAACTGGTGTTCCCCGTCTATCTCCAGCAGGACTTCAGCTAGGGGATACATCTTCTTCTCCCCGTGTACACATGTGACTTGTATGTAATCCCTCCCCTGGATCTGGGACTCAGGGCCGAGTTCCCTACTGACTACGGTATGGCGACATCCTGTGTCCAGCAGAGCTACCACAGGTTTCCCGTTTACATGTATGTTCTTCTTATAGAGTTGTGGGGCTTTCCCAGCTAGCAATACATGGCCACAGGTGTATCCCACCTCCATGGGCTCCTGGGGCGGGTTGCGAGCAGGACACTGTCGGGCTATGTGCCCCCATTCAGCACAGTGAAAACACTGTGGACCTTGTAAGGCTGGTATTCCTGGGGTGGGTCGGTGTGGTTCTCACGGGGTTTGGGACCCTGCCTTCCGGGACCCTAACCGGGGGTCTAGGCACGTGTAAGGGGTAACGCGGGGGATGTGCCTTGAAGTCGGGGGACCTGTGATAGGCGCATGCCAAGTCCACAGCTAGGGTGACAGTCAGGTGAGGGTGCTGTTTAACCCAGGTCCGGGTGTTGAGGGGGAGGGCGTCAAGGTATTGCTCCAGATAGAATTTTTCTGTGACATCGTCTATAGTTGAGGAGGCAGGACGTAGCCATCGGTTCCCTAGATCGCGTATCCGGAAGTACAGGGCTCTGGGGTTGTCCCCAGCGGACCATTTTTCCTTGCGAAACCGACTGCGATAGTATTCCTGGTCGCAGCCCAGTCTCTCCAGGATGGCTCGTTTTACTTCGCTGTATGGAGAGGTTCCGTCTGGGTTGGCAGCTTGAAAGGCGGCCTGTAGTTTTCCGGGCAACAAGGGGGCGATGTACTGCCCCCACCTCTCTTGGGGCAAAGCCGCTGTGGTGGCAACCTGCTCAAAATTAACGAAAAAGAAGTCGGGGTCATCCCCCTCCTGGTATTTTTGTAGGACTGTGCCAGGCACATTGGGGTGCACCCGCGCACTAGATATGGCATCTGTTAGACGCAGGATGGCTGTGTCCTGCACTTGTTGGTTTGTTGCCATGAGGGATGCTTGGTCCTTCAGGGCCTGGTGCAAGGCTTCCCGTTCCTGCCGTGCCATTTTGGTCTGCTCCTCAAAGACGAGCTGAAGGTGGCGTTGGCCTTCTGCCAGTTGAGATATTATGGACTCCATGGTGAGGGTTGTGTCGTGATGGGCTAGACACACAATTATCCCACTTCTGACACCACTGTGAGCAATAGTCCACGCCAGGAGCTCGTCGTCCCTCCCACTCCAATAACTCAAGGGACTACCTTCAGGTATGAGGTAACGGGGTACTTTTATTTCGTTAGTCCTTGACTCAGTTCCAACCCAGTACTCTCTGGGTGTCTCTTTTATATCGTTCCGGGGGAGGTCGGGGCTTGGAGGTATACTTAAACAAAAGGGAAAACAAAGTCCCTGGAACGTGGGGCAGGCGGGATCCTATGTCAGTCCTTGTTGGGCTGGTTCCGGTTCTGGCCGTCTTGGAGTAGGGCTCCATCCGTCTCCTCGTGGGGGAACCGGCAAAGGGGAAAGGAAAACAAAAAAAAAGAGGCAGGCCTCCCTCCTAGCTTTGCACATAAGGGAAGAGTGCTACCATCACCCGTTCCTATCCGTGAGGTGCCTAAGTGTGGGAAGGGTTAAGGTGCTTTACAGTGCAGTGCCCCGTATTCCCGCCCACCAACCCCAAATTAAAACCGCCTGTCACTTGCCTGAACGCACGGCCCTCCTGGGCCGCGGGGAGGGGAGTCACAGCCTCCGTTTCCCTTGTAGGAGTACTGGACTCGAGGGCGTTGCTCCTGGAGCGGACAACTTCACTGCCTTCCTCCTCGCGTCGGGTCGGGTTCCTGGGTGGTGGCTTCTCCACGGTCTCGCCGAACTGGATACAGGGGTTGCTCTTGCCGTCTTCCTGGTCCACGTCCTTGGTCTTTCCTCGCGCTGCCTTCTCCTTGGTTCCGGTCTCCATTTTAAAGATGGCTTTTCCGGCCCCGCCCCCGGGGTCTGCTGCTACCGGCAAGGAGTTTCCGGTTTGGCCGTCTAGACCACGTACCCCGCTTCCTGTCTGGACCTCATTGTCCGCCATGTTGGGGTGGTCGAGGTATTCCGGGGAGGAGGGGAAACCACCACACTCCCCTTGCAAAACCAGGTTGTTTTGTAATAGGTCATTTTGATGTCTCCTCAATACGTTTTGGGCTCTTGCCTGTCGCGGGTACTTGACCCACCCACGCGAGTGAGGTATCATTTTTATCGGGAGACATGGGGGAATGCTGGGTGGTAGGAAATTTGTGGATCCACGTAGATTCTAGAACTTTCCCACACAGAAATTTGAGAAACATTTGATTTTTTCATCAAAATACGAGGTTTGCTGGGGATTCTGTGTAGGGAAACGTTGGGGGATCCAAGCATGCCATACCTCCATGGACTCCCCTGGGTCTCTAGTTTTCAGAAATGTGTGGGTTTGGTAGGTTTCCCTAGATGGCTGCCGACCCCGGGACCAAAAACACAGATGCCCCCTATGTATCCGAAAATGACCTGGTTTTGCAAGGGGGGGGTCACATGAGTTTTTGGTCCCAGGCTTGGCGTCCTTCTAGGGATACCTACCAAACCTACCTGGGTGTCCAGGAAGGTATGGCTTGCATGGATCCCCCAACGTTTCTCTACCCAGAATCCCCTGCAAACCTCACATTTTGATGAAAAAATCACTTTTTTCTCAAATTTCTGTGAGGGAAAGTTGTAGGATCACCGGGCTGACACAAATTTCCTACCACCCAGTGTTCCCCCAGGTCTCCCAATAAAAATGGTACCTCACTCGCGTGGGTGGGTCAAGTACCCACGACAGGCAAGGGCCCAAAACGTATTGAGGAGACATTAAAATTACCTATCACAAAACAATCTGGTTTTGCAAGGGGGTTCACCTGGGTTTTTGGCCCCGGGCTAGGCGGCCACCTTGGGAAACCTACCAAACCCACACATTTCTGAAAACTAGACACCCGGGGGAGTCCAGCGAGGTATGACTTGCATGGGTCTCCCAACGTTTTCCTACCCAGAATCACCTTCCAACCTCAAATTTAGCTGAAAAAATCCCTTTTTTCTCAAATTTCTGTGTGGGAAAGTTCTGGAATCTATGTGGATCCACAAATTTCCTACCACCCAGCGTTCCCCCAGGTCTCCGGATAAAAATGATCCCTCACTCGCGTGGGTGGGTCAAGTACCCGCGACAGGCAAGGTCCCAAAACGTATTGAGGAGACTTCAAAATGACCTATCACAAAACAACCTGGTTTTGCAAGGGGGGTCACCTGGGTTTTTGGCCCCGGGCTCGGCAGCCATCTTGGGAAAGTACCAAACCCACACATTTCTGAAAACTAGACACCCGGGGGAGTCCAGCGAGGTATGGCTTGCGTGGATCCCCCAACATTTCCCTACCCAGAATGCCCTGCAAACCTTAAATTTAGCTGAAAAAAACACATTTTCCACATATTTTATTTATTTGTATTTTATAGAGCACGAACTTGACCCGATAGGGTATCAGAGCGCTTTACAGGATTAGCAGGTTGTATACAAGAGACTTAGAGGGGTGGGTGGAAATATATGGGATAAAAGCATGTAAAAACATTTTACGAGAAAAAGAGGTCCCAGATCCCAGGGTGGGATGCCCGGAGGTGCCGCGTGGATAGCATCCGGATAATCCAAGGTGTGGCAGTAAACGGAAGAAGATCAAATTCGCTGAGGTGATTGCACGCAAGAGTTAGGAGAGGAATTTGCCCATCAGGAAGGTTTTGGCCTCCTTTTTATGTTTAAATGTTTTTATTAGGATTTTCAAGAAACTCACAACATACAGAGAGAGCATTGGAATAGACATTGTGCGGGGCCGGGCAGTCGGCAGATTGAATCGCAACCTGAGGAAGACTGCTGAAAGGATGATGCATATAAAATATCGCACTGATTCTCCCCCATGTGGAGGCCACGTCCCCAAAGAGCATACTCTGTGTAAAACCAAAAACAGTAACACTCACCCCCCACCCCGTCCGGTAGTTCTTGCGCCCTGAAAAGGCCACCATGTGGCTGGTGCTGCTATGTCGTGAGTAAGTTGCCTGTGCGAGCTAGGGAGGTCTCCATAGTTCTGACAGTCGTAGCACCTGTAGGTATTTGGGCTGTGTGATCTCATTAAATTCATGCAATAGTAAGTGCAGGAAGGGGGCCCAAACCTTCTGGAAAGAAGTAGTAGAGTTATTCAGAGTGGCAGAAATGCGCTCCATGCCGAGGATAAACCAGAGCCTGTGCAGCCACCCCGTGTGGTTTGGCAGAACAGGGGTGCCCCAGTGGGTCAGTATGGTTTGTAGTGCTGCCCCCAGTGCCATCCCCATTTGTCGTCCCCTCATGCTCCGGAGTGGGTATGTGATGGGATTTGGAAGCCCCAGGACCACGTACACCGGGAGCCTCGGGATCTGTGTGTTAAAAAGCTCATCTACTGTATCAAGAATCTTGGTCCAGTAGGGGGAGAGCAGTGGGCAGTCCCATAGGATATGGAGTAACGTTCCCTCGCCGCCACAGCCCCTCCAGCAATCTGAACTCCTCTGGGGATTGCCCCTGTGTAAGCGTACCGGGGTAAGGTACCAATAAGTGGCGATTTTCATGGCAGTTTCTATGCTAGCTACATTTCGGCCTGTGTGCCTTGCCCTATAATAGATCCCATCCCAGTCTTTCTGCGTAAGTGCGCCCCCCAGCTCCCTCTCCCACCTTTTCCTACTCGGTGTGTCCTGAAGATATGTGTTGTGCGTGAGCATTTCATATATGTTGGAGATCATACCCTTATCTGTGGTCTTGGTAATCAGCCACTTTTCAAACTTGGTCAGCAAGCGACCCCCGGCTGCCCTCATTTCTGGTTGGAGCACCCAATGCCTTAGTTGCAGGTAGCGGAATCTTTCGGCTTCAGGAATCCCGTAGTCTTGTTGCAGCTGAGTGAAGGGGATGATCCCGGAAATATCAGAGATGCCCTACTGGGCGACAGGGGGTGTCCTGCCATGCCGTGTACGTTTTGTCTGACCAGCCCGGCGTGAAATCGCTATTCCCAAACAATGGGGTCAGAGGGGAGGGAAATGTGGTGAGTTTTCTGGGAACTGCCACCCCGTCCCACACCGACATCACCGATTTGGTGATGGGGGAGCGCATGAGTCCAGGTGGGCGCTGCGATTTCCGCAGAAAGGGAACCTTCCAAAGAGGTACTCCTGCCAGAGCCCTGTCTTGGAAGAGCCACCTCTTCTCTGACTCCGGCCTGGCCCATTCCACCAGGTACCGCATCTGTGCGGCCTTATAATACCCAAGGAGATCTGATATCCCCAGCCCTCCCTGTTCCGGTCGTCTGTAACCCAGCGCTTTACTCATGCGTGGTCGAGCTCCCGCCCAAATAAACCGATTGATGTCGCGTTGCAACGAGGTTATCGCCCCTGTGGGAGGTAGGGCTGGGAGCGTTTGAAAGAGAAAAAGTGCTTTGGGCAATAAGGACATCTTGATCGCCGCTATTCGACCAAAGAGGGAGAGCTGATGCTTGCTCCAGGTGCCCAGATCTTTTTCGCCTGCTGTGCCAATCGTGAGTAGTTCAGGTGGACTGTTTGACTCACGGACGGCGCTAGTTCCAGCCCCAAATATGGAATAGAGTCTACCACTCGGATGCCACACGTGTCACCCTCCCGTAGTTGGAGCGAGGTCGATTCCGGGTTCAGATCTAGAATGAGCGATTTCCCCACATTAACTCGGAAGCCAGACACCTTACTGAATGTCTCCAGCTCCTCCACGAATGCCGGAAGCGAGACCCTAGGCTCCGCCAGTGCCGCTATCACATCATCGGCATAGAGACTGATTGGATGAGTCTCTCCCCCAAATGGTATACCCCGTATGGTGCGGTTGTCGCGGACTCTCTGCACGAGGGGCTCGATGTACAGGGCGAAGAGCAGAGGGGACAGCGGACACCCCTGTCGCGTTCCCCTCTGAATCGTGAAGGGTTGCGAGGTTAAGCCATTCACCCTAATGTGGGCAGTAGGACCGGTATAGCAGCAGCCCACCCATTCCCTGAATTTCTCCCCCAAGCCGAATTTAGCCATCGTGTGCCCTAAAAAGCGCCAGTCCACACGGTCAAACGCTTTTTCGGCGTCTATCGTCAATAAGATCGCGTCTAAGTGCGTCTGATGGGCTTTATCAATGAGATGCAATATTCGTTTCGTGTTATCCCCGCATTGTCTGGATTGGATAAACCCAGCCTGGTCCGGTTCTATCAGGTTGAGCATGCGTTGGCCCAGCCGAGTAGCCAATATGCCAGTGAATATCTTAAAATCAACATTAAGGAGTGTTATTGGGCGGTAGGAGCCACATTGCTGCCGATCTTTGCCTGGCTTTGGCAGGACCACTATGGCCGCCCCCAGCATCGTGGCGGGGATCGGAGTCTCCCCTCCAAAGGAATTGAACAGTTGCACCAGTAGTGGAGCCAGAACGTGACAGAATTTCTTGTAGTAGAGGGCCGGAAACCCGTCGGGGCCGGGAGATTTAAGCACCTTAAGACGTGAGATCGCGGTAATGACTTCTTCGATGCGGATGGGGGCGTCCAGCTGCGCCGCCTGGTCAGGTGTGAGTGTGGACATTTCGACAGATTGAAGGTAATCTAGTAACGCCTGATCTGTAGACTCGTCGGCGGAGTACAACTTCTGGTAAAAGTCTAGGAAGGCCTTGGCAATGTCTTGGTCCCCCGTTATTTCCTCTCGTCCAGTGCCACACAGCGAAGACACTTGAGTTCGCTGCCTCTGAGCCCGTAGCCTAGCAGCTAGAAAGCGGCCTGTGCGGTCACCCCCGACGTAGTAGGAGTGTTTCAATCTGACCGCCGCATACAATGCCCTGTCGAGGTACAGGCCTGCCAATTGCGCCCTAGCGGCTTTAAGTTGTCACCACACTCGAGGTGCCCCAGTCCGGCTGTGGACCCGTTCAAGCTCCTGCACCTGGGCGGTCAGCGTTGCGCGGAGTTCCTTGCGCTCTTTGTTGTCCGCCGCCGCTATAGCGATCAACTCACCACGGACCACCGTTTTCAGTGCCTCCCAAAGGATCGTGGGAGTTATATCCGGCGTGTCGTTGAGGGCCAGGTAGTCCTGGATACATGTAGTGATTTGTTGCTCCACAGCCTGTTTGTGTAGCATCGTTTCTCGGATCCGCCACTGGCCTATTGGACGGGGGCCCGTAGTGAGCAACATGTTCACCACCACTGCCTCGTGGTCTGATAACGCAGCCGGTACGATGTTCACCGATCCCATCACCCCCGTGACCTCACGCGTGCCGAGAAGATAATCAATGCGGGCATAGGATTTGTGCGCATGTGAGAAGAAGGTGTATTGGTGGGAAGTCGGGTGTGCCTCCCTCCAGAGATCTACTAGACCCATTTCCCGCAGCCATTGTTTGCCCGCATTGATTATCTTCTCGGCACGCGTGAGGTCACGGGGGTGATGGGATCGATGAACATCGTACCGGCTGCGTTATCAGACCACGAGGCAGTGGTGGTGAACATGAGAGTTCCCCGCTCTGTGAGTATGTGGATTGGGTTCTATCTTTGCTGGCATCCATCACTAGGTTCAAGTCGCCCCCAATGAGAGTCATGCGGTTCTGGGAGGCCAGTGCGTCGGCCAGGGCCTTCTTGAGGAAGATTTCCTGCCCGGAATTGGGGACATACATAGAACCAAGCACCATAGTGTGAGAGCCAAACCGTATTGTGTAGACTAACAATCTCCCCTTTATTTCTGCCACCTTCTCGAGCACCACCCCTGGACAGCGCTTAGCAATAAGTATAGCAACCCCTGCCTTCTTCTCCCCGGAAGAGGAAAAATATTGGTGCGGAAACGCCCTCGTTCGCATGCAGTGTTGATCTCCGACTAGGAGGTGGGTCTCCTGTAGAAGACACACGTCTGCCTCTGCATGTTCCAAGTAGGACAGTATGGCCCTTCGTTTTACTGGGTTATTAAGTCCCTTGACGTTAAGAGTGAGGACTTTGACCTCCCTAGTGGCCATGATCTACGGAAGCCCTGCGCGCTGTTGGGTCCCCAGGAGTGTGTCCCCCGCCCCGCCATGGTCCCCGGCTCGTGAGGGGAGGACGAGCGATCAGATGGGGGGACCAAGGGTCCCAAAGGATGCGACTGCAGACCAGCCTTGTATTCAGGTCTCCATCGTGACAGAGCTCAGGTGCACCATCTGCGAAATCAAGCAAGCGAACTACCGGACAACCAACCCCCCCCCCGGATCCCCCCTCCCTCAAGTTCCAACAACCCCCCTCCGCAAACAGCAGTCTGCGCTGTCCCCGTTGCCCCCCTCCTCCCAGGAACCCGCCCCGCCCCATCCCTCCCTAACCCCAACCAAGAAGTCCCAAAGTTCAGTCAGTGTCCCGTGCCCATCATCCGAAGATGGGGGCATGTGGTGAACAAGAATCGGGGTGTACGTGTGGTCCAAGTAGCCCGAGCCCCCGCCCCCAGGCCCCACCCCCAGCCACTGCCATATCAATGCCACATCGTTCCCCCCCTGCGGAATCAAGAGGGTGTCTTGGGAGCAGTGTCCTTTAAAACCGCCTCCACTGCTGCTTGCCTCTCATGTGCCAGAGCATCCGGGTCCGGGCGTATCTCCAAGCCTGGTGGGCGCTGTCGGCCCACTCGTTGCCAACCCTCCCCAG
The DNA here is from genome assembly GCA_963921515.1 of Calotriton arnoldi. Classification (NCBI taxonomy): domain Eukaryota; kingdom Metazoa; phylum Chordata; class Amphibia; order Caudata; family Salamandridae; genus Calotriton; species Calotriton arnoldi. The sequence goes on along the minus strand of CAWUFW010013351.1, from coordinate 390,789 downwards.
AGGACCGCTGTGTGCGCTTCGGGGAGCCCTCCGGACTCCGGGGCTCCAGGCCCAGGATCTTGCAGGAGTCTTGGAAAGATCGGAGCTGGTGTAGCTTGCCATTCCACTTGAATATCAGGCGAAAGGGATGTCCCCATGAGTATGCCACTCCCTGCTCCCTCAGGTGTGCGGTGACTTCTTTGAAGGCCCTTCTCCGTTGTAAGGTGATGGATGCCAAGTCTTGATAGAGGGCCACAGAGTGACCCTGGAACGTGAGGGTCTGTTTCGATCGAGCCGCTCGCAGTATGCGCTCCTTCAGGGGGAAGTCGGGGAGGAAGGCCAGGATATCTGGAGGAGGGGCGGGGGATCGCCTCTGCAAGCCCATTCGGTGCGCCCTGTCGATGCGGATTTCAAACTCTGGCGGTTCGCCCAAGATGTCTCGGAAGAGATCCTGAAGATATTGGGCCACGTCCGCCCCCTCCGCCTTCGATGGAACCCCTCTGACTCGAATGTTATTCCGCCTTGAGCGGTTTTCTAGGTCCTCCGCGTGAGACTGTAGGTCAAGCTGTTGGTCGCGGAGGCGGAGGACCTCTTGTTGAAGCTGCTCGATTTCTTCCCCTTTGGTCAGCTCACGCTCCTTGATCGCCGCAACTCTTTCCCCAATTTCGTCGACGTCCCGGCGAATCTCCTTCACTTCGCCCGCGACTTCGCTCTTGAGCGATTGGAAATCTTCCCGCAGGACATTGAACAATGATTCCAAAAAGGAGCGGGTGATCGGGACATCCCGGCCCTCCGCGCCCCCGGGAGTCGTCGAAGCCGGGGGCGTGCCGCCGCCTCGGTCCCCAGCCGGGGCCCCCTTGAGCAGCATCTCTTTCAGGGACCTCTCCCCTTTCCTTCGAGCTGAAGCCATCGTGGGGGCGCTCACTGTAGAGTGACTCAGTGTGGCGCCTGTCGTGTGTTGGGGCGTGTGGGTGACGTCCCTAGTGGTAGATGTCGGCGGGGAGAGGGCCACTTGTCAATAGTCCTCCAGGTTAGTGTCCAATGGCCTCCTCTCGTGCACTACCACCACGTGTGCTGGGGCATCTAATGGAGCTCCAGCCGGGATGGCACTCCAGGAAGTGTCCGGTGGTCTTTGGGGTCTCAGATGACTCACCAACCGCCCAGTCAGGAAGTGGGAATGCCGGGCCTGAAGTTGCGTCTCGGCCCCTCCGCAAACCGCCCCTCGATGTCCTCTGCCCGCAGCTATTCAGATGGGGCCGGGGCCCTCAGACTCCTCTCCACTACCTCAGCTACCAGCAGCGCGTGGGCGCCAAAGCTGGCGATTCTCAGGGCCGCCGTCTGCGGGACAGGGAGATGTGGCTCCCCTTAGCTGGCGAACTGCTCCCAAGCACGCCCGCACGAGGGCTTATCTATGTGCCGCCTCAGGCCTCTCTTGTAAGGGCACCTCTTGGAGCTCCTGTGGCGTGGGCAGGCGGGGTCCGTCGACGGTGTCCAGCGCCCCGGGGCCTCCACCGCCCCCTGTCGCTAATGGAAGCATGGCCGCCCGCCTCGCGGTCGTTCTCAGCTTGCGCGCCCAGGCTCCCTTCGACGGAGATGCTGATGGGCCGCGCCGCGCGGCTGGAAGGGCCGACAAGGCGGTAAGGTGTCTTAAGCTTCTGGTCCCGGGGCCTAGCGCCGCTCCTCCCTCTCGTCTGCTGCTACGGCCCCCGGCCCCTTACCTCCGTCACTGAGGTCTGTCAGGGACTCGCGCTACGCAGGCCTCAAGGCTGCGCTCTTGCTTGATGGGAGGTCCCGGGCGCAAGCCCCCGCGGCACCGCTCCACTGCACGCCGCCGCCCCCGCAGGCATCTCCGCTGCCCCTGCGGTCACTCACAAGTGTGTTGGGTGTTGCTCTTGACTGCCGCCTCTCCTCCGCTGCCACTCAGCGCACTCGGCCGTTGTGTCGCATCTCCGGTCCGGACGCCATTGTCGTTGCTGCCTGCAGGTCCATTTGGCGCCGATCAGAGAGGTGCGGCAATCGCCAGCGCCCTCGGGATTGCCGCTGTACGACGCCGGGGTGTACCCCCTGGAGGCTGCTCAGCCTTGGGGGGGAATTGCAGATGTCGAAGGCCGGTTACAAGGGCCGGAGACAAGGAGCTCTCGGGCTATGCGACCGTTTAGATCGCCATCTTGGCCACGCCCCCTTGGCCTCCTTTTTAAAGCGTGCCAGAGATGGAATTCTTCTAATGGCGGGCGGGAGTGAGTTCCATATTCTTGGTGCGGCCCCAGAGAAGGCCCGATTGTAAGGTTTTTTTTTCCGCACGCGTGCAGGTTGGAGCAAGAGGTCTCTGGCGGACCGGGAGTTTCTGGTTCCTCCGGATACCACGAGTTTCTGGGCAAGAAATGCAGGGGAATTGGAGTATAGAGCCTTGTGAGTGATACATGCCAGTTTAAGTTGGATTCTGGCCTCAAGAGGAAGCCAGTTCAGAGCTTTCAGGTGTGGTGAGATGTGGTCGAATTTCCTTGAACCTGTTAGTAGTCTGGCGGCCGCGTTGAGGCAGGCTTTTAATGGAGCCAGGGAGATCTTGGGTAAACCCGAAAGGGTAGAGCATCCGTATTCCAGTCTAGAGATGACTAGTGCCTGGACTGCCATTTTTAGGTCCTGAGTGTCAAGGAAGGGTTTCAGTTTTCTTAGGTAGCTCAGGTGAAATCTGGCTGATTTGGCCATCGAGTTGATGTGGTCACGCATGTTCAAGCTGCAGTCTAGGGTTATTCCAAGGGATTTGGCGGAGTCCACTATGGTCAGAGGGCAGTTTAAAGCTGTGATCGCCTTAATTCATTCCTGAATGTCAGGGTTGGTTTTGGGTGAGGAGATTAGGAGAAATTCTGTTTTTTTTGCGTTGAGTTTGAGCTGGTTAGCGGTGAGCCATTGGACAGTCAACTTCAAGGCCTCATTCAGGGAAAGAATCTCCTCAGGAGAAGAGATTTTGATGTAGATCTGGGTGTCGTCGGCATACATGTGGTAGGAGATATTTGCTTTGCGTAGTACTTCAGCTAGCGGTTCAAGGTAAAGATTGAAGAGGGTAGGGGACAGGGTTGATCCTTGGGGGACTCCAACCGTGATCGGAGAGGGAGTGGACAGGTTACCGTTGATTAGGAATCTCTGTGAGCGGTTCTGAAGGAAGGACCTAAACCATTCCAGGACAGGGCCATCCAGTCCCATCCTGAGTTTGAGGCGTTCAAGGAGCTTTTCATGGTTGACCGTATCGAAAGCCGAGGATAGATCTAGGAGGATTAGGAGACAGGTTTTGCCTTGGTCAAGGGCTTGGAGGGCATCATCCACGATGTGGAGAAGGGTGGTTTCAGTGCTATGCCCAGGCCTGAATCCGGATTGGAAGTCGTCTAGTAGGTGGAAGTTGGTGATGTGTTGGCTCAACTGCTGTTGCACACATTTCTCTAGAACTTTGGCTAGGAGTGGGATATTAGATATAGGTCTAAAGTTGTCAGGGGAAGCAGGATCCAGCGTAGGTTTTTTTAAGATGGGGAGGACTTGGCCGGCTTTCAGAGTCAGGTATTGACCCCTGTAGAAGGGAGGTGTTGATTATTGCAGTCCAACTAGGAATGATAGATTGAGAGGCGGCGGCTAAGCAGTTAGAGGGGAGTGGGTCATTAAAGTGGTTGTTCGGGTTTAGGGAGGAAAGAACTTTCGAGACGGAATGTTCGTCATAAACTTTGAAATTGGTCCAGTGCGCTTGGTTTTTCGGTGATGTCTGGGGGGCAGCGCGGAGAGCGGAGGCAGATCCGGAAGGGGTTGGGAGCAGGTGGCGGATCTAATTTCGTTTCCCAGGGCAGTGATTTTTGGGTGGAATCACCGTGCCGGCACAAATGTCCTACCGCACAGCGATCCTGTCAGTCTCCCGAGTAAAATGATACCTCACTTGTGTGGGTGGGGCAAGGGCCTGTGACTGGGAAGAGCCCAAAACATAGGGATTTAGGGTATAGCACCGACAATTCTCAGAGCTAAATTCTTTTAAAAATACGTTTTTAGCCAATTCTGCATTGGACACCCACACAAGTGAGGTATCATTTTACTCGGGACACTAAGGAGAATGCTGTGGGGTAGGACATTTGTGCCGGCACAGTGATTCCACCCAAAAATATGTGGAAAATGTGTTTTTTTCAGCTAAATTTGAGGTTTGCAGGGGATTCTGGGTAGGGAAACGTTGGGGGATCCACGCAAGCCATAACTCATTGGACTCCCCAGGGTGTCTAGTTTTCAGAAATGTGTGGGTTTGGTAGGTTTCCCTAGATGGCGGCGAGCCCGGGGCCAAAAAACCAGGTGCCCCCCCAAAACCAGGTAGTTTTGTTATAGGTAATTTTGAAGTCTCCACAGTACGATTTGGGCCATTTCCTGTTGCAGCCACTATGCCTACCCACACATGTGAGGTACAATTTTTATCAGGAGACCTGGGGGAACGCTGGGTGGTAGGAAATCTGTGTCAGCCTGGTGATCCTACAACTTTCTCACACAGAAATGTGAGAAAAAATTGATTTTTTCAACAAAATTTGAGGTTTGCAGGGGATTCTGGGTAGGGAAATGTTGGGGGACCCATGCAAGCCATACCTTGATGGACTCCCCCGTGTGTCTAGTTTTCAGAAATGTGTGGGTTTAGTAGGTTTCCCTAGATGGCCGCCGAGCCCGGGGCCAAAAACTCATGGGACCCCCCTTGCAAAACCATGTTGTTTTGTGATAGGTAATTTTGATGTTGCCTCAATAGATTTTGGGCTCTTGCCTGTCGCGGGTACTTGACCCACCCACACGAGTGAAGTACCATTTTTATCAGTAGACCAGGGGGAATGCTGTGTCGAAGGAAATTTGTGGATCCACGTAGAATCCAGAACTTTCCCACACAGAAATTTGAGAAAAAAGTGATTTTTCCAGCTAAATTTGAGGTTTGCAGGGGATTATGGGTAGGGAAATGTTGGGGGACCCACGCAAGCCATACCTTGCTGGACTCCACCAGGTGTCTAGTTTTCAGAAATGTGTGGGTTTGGTAGGTTTCCCTAGATGGCCGCCGAGCCCGGGGCCAAAAACTCATGGGACCCCCATTGTAAAACCAGGTTGTTTTGTGATAGGTCATTTTGATGTCGCCTCAATAGGTTTTGGGCCCTTGCCTGTCGCGGGTACTTGACCCACCCACACAAGTGAGGTACCATTTTTCTCGGAAGACTTTGGGGAATGCGGGGTGGGTGGAATTTTGTGGATCCACACAGATTCCAGAACTTTCCACCACAGAAATGTGAGGAAAATGTGTTTTTTTGGACAAATTTTGAGGTTTGCAAAGGATTCTGGGTAACAGAACCTGGTGAGAGCCAGACAAGTCACCCCATCCTGGATTCCCCTGGGTGTCTAGTTTTCAAATATGTATAGGTTTGCTAGGTTTCCCTACGTGCTGGCAGAGCTAGGGTTCAAAATCTACAGCTAGGCACTTTGCAAAAAAAGGGTCCGTTTTCACTGTGAAAATGTGGTGTGTCCACGTTGCGTTTTGGGCCGTTTCCTGTCGCGGGCACTAGGCCTACCCACACAAGTGAGGTACCATTGTTCTCGGAAGACGTTGGGGATTGCAGGGTGGGTAGAATTTTGTGGATCCACGCAGATTCCAGAACTTTCCACCACAGAAATGTGAGGAAAATGTGGGGTTTTTTTTGACAAAGTTTGAGGTTTGCAAGGGATTCTGGGTAACAGAACCTGGTGAAAGCCAGACAAGTCACCCCATCCTGGATTCCCCTGGCTGTCTAGTTTTCAAAAATGTATAGGTTTGCTAGGTTTCCCTAGGTGCCTGCAGAGCTAGGGTTCAAAACCTACAGCTAGGCACTTTGCAAAACAAGGGTCAGTTTTCACTGTGAAAATGTGGTGTCCATGTTGCGTTTTGAGCTGTTTCCTGTCGCTGGCACTAGGCCTACCCACACAAGTGAGGTACCATTTTTATCGGGAGACTGTGGAAAATGCGGGGTGGGTGGAAGTTTGTGGTCCCATGCAGATTCCAGCACTTTCAATCACATAAATGTGAGGAAAATGTGTTTTTTTTTTACAAAGTTTGAGGTTTGCAAGGGATTCTGGGTAACAGAACCTGGTGGGAGCCAGACAAGTCACCCCATCCTGGGTTCCCCTGGGTGTCTAGTTTTAAAAAACGTATAGGTTTGCTAGGTTTCCCTAGGTGCCGGCAGAGCTAGGGTTCAAAATCTACAGCTAGGCACTTTGCAAAAAAAAGTGTCAGTTTTCACTGTGAAAATGTGGTGTCCATGTTGCGTTTAGAGCTGTTTCCTGTCGCTGGCACAAGGCCTACCCACACAAGTGAGGTACCATTTTTCTCGGAAGACTTTGGGGAATGCGTGGTGTGTGGAAGTTTGTGCATCCACGCAGATCCCAGAACTTTCCATCACAGAAATGTGAGGAAAATGTGTTTTTTTAACTAAGTTCGAGGTTTGCAAGGGATTCTGGGTAACAGAACCTAGTGAGAGCCACACAAGTCACCCCATCCTGGATTCCCCTCAGTGTCTAGTTTTCAAAAATATATAGCTTTGCTATGTTTCCCTAGGTGCCGGCTGTGATAGGACCCAAAATCCACAGGTAGGCACATTCCGAAAAAAAGTCAGTGCCTAGTGGGCTTTCTGCCCCCCCGGGGGATGCAGATAAGGTGCTATTGCCCCATCTGCCTCCCAGGGGGGCAGAAAAGACTGTAGCATTTTTTTTTGGGGTGGGGGCATTGACATGCCCATTCTGGGCAGCCCCCACCCCTACCTATATAAAAAAAAAATGCCTGGCGCTTAGTGGGCTTTCTGCCCCCCCGGGGGGCAGATCAGGGGCTATTGCCCCCATCTGCCTCCTGGGGGGGCAGAAAGTCTTTTGTTTTCTTTGGGGGTAGGGTGGGGGCATTTGCATGCCCATTCTGGGTAACCCCCACCCCGGGCTTATAAAAAAGAAAAATCCCTGGCATCTAGGGTGCTTTCTGTCCCCCCGGGGGGGCAGAAAGACTGGAATTTTGTGGGGGGAGGGGTGGGGGCATTGGCATGCCCATCTTGGGGCAACCCCCACCCCTAAATTCATCGGGGGAAAAAACCTGGTGTCTAGTGGGCTTTCTGCCCCCCAGGGGGGCAGAAAGACTGTACCTTTGTGGTGGGGGGGCATTGGCATGCCCATTTTGGGCAGCCCCCACCCCTAATTATAATTTTAAAAAAATCCCTGGTATCTAGTGGGCTTTTTGTCCCCCCGGGGGGGGCAGAAAGACTGTCATTTTGCAGCCGGGGGGGTGGGGGCATTGGCATGCCCATATTGGGCAGCCCCCACCCCTAATTATAATGTAAAAAAAAATCCCTGGTATCTAGTGGGCTTTCTGCCCCCCCCGGGGGGGCAGATTGGGGGCTACTGCCCGGGGCAGAAAGACTAAATGTGCCCAAATAAATATAGGGGGAGCAAAGGCCCTTGCCCAAGGGGCCGCTCCCCCCTCCCTGGTGCCTAGTGGGTGGATATCTGCTTGGGGATCGCCCTCCTGGGGCGAGCCCCAAGCAGGGATCCACTAGAGAGGGGTACCATTGGAAAGGGGAGATTCTCCCCTTTCCAACGATACCTCTCCTGACTTTCTACGTACTCATGGGGCTGAGATAGCCCCTGAGCACGTAGAGCGAAACTGAAATGAGCCTCTTGGCTCATTTCAGCTTCGGTTTCACTGAAATGACGTCAGCGTGACGTGCGCGCTGATCATCATTTCAGGGAAACCTGGGGGGGGGCCTCGGGAGCTGGGGAAGCTCTTCCCCAGCTGCCGAGGCTCTTGGGGGGTAAAGGGAATCCCTCTGGTGCCCACACCAGAGGGATTCACTGTGCCATGGCGTCGGACGCGAGGGAGCCGTCCGACGCACATGAGCACTAATGCTTTGGACGGCTCCCGTGCGTCCGACGCATCAAAGGGGTTAATAAATCCGTACGGATGCCAGTACCAAATTTATTATGATATGCACCCAGAGGGCACCTTAAAGGTGCCCCCTGAAACCCAACTAGTCGCAGAATATTGTGGCTGACTGGTATCTTCCAGCCTGCCACCACAAATGAGTTTCTGACCCCCTGCAGGTGACAGCTTGCACTCTCTGAGGCCAGGAGCAATGCCTGCCCGACAGAAGGTGATCACATCTCCTCCAGCAGGATGGCTAGCAGATTAGCATCTCAAGGTCAGAGGCTTGAAAGCCTCTGCCACCTTTGAAAAGTGACCACGGCTTCCCTCCAGACCTGGGGAATGCCACCCCCTGCCCTGAGGCCCATTTGGCACCAGAGCAAGTGTGAAATTAGATAGTCAAAAGGCGTGTCACACTTCCAGGTTATGCACACCCCTAAGGTGGGCCACCTGAAGTAGACAGTCGAAGAAGGGTTTCACCATCTTGGTTTTGGTGAAATTAGGAACTCTGGGTCAAGATTATGCCCACTCCTCGCAGGAAGTGGTCATATAGGGGGTGTAGACACCCCAGGATTAGGTAGCCTATTGGCTACTGCCCTGCACTCCCCTAAACACCCCTAAATACACTATTTTGGGGTCCCCCTGACCCAGAGCTTCAGATTAATTCACCTGGGAACAGAAGAAGGACCAAGAAGAGCCGAAATTGCAAGAATTTGGCACCAAACCCTGCCTGGCTGCTGGTACCTCGACAGTTGTGAAGGCCCAACTCATCCAAAAGCTGTTCATCCTCCCCAACACTTGGAGGACTGCCCAGAACTTTGCCAACCATCCAGCATCTTCCTTGGGGTGGGGGAGCCATCCCTCTGCATCTGCATGCACCGACCGCATCTGCCTGGTACACCTTGTTGTTGGCCATTGGGCCCACCGAGGGAGCAGCACATCAGGAGGAGGTCTTTGTGGCTCTAGGAGGTCAGTCCAGTCTATCCACCAAGTTTCGAGATGCTAGACCTTCCAGGAGCCTCCCTGAACCAGTACACTGGGTACCGGAGTACCTGCATCAACCAAGGCTTGTTTGTGTCCAGACCGGACACCACTGACGAGGGAGACCGATCTGCACATCGAGTGACTACAAGGCCATCAAGACCCACAATGAGAGTGGCCCAGGTCTTCTGTTTTCCCCTCCTCTGCAAAGCCGACGACAACCACCAGAGCCTAACACGCAAATGGCCAGCCAGCCAAGTCCCTCTGCACCCGAGCCCCACAGCCCGAGTTAACAGAAACAGACTGCGCCCTTACCCGAGAGACCCTCATGAGCCAAGCCCCTCTTTGGGTTCTGCCGGACTTATCCCCAAGTACCCACTTGCAGCCTTTTTGTTTTAGGTACCATTGACTTCAACAGTGTAGCGCTTGAAACTAACAACCCGTCCATCACCTCTGCACCCGGGCACACTAGGGCAGGTAAACTCAAACTGCTGGTGGTTTTTTGGATCTTGGCCCCCTAGTACCATAAGTCCAAAAGGGTATCCCCATACACTGACTACAAGTACTGTTTTGCTGTATATGTCTTTCCTGCCATCGGATAACATTACTGTGTTTGAGGCTCATACCTCAGAAACCATTATCTGACTATTTAACTTTTTTCTTGTAAATTCCTAACCCCAAAAGTACTTACCTGATTCCGATGATCTTGGTATCTAAAATTACAAAAAAATCTGTGTTATTTTTCTAAATTGGCCTTTGAATATTTTCTTGAGTGTGTGTCTCATATATTGACTTTATGTATGCAACAAATGCCAAACGCTCCCCTCTGATAAGCCTAAGCTGCTCGACCACACTACCACAAATAGAGCACTTGAGATTATTAAAGGAAGACCCTGTAAACCAATAACAGTCGTCTGGACTATTTACATGGTGTGCCACTACATTGACCCACTACATAAAAAAGCTAGCTTCCTACAGCCACCTACCGGCGCGCAGGAGTACAGCTCAAGAAAAATTTCCAGATCCAGCCTGACTCCTTGGGATAATTCTGAGGTAAGGAATCTGTGGCTAGAAGTCTCTATCAGATCAACTCATTACATTATGTCCGACTTGATTCTCAGGTCGAAATTAATGTAACAAGTTGCAGTGTGCTACATTAATAAAGCTGTCACTTTGTTGCTTTCAGTCCCCTGTGCCCAAGCTGGTTGCACATAGGATCCTGTAGCAGAGACAGCTTTCTGCCCTGCTGGGGAGATGTGCTAAGGATTCCCAGGAAAGGATACAATAGGGGTCTGCTCTAGAATGAGGGGTCACCTCCCTCCCGCAGGAAGTCACAAGGGTGTTGGCCCAAAAGGCGAGCTTCAAAGGAGAAGCTGGCTTTGAAGGGCAAATAGGTAACAGCGCCTAGACACCCCAGGGTATACGTGCAGTTAACAAATTTTGGTAACATAACATAACACTTAGTGGAGAGGCTGCTCCATTGTTCAGGCAGACAGGTTGGCACTTGGGACCGGAAAGGGGAAACCCCCTGTCAAACTGGTTTTTCAGGTCAGTGTAGCCCTCTTGGTAGCCACACATCTGGCTTGGGCTAGGCAGCTCCTGCCATATTGGGAATGGGCAGAATGATGCATCCTGGGATGCCCAAATGCCACACTTTGCAGGAAGTGGTCAACAGGTGGGAGAGAACCTGGCAGCCCATTGGCTATCAGGCGCATCCTGCCCTGAGGGTATTTTCTGAGCTAAGTAGGGCACCCCGAACTCAGATCTTGACTGGACCAGAAGAAGGACCGAAGGACTGCCCTGCTGCACTGCGGAACCAACAATGAGGCTGCACTGGAGTGGATAGCACCTGCTGTTTCTGGTGGCTAGCAAAACAGAAGGACTGTGCCTGCTGTGTCCTGCCCGAGGTGAAGCAGTCTCCAGAACCCAGCTAAACCCAAGAGACTCCAAGGATCAGTGAGCTGGGCTCCAGTTCACAGCACAGGGACACAACAGCTGAGAAGAGTGCTGGGGCAAGTTGGTAGCCCAAAGTCTTCAAACGGTATAGAAAAACAATGGTCCTAGACTTGTGTTAAATCTTGATTGACTAAAGCATTCATAAACAGCATGTAGTACATATATAGTTTAAATCAAAAATGTACCATTCATTCATTTAAAAAATATATATATATCCTCAAAAATCCAAGAAAGGCACACACTATTGCTTTACGGGTGACTCTTACTTTATTCGGTCACTTTTACTAATATAACATCATCATATTCAGTATTCAAGAAAGAAGGAAAGGTAGTTGCTCCAAAGGAAAAAGTGAAGAAAAAGGGGTGCTCGTGAAGTAAGATAGAATATGCAAAAGGGGAATCCAATCAAACAAAACAATAATTCATCATTTTATATACATTACAATTTCATTAGCAAAACTGGTCGTGATTTTATGATGACACCAGTTCTACATTAGGGCCTGTCCAATCGGTAATTCATGATTGTTCATTTTATTCTATTGGCAAACAGCGTTTGTCTGTAAGCGGGTAGGACTGGGGTAATATCAAGTACAGGCCCCGAACAGGGGAAAATGTCGACGTTTCGACCCTAGTGCAATGAGGGCAGTTTGTATCCTCTGCAGGCGGGTCTTCCTCAGGACAGAAAGAAGGGATGGGGGGAGCAACTGATCATGGGTGATGCACAGTTAAGGTGCCGCCCCTAGGCATGGATATAAAGATCCGCAAAAAGAATTGCAGCTTGATATCAGCAGGTTATTTTAAATAATGGGTGAGAAGCAGACCAGCTGGCTTCCCCCGGGCTGTGCGAAGATGAATCACTAAGACGCTGTGGGCGATTTTTCTCACCCATTATTTAAAATAACCTGCTGATATCAAGCTGCAATTCTTTTTGCGGATCTTCTTTCTTGAATACTGAATATGATGATGTTATATTAGTAAAAGTGACCGAATAAAGTAAGAGTCACCCGTAAAGCAATAGTGTGTGCCTTTCTTGGATTTTTGAGGATATATATATATTTTTTAAATGAATGAATGGTACATTTTTGATTTAAACTATATATGTACTACATGCTGTTTATGAATGCTTTAGTCAACCAAGATTTAACACAAGTCTAGGACCATTGTTTTTCTATACCGATTATTACCCAGGTCCATTGACTTCTATGGGTTACCCCAGTATATCATAATGGTCAAAGTCTTCAAACAGCCGCCGTGCAGCACCAGAAACCAGGAGCTGATGCACTGAGTTGCACATGAATTCACTGAGCCCGGGAGTGTCGCCGAGGTGCAGATGTGAGATAGGAGCTCCCACTTTTTGTAATTGTCTAGACCACTCCGTCGGTTGATCCATATCCCCTTCATTATCCTCCTCTTTTAAATCTCCCCACGAATCTCCTTCCTCCTGGAAGTAACATTCTTCCTCCAAAAAGCCTTTGAGCTTCTCTTCTGGACCTTTGAGGAAACACAGGGCTTGGTGAAGGCAAAGAGAAAGCTTGAAGACAAGGGGATACTACTTAGCCAGTGGATGTAGAACCGATGGTGTCATAGTAGACTAGACTGTATCAGAGAGGTGATGGGTTCTATTGTCAACAGAGTCGGACTTGGAGCAGTAAGAGGAGGAGGTGAAGTTATCCTTGGGGCCTATCCTGCAGATGCTGGCGCCCATAGTGGATTCGCCCAAGAGCCCTGTGGCATTGAGTGAACAGCAACATCTGGAACAGCATCAGCATCCCTCCTATTATGTAGGACAGAGGACCCATGGGGTCGAGAGGGGCACCAGTAACAATCATGAGCCTATTGACAATACTGAACATCGCATTTAGGAAGGTGGATGAATTCGACCTCCATGGGTTGAGGAGTCGGGTATTGGGCCTTGGAGATAACACCGCAGCAGGAGCTGGATCTGAAGTATGCATCTGGCCTGCTGGAGCCACAGATGCCGGTTTGGTTGAGGTTGGTGCTGGTATATCATCATCTTGTGGCAGATTGTTGACGTCCAATTCTGGATGTGGGGGAGCTGCTGGTCTAGGAGATGGGACTTGCTTTTGGAAGATCTTCGCCGGGAACTATGCCTTTTTTTCTTGAAAACTTTGATGATGGATATCTCAATCTTAGGTGCGACTTTCAACAACTGCGGTTCTCATCTTGCAATCTGGCCATGAACATCTTGGCTTTCAGTTCTTTAAGAACATTACTGTGCATCTTTTGACAGGATCCATTCTTATCCACGTTGTGATCTAATCCCAGGCACCATAAACCAATGTCATTAGGGTCTATGATGGACTTTGGCCCTCACAATCTTTACACTGTTTGAAACCTGATCTTTTTGGCAGTGACATCTCAAAGAGAACTGCACAAAAAAAACAAATAACCAAAATTCGGGGACAAGTCAATGGCACGGTGTAGGAAAGTGCACCTTTTTGCATGGTTACCCCCCACTTTTTGCCTGACATCTGATGCAACCTGACTGAATGTGCCCTGGGTCCCTGCCAATCAGGTTCCCAGGGCCTGTGTTCTTTCCTAAGACTGTACCATTGTTCCCACAATTGGGACATATCTGGCCACAGGTAAGCCCCTTGTAAAAGGTACCATGGGTACCGAGGGCACTGTGGCCAGGGGTGGCTTCTAAGGGCTGCAGCACCTATTGTGCCATCCTTAGAGGCCCTGTACCTTAACACCCACACACTGCCATTGCAGGCTGCGTGTTTTGGTGCAGAGAAAAGTGAAGAGTCAACATGGCACATATCCCTGTGTGCCATGCCTGCAACCCACTGCCTGAGGCCTAGGTAATCACACCTCTAGCAGGGTGCACTAGCCCTAAGGTGAGGGTATCGTGGCTGGCATGAGCCCTGTACCCCTGCAGTGTCTAAGCCCATTCTCAGACATTGTAAGTGTAGTAAAGCCATAAAGAGTATATGGTCTGGGAGTTGGTCATTATGAATTCCACAGCTTCATAATGGCTTTACTAAAAATTGGGAAGTTTGGTAGCAAACTTCTCAGCATATTAAACCCACACTGATGCTAGTGTTGGATTTAATGTAAAATGCACTCAGAGGGCATCTTAGAGATGCCTCCAGAAAACCGACCAGCCCTGGTGTGGTTCCCGAATGGCTGCCCACTATTTGCCACCACCAGACAGGTTTCTGGACCCCTGGGTAGAGAGCGTCCACTCTCTGGGTCCAGAAACAAAGAGCATCCAGGGTGGAGGTGTCATGCCTCCTCCCCCAGAATGGGCTGGGTCCAAGAAAGGGGAATATTCAAGGGACTGTCGCCTTTGGAAGCTGTCCCTGCCTTTTGTTGCCCCCAGCAACTGTCTCCCACCGGTTCTGGCCCCTACTTTGGGCAGGAAAATCTGCAGGAAAGCCAAGCTAGGAAGAGAGGTGTGCCCACCTTTGCCAATCCCACCCCTCAGGTGGGGCAGGCAAGGTGAAGTACACATCTCAGTCCCCACCATCTTGAAGATGGTGACACTCAACCAATTAGGGAGAAGCTCATGCCCCCTCCCACTGGAGGGTGGGTGGCATAATAGGGAGTGTACCCACCCCAAGGAAGGGACTCATTGTCCCGACATGAACACCCCTTTAAACGCCCCTAAATTTAGTATTTAGGGGCAACCCTGAATCCTGCCTCCTCAGATTCAAGGAAGAAAGAAGGACTGAAGAGCCATGCTGACCCAGCAGCCAACAACCCCCAGAGCCTGGAGGACCTGCCTTGCAACCATATTACAGACTCTGTCTAACGTGAGCAGCAGATTTGCTCAAGCAAAGACTCACCTCCAGAATCCGGATTCCACCGACTCCGCGATTCTGCACCCGATGCCCGTGGCCCAGGTTCGAGTGGTGCAACACCACAAGGAGGTCTCCCCAGCGATCCTGACCTGGGATCTGGTGATCCCCAACCTTCCTCAAGGCCCAAGATGACGCCTGCAGCCTCAAACTGAAGGGTCCTCCCGAATGCGGCCAGAGCAGGTAAGAAAACCGGACGCCAGAAGACACCCCTGCACCCAACGCCCCACGGCCTTGCATGGCCCAACCGACAGTGTCCAGGCATCCCCCAAGATCCTCTCCAGCCAGTGGTCGCCTTCAGGAAGTCTCCCTGCCCGAGCCTGCAGCAACTTTGCAAAAGCGAAAGTCTCCATTGGAAAGCACAGGGTCCCTGACGTCCTCTTTGCACCCTGCACCTGGCTGCCCCAGTGCCGCTGGAGGTGCAGCTCCTGTGCTGGTTGTTGGCCCCTGCAGTGCTAACCTTAACCCCAGGAGCTTGGCTCCCACACCTGAGTGGCCTGCTCCCCAGCAGTCCCTAACCGAAGGCCCCCTAAGCCAAATTGGCTAACATTAGGACCCTGCACTCTGCACCCGGCCGCATCAATGCCGCTGGTGGTGCAACTTGAGTCCCCATCGAGACCTTAGGGAGCCTTGGTCCTAACCCCAAAACTCCCACTCGTAAGTTGTGTACTTACCTGAGAAACCATGAACACTTTTTCCCCATAGGGATTTTGGGCCTAAAAATGTTTTTTGTTGAACTGATGTTTGTATGAAAAGAAAGCAACTCTGCTTTAACTTAAGAATTGTTGTACTTACCTGTAAGTGACCAATCCTAGTGTATGGTATCTTGGCATCTTGGCATACCACCTCAATGTGGTATAACCATGTTTAATGCCTCACAGTGACCACAATTGCCATTTTAATAGACTTTTAATCCTACTCAGAAGTTTGTATTTTGCCCGATTTTGGGCATGAAAATGACTCTAAGCACATGTATTTTAGTCCCAAAAGTGATTGACATCCGACAGTCATTTACAGTCAAAAGATTAAACATTCATAAAATCACCATTACGGACCATTTGGAGAAAGTTCCTAAGCTCCTGGCTCATCGATTTTCATCAGAAAAAATATTTTTTGACAGTAAAAGAATGATTCAAATTGTCAATTGCATCAAGCCTCATGTTGAATAACCACTTTTTAAGACTCCACTGTGATCAAAATTGCCGTTTCTATCCTCCTACTCACAAGCTAGTATTTTGCCCGATTTCGAGCACAAAAATGACACTAAACACACTTATTTTAGTTCCAAACGTGATGATTCTCATCCGATAGTCATTTACAGTCAAAAGATTAAGGGGCCGGTTCCGATCTCGGCCGGTAGGGCTCCAAATCGGATTCGGCTTTACCGGATCCGATTCGGAGCCCTGTTTCCCGACCGATTCGTACGCGGGTCCGGCCGAGCGAGTACGATGCAAGCGCCCACGAATTCGCCGACCGACTCGTACGCGGCTTCAACACGCTCCGACCGACTCACACGGACCCGACTCGCACCGCGCAATGGAGACTTTCCCGGCCGGGTAAGTACGATGCGCACCGCGAGCAGTCCGACCGACTCGCGCCGTCCGGCTCGAAAGAGCTGTCGGAGTCGGACTTTGGGGGTCCGCGTCGGACCCCCCTGTACGCGTGGCCGCGTGAGTCGCACACAGGGGGGAGCCATGGGTCCCCCCTACCTGTGCATGTACGGCACGATGCGCTTCGCCGCGTACACGCTGTAGGGGGCGCCCTTGTTCGCCTCGCACCCCTTGAGTCAATGGGAGCCCGCATACGTGTTGTACGACCGGCTCCCATTGACTTCAATGGGAGTCCGACCGAATCGAGTCCGATAGCCTACGAACGCATCGTACTCGTCCGGTCGGACTGCCAGAGTCCGATTCGGTCGGAATTCTCTCCGGGTCCGGCTCGGTCGGAGAGATTTGAGGCCTGAATCGGAATCGGCCCCTAAGTATTCATGAAATCCCCATTACTGACCATTTGGAGAAAGTTCCTAAAGTAAGGGGTCATCGATTTACATCAGAAAATTGATTTTTTGGACTGTACAAAAAATTATTTAAAATGCCAATTGTATCACCCCTTATGATGCATAACCACTTTTTAAGGCCTCACAGTGACCAAAATTGCCATTTTAATAGACTTTTCCTCCTAGTCAGAACTTTGTATTTTGCCAGGTTTCGGACATGAAAATGACTACTTTTGTCAGAAAACCACAATTTTTTACACAGTTTTGGCATTTTACTGGGACATAGCCTATCTTTACTATTTTTTGTGCTTTCAACCTCCTTCCAGTTAATGGTAGAAATGGGTATAAAGCAATAATGGATCCTGGAAATCTATACATTTCAGAAAAGTAGACAAAACTCTAAATTCAGCAAGGGGTCATTTGTGTAGATCCTTCAAAGTTTTTTTTACAGAAACTAACAGCTGAAAATAGGAAAAATTTAAAATAAGTTGAAAAAAACAGCAATTTGTGCAAAGGTTTTCACCTCTAACTTCTTCTAAGTATGACAGATATTTGAATGCAATATACCCTTACATTTGCTGGACCCTTCTGGTTGTGGGTATATATAGGACTTGTAGGTTCACCAAGAACCAGAGGAACCCAGAGCCAATAGCTGAGCAGTGTCTTGCAATGGTTTTTTTATGTTGTACCGGGTATATAGCAATTTATTTGGGGTATATTGCATTCCTTTATTCAACAATAAGAGAGAAAGGGTTTTTACATAGGGAGTACTCCCAGTCCCCTTAGGATATGAACCATAAACAAATGAAGGAGTCTACCCCGAAGAAAGAAGAGATCAACTAGATACGAAGAGGGTGAAAAAGGAAAAAGTATTCCTTTTTAAGAAGACCCCTCACTCACCAACCTAGTTGGTGACATGCTTCATCATTGGGGTCCCACCTGAGTAGCCGAATGCCACCCGGGTGTGCTTCAACACCTGATTACAGTGGAGCAGGTTATTCGCAACGATAGTGCAGGTGAGTGAAAAAGTGAGTTTAAAATTGTCTTTATTGTTCTCCCTAAAATTTAATATGGAGCAATAAGACCAGATTAAAAGCAAGGTGTGATACCTGAATAGGCTAAATTGACCTACGGTATCTATATAAAATAGTGATCGTGGTGGTCTACATGTTTCAACTTGTTGGTGATATTACTAGGTTTTCTTCAGGACCTATGCAAAGACCCGAGCGGTATGCACACGCTAAGGTGCACCCGTCTCTGGGTCACACGTGAACCATGCTGTGTACTTACGGTATGCTAACCTATCAGCCTTCTGTGAAAGGCAAACAATCTGGAAGACAAATAAACAGACACACACAGTTCTAGTTATTACCGTGTGCTAGTCATTACATTCCTCTCATTCGTGTCTTCATTGTGAGCTTCTTAGCGTGGTACGTATAGTGTTGCACACACACCATGCACGACGTACCGTTTGTGCGTTGTGAATTCACATGATAATGGTGATAATAAATCATTGTCGAACCGGAGTGTAAACCCACCCCTATTTGTGGTATCATACCCACATTAAACATTTTTCAAGTGGGTGTCTCAATGCTCATCAGAAAGTGAGCATGCTTTGCGGTCGGAGCTATTCAAATACATGTGTGCACAACTAGTGCCAATGTGAACAGACTGTCAAACACGCTGGGAAGAATCAAGAATCAAGCTTACTAGAGACTAGCTTCTGTCTCGCCTCATGGAGACCGTTGGGGGGGGCGCTGGCTCTAGTCACACTCTGTGGGTGTAAGATACAAAGCAACATTGCGTTTTTTTAATCACATACCTTAATTTTGTGTGATCGTAGCCAAGCGGAGCCCATCCGCGTTAGATATATACTCACTTCGTCAAACCATACCGCCCGCTTCTCGACCTAGGTAAACGCCCTGCACGGAGACCCGAGGATCACTCTGTGCGCATCCCCACGGTTTTTAACCCGGACTGGGGACGGTGCACTTCCTGGCACGTGACGCGTGACGCGGTCACGCGAACGCGTGGTGACGTAAAGGGGGCGTGGTTAAGGGCGGGTCAATTTTGTCGCAATGTAATTCAAAAGCAGCCTCAAAACTTCCTTGCAATTATTGCGCAAGCTGCTAAAAATAAAACAGGTGTTTATGGAAAAGGTAAAACAGTCCCAAGACTTTTTATAGCAAAAGCTGCTAGAAATGTACCTGATTATTATCGAATAGGTGTGTCATTGTGTTATGATCGGGTAAACACAGATAAGTCGATCTCATTCCTTTTATATGGTTAAATGGTGCTCGAGATTAGTGTCTCTCTATATACGTGGCATAACCAAATTCTGTAAAAACATATTTAGAAGAAGCATAATCTGCGAAAGCAACAGTGGTGGAAGACAGGGCAAGAAACGATCTGTCTCAAGCAGAGGTAAGCACCAATGGAAATTTACCTCTGTTTCACAGAGTTCCACGGGATATTATCATTTAGCCCATTTTTGTGTGTAGACAATCTATATACCCAGCGTTGCTCTTTTTCAAATAAGCGTTGTTGAGTCTGTTCTCTGGTTCTGATTAGTTCTATTACTGTCCATTTCATGTCATTTGTACTGTGGTTGGCCTGGAGGAAGTGTTCAGTGAGTTTAGTTGTCACTTTTGTGCACCTAATTGTGCTACGGTGTTCACATATCCTTTGTTTGATTTTCCTTCCAGTCATACCTACATATTGTAGGCCGCATGGGCATGTTATTAGATAGACAACGTTCATACTGTTGCAGTTCGTGTGTGCCCGTTGTGTCCAAACTTTACCAGGTTCCAGGTTTAGGGTTTTGGTTGCAGTTATTAGATGGCACACACTGCAATTGCCACAGAGGAAGTAGCCCATGATGTTAGGTAGGCCCCATGCGTTCAATACAGTGGTTGTGTTATCTTGTTCTCTTTTTCTGGGGCGGGTGGTTACCAGAGTGTCTTTTAGACTCCGTGCCTTTCTGAAGGAGAATAAGGGTTTTTCCCAGTGTAAATTGCCTGTCTGGAAAATCCCCCAGTGTTTGTTAATAGAATGTGTCACCTGATTGGAGACCGTACTATATGTTGTAACACATGTCAATGGTATGTCTTCCACTGTAATTATTTTTTCTTCTAGGAGGGCATCCCGAGGTTGATTCCGTGCACGTTTTTGGCAAGTGTTCAGTATTCTCTCTGGGTATCCTCTCTCCGATAGTTTTTCGGAAAGGTCGGCTGCTTGGTTCGGTAGTCGGAGATTCTGCTACATTTTCGCCGCAATCTGAGGTACTGTCCGTAGGGCAGATTTTCCCTCAGTGCCCTGGGGTGAAAGCTCTCGAACCTAAGCAGGTTGTTCTTGGCAGTTGGTTTGTGGTATGTTCTTGTCTCCAGTCTCCCATTTTCCTTAGTGATTACGATGTCTAAGAACACCATGGTGTTGGAGTCCATCGAGTGGGTGAACATCAGGTTTCTGTCGCAAGTATTGATCCATGAGATGAAATCCATTAAGATGTTGCTCGGTCCGGACATCATCAATGTATCTCTTCCAAAACACAATGTGTTAAGAGAAAGGGTTGGCATCACCTAATATATATTTCTTCTCAAAATCAAAGATGTAAAGCCCTGCCACACTAGGGTGCAGTGTTGTTCCTAAGATACTTATAAGGGTTTACTTGTCACAAACGCGCCACGGATCTTTCTGGAGGATCCTGTGTTTAGAAAAGATTGGGCCCAGATCGCGTGGCATTGCACACGCGACTGGATTGTCCTAATTATAAAGACAGCTGTGAGACTATCCGAAACCATGCTAGTAGAAATACAACTCACAGAAAATCATATTAAGACCACCATTACAGGGTACAAAAGGAAACTAGATGAGCTGAATAAAGAAATCAACGAATACAAGGATAACTTAACCCAACAGAAGGTCCAAAAATTTCAGAAAGACCTCAAACGTTTTTCTTACGTAAAACATATCCCTATTCAGATCCTGATTTTACACCTCCTGTAAGAACAGACAGGAATTCAGATCTCTCTAGTGATGACTCCTCGGCCAGCAGTGGCTCTAGCACAGGCAGCGGGAGATTCAGACAGAGAGGGAGAAACAAATCCCAAAACACATGGCCCAATTTCAATGCCCCGATGATGGGGAGGTTTCAAGGCCCCTACAACCCACACCAGCAATACCCGATGTATGGGTGGCAACCACCATTTCCACAACCTCTATTCCCACAGAATACATTCAGGCTGCCTTTTTTAGGCAGGGGCAGAAGGGGAAGAGGCTGAAGAAAGGAACAGAACCAGGTACACTGGGAAGAGGAGAACCCAGTGGGGAACAACACGAGGAGCAGAACAAGGGAGCCACAGGCGGGGACAAGCAACAGCAGGGTCTAGTCACTAATCTGGTCTCCAGACCCCTCTCTACGATAGAAGAGAAGGTCCTAAACAAAGGACTAGGTTTTGTTCCAACAACCAGACTGGACAAATTCAGTCTCCATTGCGAACTGGCCGTTTTTTTGGGGGAAACTAAAGCTTAAAGCTTTTTTCGAAAAACAAGGCGATAGAGCACACACCCAGGATCAATGTGAGACAGGCTTACGTTTGAAATCCACATTCATACCTCCACCCCACACTATCCCTGTGGAGGTGCTAACATTTGAGCAAGCCGTCTTCAATGACATTGATAAAATGGAGGCAAAACAACCATTCTTCAACATGAGTAAGGAAGAGAATTTGGCTCTGGAAAATCTGAAGAATTGTGACAGCATCGTCATTAAACAGGCGGATAAAGGGGGAGGAGTGGTAGTGCAGGATAAGATAGCCTACCAAACAGAATGCTGTCGACTATTAACCGACAAGAGAAACTATGTCCCCTTAACAACTAACCCCACACAGGAGTTGAAACAAGAAATACAGTCCCTGATGGACTTTGCTGAGGTCAAGGGATACATATCAAAACAGGAAGCTGATTTTCTAACAAATGGTGAAGGGAAAGTCCCTTATTTCTACACACTGCCCAAAATGCACAAAAATAAAAATCCCCCTCCAGGCAGACCCATCGTGTCTGGAATAGGGTCTCTCCTTGAACCCCTATCACGTTTCTGTGATTTTTTTTTTAAAACCCTGGTACAAAACACAGAAACCTATTTACAAGACACTAAGAGTTTACTCAACCTCTTAAGGGATATCACTGTGGATGAGACAACGATTCTGGTGAGCTTCGACATTGAAAGCCTTTATACCAGCATTCCTCAGGATGACACTTTGGAAGTGCTCAGAAAAGCTCTAAATGAGACAGAATGGACGTTCAAAACACCTAAACATTTCATCCTTGAGTGTGCCACTTTAGCCCTAAAAAGAAACTACTTTGAATTTGAGGGAGATCTGTATCTCCAAACCGGCAGGACTTTAATGGGAAGCACCTTCGCCCCTAGTGTGGCAGGGCTTTACGTCTTCGATTTTGAGAAGAAATATATATTAGGTGATGCCAACCCTTTCTCTTCACACATTGTGTTTTGGAAGAGATACATTGATGATGTCCTTGCCATCTGGCAAGGACCTAGCAACATCTTAATGGATTTCATCTCATGGATCAATACTTGCGACAGAAACCTGAGGTTCACCCACTCGATGGACTCCAACACCATGGTGTTCTTAGACATCGTAATCACTAAGGAAAATGGGAGACTGGAGATAAGAACATACCACAAACCAACTGCCAAGAACAACCTGCTTAGGTTCGAGAACTTTCACCCCAGGGCACTGAGGGAAAATCTGCCCTACGGACAGTACCTCAGATTGCGGCGAAATTGTAGCAGAATCTCCGACAACCGAACCCAAGCAGCCGACCTTTCCGAAAAACTATCGGAGAGAGGATACCCAGAGAGAATACTGAACACTTGCCAAAAACGTGCACGGAATCAACCTCGGGATGCCCTCCTAGAAGAAAAAATAACTACAGTGGAAGACATACCATTGACATGTGTTACAACATATAGTACGGTCTCCAATCAGGTGACACGTTCTATTAACAAAAACTGGGGGATTCTCCAGACAGGCAATTTACACTGGGAAAAACCCTTATTCTCCTTCAGAAAGGCAAGGAGTCTAAAAGACACTTTGGTAACCACCCGCCCCAGAAAAAGAGAACAAGATAACACAACCACTGTATTGAACGCATGGGGCCTACCTAACATCATGGGCCACTTCCCCTGTGGCAATTGCAGTGTGTGCCATCTAACAATTGCAACCAAAACCCTAAACCTGGAACCTGGTAAAGTTTGGACACAACGGGCACACACGAACTGCAACAGTATGAACGTTGTCTATCTAATAACATGCCCATGCGGCCTACAATATGTAGGTATGACTGGAAGGAAATTCAAACAAAGGATATGTGAACACCGTAGCACAATTAGGTGCAAAAAAGTGACAACTAAACTCACTGAACACTTCCTCCAGGCCAACCACACTCCAAATGACATGAAATGGACAGTAATAGACCTAATCAAAACCAGAGAACAGACTCAACAACGCTTATTTGAAAAAGAGCAACGATGGGTATATAGATTGTCTACACACAAAAATGGGCTAAATGATAATATCCTGTGGAACTCTGTGAAACAGAGGTAAATTTCCATTGGTGCTTACCTCTGCTTGAGACAGATCGTTTCTTGCCCTGTCTTCCACCACTGTTGCTTTCGCAGATTATGCTTCTTCTAAATATGTTTTTACAGAATTTGGTTATGCCACGTATATAGAGAGACACTAATCTCGAGCACCATTTAACCATATAAAAGGAATGAGATCGACTTATCTGTGTTTACCCGATCATAACACAATGACACACCTATTCGATAATAATCAGGTACATTTCTAGCAGCTTGTGCTATAAAAAGCCTTGGGACTGTTTTACCTTTTCCATAAACACCTGTTTTATTTTTAGCAGCTTGCGCAATAATTGCAAGGAAGTTTTGAGGCTGCTTTTGAATTACATTGCGACAAAATTGACCCGCCCTTAACCACGTCCCCTTTACTTCACCACGCGTTCGCGTGACCGCGTCACGTGCCAGGAAGTGCACCGTCCCCAGTCCGGGTTAAAAACCGTGGGGATGCGCACAGAGGGATCCTCGGGTCTCCATGCAGGGCATTTACCTAGGTCGAGAAGCGGGCGGTATGGTTTGACGAAGTGAGTATATATCTAACGCGGGTGGGCTCCGCTTGGCTACAATCTCACAAAATTAAGGTATGTGATTAAAAAACCGCAATGTTGCTTTGTATCTTACACCCACAGAGTGTGACTAGAGCCAGCGCCCCCCCCACGGTCTCCATGAGGCGAGATAGAAGCTAGTCTCTAGTAAGCTTGATTCTTGATTCTTCCCCCGTGTGTTTGACAGTCTGTTCACATTGGCACTAGTTGTGCACACGTATTTGAATAGCTCCGACCGCAAAGCATGCTCACTTTCTGATGAGCATTGAGACACCCACTTGAAAAATGTTTAATGTGGGTATGATACCACGAATAGAGGTGGCTTACACTCTGGTTCGACAATGATTTATTATCACCAATATCATGTGAATTCACAACGCACAAACGGTACGTCGTGCATGGTGTGTGTGCAACACTATACGTACCACGCTAAGAAGCTAACAATGAAGACACGAACGAGAGGAATGTAATGACTAGCACACGGTAATAACTAGAACTGTGTGAGTCTGTTTATTTGTCTTTCAGATTGTTTGCCTTTCACAGAAGGCTGATAGGTTACCATACCGTAAGTACACGGCATGGTTCACGTGTGACCCAGAGACGGGTGCACCTTAGCGTGTGCATACCGCTCGGGTCTTTACATAGGTCCTGAAGAAAACCTAGTAATATCACCAACAGGTTGAAACATGTAGACCACCACGATCACTATTTTATATAGATACCGTAGGTCAATTTAGCCTATTCAGGTATCACACCTTGCTTTTGATCTTGTCTTATTGCTCCATATTAAATTTTAGGGAGAACAATAAAGAGAATTTTAAACTCACTTTTTCACTCACCTGCACTATCATTGCGAATAACCTGCTCCACTGTAATCAGGTGTTGAAGCACACCCGGGTGGCATTCGGCTACTCGGGTGGGACCCCAATGATGAAGCATGTCACCAACTAGGTTGGTGAGTGAGGTGTCTTCTTAAAAAGGAATACTTTTTCCTTTTTCACCCTCTTCGTATCTCGCTGATCTCTTCTTTCTTCGGGGTAGACTCCTTCATTTGTTTATGGTATATTGCATTCCACCACAGAAATGTGAGGAAAAAGTTTTTTTTTTTTCCTCAAAGTTTGAGGTTTGCAAGGGATTCAGGGTAACAGAACCTGGTGAGAGCCACACAAGTCACCCCATCCTGGATTCCCCTGGGTGTCTAGTTTTCAAAAATGTATATGTTTGCTAGGTTTCCCTAGGTGCCAGCAGAGCTAGGGCTCAAAATCGACAGCTAGGCACCTTGCAAAAAAGGGGTCAGTTTTCACTGTAAAAATGTATAGGTTTGCTAGGTTTCCTTGTGTCGTGTAGTTCCTATAAACCTATATAGGACCTGCGCGTTTAGACAACATACACTGTAGGATTGGTGTCCGGACTGATTCTAGACACCCCCACCGGGTATGTTAGCCTGTATACCAGCTAGCTCACAGTGCCACTAGAAACCCCTCTTACCAAGGAGAGAATAGTTCTTGGCAACTATCGAACATGACAACCCTGATCCCTCAGGATCATGGAAACCGTGCGATACTTTTTGCTCAGCCACTCGTGCTCACTTTGTCTCAGAGAGATACACAGAATAAACGGTGGGGACGTTTTTCATTAAGCATTTATTGAACCAGCGTCATTCTGGTGTAAAATAGGTGCGCTGAAACAACCATTAGACAGAAACAGATATAAATGATTAGAAGCACTAACAGAGTAAAAGGATGGTAGATTCCTACCATTGTGCTAAAACAATGAATACAGGCAAGTATATAAAATACATGACAGTAAAATGCGTACTCCTACTTTGCGACCCTAACTAGATGTACCTAAGTGTACCTAACATGTATGTAGGTAAAAAAGCCAAGAATCCCTCTAGGATAAAGTCAACCCCGTTACCTGAAGTGAGAGGCTGTGGGACCCCATCTTGGTCTCGAGATGGGCATGCCGCGAGGGATGTCAGACCACTGCGAGCTGGAGTGTCTGCGTGCATGAACTTCAGCGTCTCGCCTCAGTGTATCAGCTTGGAAGTCCTTTGAGGTTGTCCTCGGACTACCTCAGCTGATATGGTGTTTATATACCCAAAGTGGTACCCTCAGGGGTTCTACCTTGCTGTGTCATGTCGGACTTAGGATGACGGAAGGAATGACCCCTATACATAGTTTTTATGCAGGAGACGGTAGTCCTGCTGAGTTTCCAAGAATCTTCATGCATAATGGATGAGGCTTGTTTTCAGGGAAAACCCTTCGTCCTGTAAGCAGTATCGTAACCAGGTAAAAGGTCAGTCCCAAGAACCGTTATGTAGTGTAATGGTAGGGGAGAATATAGGTGAAAGGTTAGGTGACTACCTGAGCCTATATTGGGGTACCTATATGAAACACAACACCCACTCCTCATCCGACTGGACGACATACTAACATTTTAACGTACTTCTAGGCATTTGTACGCAAACAACTAGTTAGTGCATTTAAAAAATAGTTTAAAACAAAATGCTAAAAAATGCTAAAATTGTATATAAAGCGGTAGAAGTTTTACTAAAATATGTCCATATATATAGTTCGAACTACTATGAGTGACTGAAAGCCATGCAGTTTTAGCAAAAGTTTCTGTTTGTTGGAAATTCCAAATTTGGATGTTTTTGAAAAAGCCAAATTTTTCCCAGCACACTATGAGCCAAATGTTTATGTGTCCTGGCTGGGAGACGCAACATCACTGTTGCCTGCAATCGCAGAAGACGGCCCCTGCAACACCTCGCATATCAGGTCAATCGAGCACAGATGTTCCTACGTATTCTCCACAGCCGCTGCTGGGGATGCCTGTGTGACAACCAAGGCCTGAGTACTTGTTGAGGAGCCGGTATCCGTTCTGACAGAAGCTGAAGCATCCTGTGGTGGCTCTAAGAATGCAGACATCAACATTGGAATAAGCTGGAAACACTGCAGAACATGGGCCGTTAACGGGTCCAGTAAAGCATCAACGTCCGGTGGCGCAAATGATGGAAGTGTTAGACAGAGGTCCAACACACATTCTTGTACGCAGAACAGGCATCGGAGGACAGGCAGAATACAGTCGATCCAGATTGGTCTAATGATAGGAACCAAGATTCACTTAGTTCGTGAAGGCGAGGTGTGCCCAGATGGAGTACCATGCGATCACGGTATCGGCGCTCCAAGAGTGTTTTTTCCATCTCCTTTGTGACTGGGACGTCCATTGCATAGCAGAAAAATGACAATCAGAATACTGCTATTAGGAAAAGGATCAGCGGAAGCCCTCCAAAAATGCTTCCGAATACGGAGTGTATGAAGTTGGGAATAACTGCGAGGATTGTCTGAAAGGTGCTTAACAGTCCAGAACCTATGGTCTTAAATAGGTGTGCTATACCCGTTGTATCAGACATGTTAAAGATACGGTGTACCATTTCTGTGAAATGGAAAGGGCAGTTTGTTCGTACTAGTGCCTGTATCTCAGCCGAGGACCTTGGAACCTGAAGATCATAAGTTTCTCTGGCGGAGGTTAAGGGCACGGTTTGCTGTAGAAGCATGGCTTTCATTCGGCTCAGAGTATCAAACCGTATAAAGGAAATGTTCAACGAAGGCCATAACTGCGCCTC
Organism: Calotriton arnoldi; assembly: GCA_963921515.1. Classification (NCBI taxonomy): domain Eukaryota; kingdom Metazoa; phylum Chordata; class Amphibia; order Caudata; family Salamandridae; genus Calotriton; species Calotriton arnoldi. The sequence goes on along the minus strand of CAWUFW010013351.1, from coordinate 363,298 downwards.
CCTCACTGTATCGGTAGGTGGAAACAATACTTGCATACCGCAAGTAACCCTGGAGTTTACAGTGACGAGATATGCGATGCCCGGGAGCATCCCACAACAACCTTGATCATTCAGCATCAAGTAACTCCCATTTGAAAGCAACTTGAACACTGGATTAATCACAGCAGCTGGGGACCCTTTCAAGTGACAGGATAAGTTAGCAACTGAACCATTACAGGCCCCGTGAAGCATGATATCCTGGTATATGAGAGATCCATTTACAGAGTTCTTGCAGTTTGTATCACTTAGAACCACTTCCATGTCCCCATTCCTGCATCGAAATCTGTATGGTAATTCCCAAGATTCCTTGATGAATTCCCTACCCATTGATTCATATCTGCCCGCCTGTTGTTCTAGGCAATACTGAAACTGGAAAGTTGTGACCGGTAATGTTATATGGCCATGGATTAACCATTCTGTGGATGGTGACTCTGCCACAGTAAAAGGCAATTGGTCCAGTTATTCAATAAGCAGCATTGTTTATTTTGCTCCCCTTTGTGCCATCGTTATCTGCTTCTCAGTTAGATTGTATGCAGAAAATAGGGACGTACTGTTGATAAATCGCCAAGGCACATAACCAGCGGGCAATGATTGCAGCGTCCAGCTTAATAGCATAATAGAACGTAGTTGAGATTGTTCGTGTTGTAGTATGGACAAGTCCTGTTCTAGTATATCTATAGCAGAAGATACGATGTTGCCCAGTGAATAGATCCTGGATGTTAATGTAGTCATACCATTGTCAACTACAGCTAACGCCTTTTCTAGGTTAATTCTAGCTATTTCACGAAGTCTCTCCGCAGCTTCTTGTTGAGAGATCTTTCAGATTTCATTATAGACAGCGTATAAGAAACATTTCTGACGTGGCTTTTGGGGACCTAATAAAAAATCCCTTAGATCTACCTCATCTGAGAGTAAGGATAAGTGCTGTTTCACCTGGGACAGTGTTAATTTTAGCCAATCGAGGCACAACTTCTCAACACTGTATGATGTCACCACCCCTCGGATGTTCTCTTTGTACATATCATTGGTCCGGCCTATGGATACTAAACGCTTTGGTTGTACCCCTGAATCTTGATTGACATCTGTTTGTGTCTGTGGGCCAAACTAACCCTCCCTTTCAATTGGGGTCTGAAGTATTGTACTGCATGATGTAATCTATTGTATCCCCTCCATGTGATGTAAAATTGATGTGTGAAGGCGTGGGAATCCGAGGTGTGTTCAAATCCTTGTTCTTGGCTAGTCCAAGACAGGAAGTCAATTGCACAGTGTCATTCAGAAATATTATCTGCTGTGGAATGAGGCACGTTCTAAATAGTGCTTCTGTTCCCTGAACTTGCCATTCCTTAGAACCCCAGACTGATTTTATGTCTATAGTGTCCTTCCATAAGTCGAAACCCTGTTCAGACAGTTGGGAAATGAAGGATGCAGAATATATCTGTTTGGTGTTAGTCAGCATATTTTTTTGTGCAGGTGTAGGTGCAACCTTATAGTAGTATGAGGTTGGGTCAGAAGTGTTAAACCCTGAAAAATAAGAAAATTTCTGTGCAAATGTTTTTGAACTACCTTTTGGTGGTGTTGGGCAATGTTCCCATTGGTGGTATGTGAAAATATTTCGTGGGATACTGGATTTGTGGAAAAAGTGATGACCATAATGATGGTAATAGTACATAGTGTCAAAATCAGATGTGTCCTCTAACATTTCATTGCTTGAAAATGCAGCGGATTGTTCTAAATCAGACAACATATTATTTACAGTTTCAAAATCCCAATCATCAGAAAATGTACTGGAGGTAACGATATCATTTAGAGAAATTTTAAATAAATGTGGTATTTTTAAAAGTTCAGTGGGACCAAATACATCATAATCAACCTTGTCCCAAACTATACCATCAGGAATTGGAACAGCTGTAATGTTCACGGAAAACAGGTCTCTTTGTTCACGATGAGATGATGTATGAGGTTTCAGGACCAAGTTCACATTTGATACTGCAGAGCGTTCTGGTAGATATTTTCCGTTTATGAGTAAGCAAAACACAGTCACCAGGCCAATCCAGAACAGAAAAAACAATATTCCAGTTATGATGCAGAGCTGGAGCCAAGGTGATACTAAGTAAGTCTTTTTCAGAAAAGTGTAAAAATCGCGAATTTGTTGCTTACGAGAAACTTGAGCTGACATTGTCTCAGGTTCACTGGGATCAAGAGAGAAGGTTCAAAATCGATGAAGTAGCCAGATGCAGGCCGATCTATTTTTGGTAGCTCAACAGGTTTTGTTGAACTGGCAGACGTCTCTTGTAGAGGCATATTGATGTAGACATCGGTGTTAGGCCGAATTGAAATTTGTCTTTCATTTGTGTTTTGAAGTTCTGTTTCCAGAGGAACAAGTTTTATTTCATTGTTCGATATTCCATTACTTTGTATTGTGACTCTTCGAATGTTATGAGTCTTTCTGTCTGAACTTCCTGTATGGTAGCGAGAGGAGAGCGTTGGCTACCCAGGAGCCCACGAGGCCTACTATTCAGTATCGGCCACATAGCGTGGTTTTATCAGATCAATGGAGACGAATCTCTTTTCTTTTTTCCCGGCAAGAGGCGGAAGAAGTACTGTTTTTGTTCCTTCGACAGCCAGGACAGGTACAGGCTTTCTTTATGATGGCCCAAATTCTTTCTTGTTCTCAATCTTTTCTCTGACCATATCCCCGACTTTTGGGATCCAGACAGGTCTTGTCATGCACTGATTTGACTTCCCCAGTTGCGGTGCGTTTTACTCGCACGTTGCTTAGTGGGGCCCGAGATTCATTCAGGTCCTGTAAAACAGCCAAACGTTTATTGATGTCAAATGGTTTTTCTTCTGCCACTGTGGTTTCATAATCGAGATCAGGTACCCACATTCTTGTCCCAAATAGGACCTCGTAAGGAGTGACACCTCCTAGGGAACTTCTTGCATATTGTTGAGGGCTCGCTGTACCCCATATAAGTGATTGACCCAACTACCACCCGAACCTAATATTCTTGCTGTTAAAGATTGCTTTAAGTCTCGGTTTTTCCTCTCCACTACCAAATTTCCCTTGGGATTGTACGGAGAGGAGTACCGCAATGCTACACCCAAACTTCCCATGGCTTCTTTGTAAGCCCTAGAGCTAAACGCGGGGCCACGGTCAGAATGTAATGTGCCAACTGCGTATATCCCTATAAAGACTCGCAAATCTTTTATAACAGTTCAAGCGTCAGCCGAGCGCTGAGGCCATACCCATAGGAATCTACAGCATGAATCCACTGCCACCAAGATGTACTTGTAAGCCCCATCTGATTGTGGGGGGCTGCAGTGGTCCAAATAGACACAAGGGAGTTGTCTGTCTGATATTGGTAAAGGTGTCTGTGCTCGACGCGCCACGGTGGAACCCTTCATCTGCTGGCAGATGTCGCAATTTAGGACAAAATTATTCATCTGTTTAGTTAAACCAGGCCACCAATAGCGTTGTTTCAGTAAGGAAACAGTCGCGGTAATCCCTGCATGTGCAGAACCTAGACCCTCGTGTGCAGCTAGAATTAAACATAATCTGCGATCCATGTTTGGCATTACTCTATACCCCGCTCCTGGAATTTGAGCATATGGAATGTTGTTTGCATCCAACTTGTAGGAGTACTTGAGTGGAAAACCCTTCAGTAAGGCTGTGCTGTCTTTGCATGAAGCAATGACAGCTAGCATTATCTGTCCATCTATTCTCGTTTTCGAACGAGTGATTGCAGCTACGGAAGCAGTACGTACTGCCCCTTTTGCGGCTTCATCGGCCAATGAATTCCCTTCAATGTGAACGCCATCACGTTGATGACTCAGCCTGTGTATCACGTGAGCTCTTGGTAGTTCATTTTTCAACTCGGCTACCTGTTCCCATAGCATTTTATGCTTAATTGTGCCACCCTTTGAGTCTTTAAATCCATTTTGACCCCAGTAGTGAAGATATTCATTGTATGACTGGACACAATAAAAAGAATTGCACACAATCAGTGTGGGGAATTCTCCATCCATATTTATTAGTGCCAGTAATAGGGCTTTTAGTTCTGCCAGCTGAGCCGTGCAGTCTCCAAGAGACTGTGGACTGTTTCTTCGTATTGCTAGGATGGAACCTACCGTCCGGCATACGACCTTTTACAATCGCACATGCGGCGCTGTATTGTTGTTTACTTCCTACGGCCGGCTGAGTAGATCCGTCAGTGTAAATAATGTATTCATACTGATCTAGAGGCATTATTTCATTTGGGAGAAGATATTCTTGTTCATATTGCAGGAATGCTTGTGTTTTTAGACTAGGGTCATATCTGTAGTCTACATCCATTGCAGTGAGACAATTAGCCTATTGTATCCATCTTGGATGTAAGGCTTCAGCATTAGGAACGCTTGCCTTTGTAGCAGCCTCTAAGGCTGGTACCGGAATTATGACAATTATTAGTTTCCCCTGAGCCAGTGCTCTTTCTCTCACTACAGCAGTCTGTACTGCTGTCAGAATTTTTTCTGTCGAAGCAAAACGCATTTCAGCGTTTGTGTACAAGTGTGATTTGTATGCTATGGGTACTGTTTCTCCTTCATTGCAGGTTAGGTAAGTGTACCCAGATTGACCCGCTATAACACGGATCACCAGGTTGCGGACATTTACGCGTGTTTGCAAGTGTTTTGATGCTATCATGTCAGCTTGTAGGGAACAAAGGATATCTGTGTGTTCCTATGTCCAATGCCTAACTGAAAAATCAGGTCTTATTAAGTCGTAGAAAGGTTTTACTTTTTCTGCGTAATCTAAAATGTATGTTCTGCCAAAATTCAAAAATCCCAATATGGATTGCAAGTTTTTCAGCGATTTAGGAGGTTTGAGCAGCGCACACTTTTAATAAAGTTAGCTTCCAGACTTTTACCTTCACTTGATAACTCGTATCCCAAAAATAGGACATTGAGGTGGGCTATTTTCGATTTTTTAAATTAAATTTGTAGCCCTCAGAGGCGAACCCCAAAATTTTGTTGCTCACCCTGGTCAAGTGATCCTTTAAATCATCATCCGTCAGATAAATATTATCTACATAGGACAATGCCTCTTCATCCAAATTCTGAAGTAACTCTGTTACCCTAGTGGAGAACAACCCAGGGCTATTCTTATACCCTTGGGGGAGTCGACAAAATTGACGCTGGGAACCTAGCGCTGAGAATGCTGTCAAATACCTGCTGTCAGGCGCTATATTTTGGCAGAAAAATTTATTTGAGATATCTAGTGTTGTTTTGTATTTTTTCTGCACAATATTATTCATTAATGCGGCACTATGTGCATTCTGTACTGCAAATATTTTAGTGCATGTGTTCAGGTGTCTGTAGTCTAAAACTAGATGGTATGAATTATCGGGTTTCATTACGGGAAACAAAGGATTGTTCATTGTAGAGGTGCAACTTTCAATTACACCTTGGTATTCAAGTTGATCTAAGATCTCCCTGACCTGTTTTTTCGCTTCTTGTTTTATTGGGTACTGTCTCTGTGGAGTTGGAGTCATTTTTACTGGAATTGTATGGTGAGGTGACTCCGCATCCCACCCACCATGGTTGCGATATAGTGCTGGAGGAAGGGCTACCGCCCACTCCTGCGTGTATGTATGTTTTAAGTATATTGGAACGAGGTCGGAAAAAGCTGGTAAAATTACTGTTTCTCCCTTTGGGCAATCCATAACAGTTTCAGGCTGCCAATCTCTTTCAGCTAAAAGGATGTCTAGTCAAAAGTCAGGTTCTTCCAAAAGAGACCTTTACTTTTCCTGGGTTTGTCCCCCTTCATTTGGAGTGTTATCTCATGTAACCTATGTGGGACACTTCGCTTTGTATCAGGTGTTTCCACCATGATATGCTCATTCAACTCCGCTGTCACCAGAAATTCCATCAGGTTCTGGCGAGCTATTGTTACTTCTGCTGCGCTGTCTAGCATTGTCAGAGCCCATTCCCCGTTCAGAAGTTGAGTCCTCAGAATTCTGGGCATGTCTAACTTTCAGACCTGCTACTTTCTTCTTTTTAAATTGAAGTTTTGATTTTGGCTTCTCTTCTTTCTTAGAAGTATAATCTGAAGTGTGTGGCGTGTCTCTGGACTTTGTACACTCTTCTTGTCTGTGTTCTGACCGCCCTTCCCTCTCGGAGTTTTTTGATGAACCCTGAAAGGAACGAGAGTAACGTGTATCAGTATCCTGATACCTGTCAAGTTTTTAAATGTTATCACGGTTCCTAAGGTTGTACCTCCTTTCGGAGGGCTCCTGTTGAGGAGACTCACCCCTGGATTGTGATCTATTCTCTCTATACTTTTGTTTTTTATTGTTATTATCCCATTTCTTCTTGGAAGAATCAGGTGCTTGCTTGATGTTATCCTTTTCAGGAACCCTATCAGTTGAGGTTTTGTTGCTCTAGCTCCCAAACTATCTCTACCTAATTCAGCATGGGTGTCTTCAATAATTTTAGATAATTCACATTCCTGTTGTAAAGGAGTGAAATCCCTCAGGCGTTGGCGTATTGCCACTGCTGCTTGATCCCCTTTAACGTTAGCTAATATGATAGCTGATAGTTGGGGCAAAATTACCTAATAATTTCATCCCTAAGGTCAGAGCAGGTTCAGCTCCATACTCATTCTGTATTTATAATACATCTGGTATTACTGCTAATGACGGGATACCATGAGTTCTGGTATATATGGCAGCGAAAACTGTACCCCAAGTGGTACAATCCTCCATTTGGGGAGCTATCCCCATTGGCAAGCAGATTGTTAACATTCTGTGTTTTTCTTGAGGACTTGTATGTGGAAATACTGCCCCTAGCTGTGTAATTTTTTGAGCTATCCAGAATGGCATTTGCTCACGTTTAGTGGGCATTTTACCCATAACTGCGTGTAGCGTTTGTGGTGTTATTTTAGTTTTAGATCCCTGAATTTGTCCAGTTTGTGTAGCCCTTGTTGGCTGAAGTGTGAGTGTTCTCATCACAAACTGTGTCAGGTTTCTGTAAAGTTTTATTATTTCTTTATGAAGTGGACGTAAGTCTGCCACTGGCATTGAATCAATGTCTGGATGTGGTGTGTAAGCCGCAAGGACTGGCCAAGTGGCTCCATCTCTTCTGAACGGACCTAGTCTTACTTTGTCTTTTGTGTAGGGGAGGGCGCCTTTAAACCAGTTTATGTGCTCCTGGTAGGCGAGCGGAACTTTAATGTCCTCATATGGACAGTATTCATCTGGTGTGTCATCTTCAGTGTAAGAATGAAATGTATGTGATTGTGCGTCTGCTTGTGGGAATTTAACCCATGAATAGAATACCTCTGTTCTATATGATTTGTGAGCCTCAATAACGAATGTTCCTGTACCACCCCTAGCTGTGACTCCATAGTCTGCTATTTTTAAAGTAAGGGCAGTTCTATCATTTTCTGAAATGTTTATTTCACTTTCCTCTCCTTCTTCCCTAACTGTAGCATGCTGTACTCGCACAGCGGCACCTTCGTCAGCCATTATTTTTGAAAGAAGAAATTTCAAGGAAACTGAGATAAGGTTTTATGCACAATAGGAACTGTTTGTCCTTCAAGCTTGATAAACCTACAGCCAATACATAGGATATGCCCTACTCAGGTGTGGCGGATAGTTCCCTTCCCACTTCAGGCGTCTCTGGGGAAATGTGAGTAGGGGTCTCTGAGAACAGCACGACTGAACTACTCAGATTTGACTGTTAAATAAGTACCAAACCAACATGGGCGGCGCCATGTCGTGTAGTTCCTATAAACCTATATAGGACCTGTGCGTTTAGACAACATACACTGTATGATTGGTGTTCGGACTGATTCTAGACACCCCCACCGGGTATGTTAGCCTGTGTACCAGCTAGCTCACAGTGCCACTAGAAACCTCTCTTACCAAAGAGAGAATAGTTCTTGGCAACTATCGAACATGACAACCCTGATCCCTCAGGATCGTGGAAACAGTGCAATACTTTTCGCTCAGTCACTCGTGCTCACTTTGTCTCAGAGAGATACACAGAATAAACGGTGGGGACGTTTTTCAATAAGCATTTATTGAACCAGCGTCATTCTAGTGTAAATAGGTGTCCTGAAACAACCATTAGACAGAAACAGATATAAATGATTAGAAGCACTAACAGAGTAAAAGTGCTAAAACAATTAATACAGGCAAGTATATAAAATACATGACAGTAAAATGCGTACTCCTACGATGCGACCCAAACTAGATGTACCCAAGTATACCTAGCATGTATGTAGGTGTAAAGATAAGAATCTCTGAAGGAAAAAGTCAACCCCGTTACCTGAAGTGAGAGACTGTGGGACCCCGTCTTGGTCTCGAGATGGACACCAAGCGAGGGAGTTCAGACCACTGCGAACTAGAGTGTCTGCATGCAGGAACCTCAGCGTCTCGTGTCAGTGTGTCAGCATGGAAGTCCTTTTCTCCTCTGACTACCTCAGCAAGATATGCTGTTTATATACCCAAAGTGGTACCCTCAGGGGTTTTACCTTGCTGTGTCATGTTGGACTTAGGATGACAGAAGGAATGACCCTTATACATAGTTTTTATGCAGGAGATGGTAGTCCTGCTGAGTTTTCAAGAATCCTCATGCATAATGGATGAGGCTAGTTTTCAGGGAAAACCCTTCGTCCTGTAAGCAGTATCGTAACTAGGTAGAAGGTCAGTTCCAAGAACCGTTATGTAGTGTAATGGTAGGGGAGAATATAGGTGAAAGGTTAGGTGACTACCTGAGCCTATATTGGGGTATCTATATGAAACATAACACTTGGGTGCCGGCTGCGCTACGACCCAAAATCCACAGGTAGGCACATTCCGAAAACTAGTCAGTGCCTAGTGGGCTTTCTGCCGCCCTGGGGAGGGGGGAATCGGGGGCTATTGCCCCGATATGCCCCCAAGGGGGGCAGAAAGACTGTGGCTATTTTTTTGGGGCATGGGGGCATTGGGATGCCCATTCTGTGCAGCCCCCACCCCTACGTACAATAAAGCCAGCATAATCGCTGGCGCCTAGTGGGCTCTCTGCCTCCCCCGGGGGCAGATCAGGTGCTACTGCCCCATCTGCCTCCTGGGCGGCAGAAATACGGTGGCATCTTTTTTGGGGGGTGGCATACCCATTATGGGCAGCCCCCACCCCTGAATTTTGAAAAAAATGTATCCATGGTGCCTAGCTGGCTTTCTGCCCCCCGAGGGGGCAGATAAGGGGCTATTGCCCCCATTTGCCTCCGGAGGGGGGAGCAGAAAGACTGTGGCAATTTTTAGTGGGTGGGGGCATTGGCATGCCCATTCTGGGTACACCCAACCCCTACTTATAAAAAAAATATCCCTGGTGCCTAGTGGGCTTTCTGCCCCCCCCCCCTGGGGTGGCAGATAAGGGGCTATTGCCCCATCTGCCTCTCAGGGGGGACAGAAAGACTGTAGCATTTTTTATTTGGGGTGAGGGCATTGGCATGCCCATTCTGGGCAGCCCCCACTCCTACATATATAAAAAAAAATCCCTGGTGCCTAGTGGGCTTTCTGCCCCCCCGGGGGCAGACATGGGCTACCGCCCCCATCTGCCTCCTGGGGGGCAGAAAGACTGGTGCATTTCCTTTGGGGGGTGGGCCCATTCTCGGCAGCCCCCACCCCGAACTTTAGAAAAGAAAAAAAAGAGAAAAGAAAAAATTCATGGTGCCTAGTGGGCTAGTGGGCTTTCTGCCCCTCCTGGGTGGCAGATCAGGGGCTATTGCCCCCGTCTGCCTCTTGGGGGGGGCAGAAAGTCTTTTGCCTTCTTTGGGGGGGAAGGGTGGGGGCACTGGCATGCGCATTCTGGGCAGCCCCCACCCCTAGCAGATAGACTGTCTTTGCCAAAATGTTATGGGGGAGCAAAGACCCTTGCCCAAGGAGCAGCTCCCCTCTCCCTGGTGGCTAGTGGGTGGATCCCTGCTTGGGGATCCAATAGGGAAGGGTACCATTGGAAAGGGAAGATTCTCCCCTTTCCAACGATACCTCTCCCAAGTGTTTCAGTCCTTGGGTGGATATAGCCCAACGAGCACCGAAACGTTGAAACTGAAACTAAGTTTCAGTTTCGTTTTCAATGCAATGACATCAGTGCGCCATGCGCGCTATCATCATTTCACTAAAAATTAAAACACGGCCTTGGGAGATTGGGGAAGCTCTTCCCCCACCTCCCAAGGCCAACAAAAAAAAAAGAAATCCCTCTGCTGTCTGAATGGTTCCGTCATGAGCACAGGAGCACTGGTGCTCATGACGGAACCATTCCGTCATGAGCACCGAAAGGGTTAAACATACAAAAAATCACCATTACTGATCATTTGGAGAAAATTCCTAAGGTCCAGGGTCATCGATTTTCATCAGAAAATTGATTTTTGGACTGTACAAAAAATGATTTAAATTTCATTTGTATCACACCTCATGTTGAATAACCACTTTTTAAGGCCTTACAGTGACCAAAATTGGCATATTTATAGACTTTTCCACCTATTCAGAAGCTGGTATTTTGCCTAATTGCAGGCATAAAAATGACTCTAAACACACTTATTTTAGTTCCAAAAATGATGATTCACATTGAATAGTTATTTACAGTCAAAAGATTTAACATTAAAAAAATCACCATTACTGACCATTTGGAGATAGTTCCTAAGGTCCAGGGTCATCTATTTTCATCAGAAAACTGATTTTTGAACTGTACAAAAATGATTCAAAATGTCAATTGGATCGAGCCTCATGTGGAATAACCACTTTTTAGAACCTCACAGGGACCAAAATTGCCATTTTTATAGACTTTTCCTCGTACTCAGAAGTTTGTATCATGCTAAATTTTGCACATGAAAATGACTCTAAAACACACTTAATTTAGTTCCAAATGTGATGATTCACATCGGACAGTCATTACAGTCAAAAGGATAAACATTAAAAAAAAATCACGATTACTGACTGTTTGGAGATAGTTCCTAAGGTCCGTGGTCATCGAATTTCATCAGAAAAATTATTTTTTGGGCTCTACAAAAAATTATTCAAAATGTCAATTGTATCACACCTCATGTTGAATAACCACTTTTTAAGGCCTCACAGTGACCAAAATTGCCATTTTTATAGACTTGTCCTCCTAGTCAGAACTTTGTATTTTACCAGATTTCGGGCATGAAAATGACTCTAAGCACACTTATTTTAGTTCCAATAGTAATAATTCACATCAAACAGTTATTTAAACTCAAAAGATTAAACATTCAAAAAATCACCATTACTGATCATTTGGAGAAAGTTCCTAAGGTCCGGGGTCATTGATTTTCATCAGAAAAAGAATTTTTTGGACTGCACAAAAATTATTAAAAAGTGTCACCTGTATAGCTCCACATGTTAAATAACCCCATTTTAAGGCCCCCTAGTGACGAATATTGCCATTTCTATAGACTTTTGTTCCTACTGAATAGCCTGTATTTTGCATGATTTTTGCCATGAAAATGAATATAAACACACTTATTTTAGTTCCAAAAGTGATGATTCACATTGGAAAGTCATTTACAGTCAAAAGATTAAACATTCAAAAAATCACCCTTACTGACCTTTTGGAGAAAGTTCCTATGGTCTGAGGTCATCGATTTTCAACAGAAGAATATATTTTTAGGACTGTACAAAAAATGGTTTAAAATGTCAACTGTATCACCCCTCATGTTGAATAACCACTTTTCAAGGCCTCACAGTGACCAAAATTATCATTTTTATAGACGTTTCCTCCTAGTAAGAACTTTGTATTTTGCCAAATTTCGGGCATGAAAATGACTCTAATCACACTTATTTTAGTTCCAAAAGTAATAATTCACATCCAACAGTCATTTATAGTCAAAAGATTAAACATTCAAAAAATCGCAATTACTGACCATTTGATATAGTTCCTAAGGTCCCGGGTCATCGATTTTCATCAGAAAAAGGATTTTTTGGACTATACAAAACAATGATTTAAAATGTCAATTGTATCGCACCTCATGTTGAATAACCACATTTTATGGCCTCACAGTGACCAAAATTGCCTTTTCTATAGACTTTTCCTCCTACTCAGAAGTTTGTATTTTAGCCGATTTCAGGCTGGAAAATAACTCTAAACACACTTATTTTAGTTCCAAATCTAATAATTCACATGCAACAGTCATTTACGTCAAAAGATTAAATAATCAAACAGTCACCCTTACTGACCTTTTGGAGAACGTTAAGATCCTGGGTCATCGATTTTCATCAGAAAAGTAATTTTTGGACTGTACAAAAAATGATTCAAAATGTCAATAGGATTGCCTCTCATGTAAAATAACCACTTATTATATCCTCACAGTGACGAAAATTGCCATTTTGATAGACTTTTCCTCCTACTCAGAGGCAGTTATTTTGCCTAATTTCAGGCATGAAAATGACTCTAAACACACTTTTTTTAGTTCAAATAGTGATGATTCACATTGAATAGTCATTTACAGTCAAAAGATTAAACATAAAAAAAAAAAATCACCATTACTGACCATTTGGAGATTGTTCCCAAGGTCCGGGGTCATCGATTTTCATAAGAAAACAGATTTTTTGGACTGTAGAAAAAAATGATTCAAAATGTCAATTGGATCGAGCCTCATGTGGAATAACTACTTTTTAAAGCCTCACAGGGACCCAAATTGCCATTTTTATAGACTTTTCCTCCTACTCAGAAGTTTGTATTGTGCCTAATTTTTATCATAAAAATGACTCTAAACACACGTATTTTAGTTTCAAAAGTGATGATTCACATCCAACAGTCATTTACAGTCAAAAGATTATACATTGATAAACTCAACATTAATGACCATTTGGAGGAAGTTCCTAAGGTCTGGGGTTATTGATTTTCATCTAAAAAAATTATTATTTTGGACTGTACAAGAAATGATTCAAAATGTAAATTGGATCGCGCTTCATGTTTAATAAGCACATTTTAAGGCATCACAGTGACCAAAATTGCAATTTATTTAGACTTTTCCTCGTACTCAGAACTTTGTATTTTGCCAGGTTTCGAGTAGAAAATGACTGGAAACACACTTATTTTAATTCCAAAAGTGATGATTCACATCCAAAACTCATTTACAGTCAAAAGATTAAACATTCAAAAATTCAAAATTACTTACCATTTGGAGTAAGTTACTAGGGTCCAAGGGTCATCGTTTTTCATCAGAAAATAGATTTTTTGGACTGTACAAATAATTATTTAAAATGTCAATTGTATCGCACTTCATGTTGAATAACCACTTTTTAAGGTCTCGCACTGATTAAAATTGCCATTTTTAAAGACTTTTCATCCTACTCAGAAGTTTGTATTTTAGCCGATTTCAGGCTGGAGAATAACTCTAAACACACTTATTTTAGTTCCAAATCTGATAATTCACATGCAACAGTCATTTACGTCAAAAGATTAAATATTCAAAAAATCACAATTACTGACCTTTTGGAGAAAGTTAAGATCCTGGGTCATCGATTTTCATCAGAAAAGTAATTTTTGGACTGTACAAAAAATGATTCAAAATGTCAATAGGATTGCCTCTCGTAAAATAACCACGTATTATATCCTCACAGTGACCAAAATTACCATTTTTATAGACTTTTCCTCCTTCTCAGAAGTTTGTATTTTGCCCGATTCCGGGCATGAAAATGACTCTAAAAACACTTTTTTAACTTTCAAAACTGATACTTAACATCCAACAGTCATTTACATTCAAAAGATGAAACATTAAAAATTACCATTTATGACCATTTGGAGAAAGTTCCTACGGTAAGGGGTCATTTATTTTCATAAGAAAATGGATTTTTTGGACAGTACAAAAAATGATTTAAAATGTCAATTGTGGGGCGTGGCCAGGCAAGATGGCCGGGTGGACGTGATTCACCTCAGCTCTGTCGCCCTTTGGCTGTCTGCGGAGCTTCTTGGGGCAAATACGTCCCAAAACTCAATCGGAACGAGGGGATTGAGGTGCAGAGGAGCCGGCGACTTGCAATTTTGTGGTCGCAAGATGTTTCCTGAATTCTGTTGAGCGAAATCGGAAAAGGGTGCCGGAGCAGCGTGTCCTCAAAATGGCGGCGGCACTCGAAGAATCCGATTGGACCCGGGCGCACGGCGGGTGATACGCATAGCATGCAGTGACGGTCAGCAGAGTACATAGGCGAAGGCCCGAGGCGGCTGAGGCAACCAGCGGGTAACAGCAGAAAGGGGAACAACAAGAGAAGCAACAAGCTGCACGGACCCGGGACTGGAGGCCGCACCCGCCAAGCACATCGGAGAGGCTGCCGGTAGGAAGCTCCCGCCCGCTGCTGCCGGGGGTCCCCGCTGGTGCCACGAGTCCTCTTGTGCTGTCTTCTGGGTCTCCCAAGGCTTGTCCAGCAATCAGGCATACAACGCGGGGAAGATCAGTAAGCCTGGCGCCTGAGCCTAATATGGTGGCCTCCGCCACCGCGCTATGAAGTTTGCGACCTGGGAGACTGAGGGGACACGGTGGAGGGCAGTACCGGCAATCTTCTTCCAAAAGAGATTGGAGGACCCTGCATTTAGCGGGCAGTTACCCACGAGGTCAACACCCATTGTGTAAAGCGATCCTAACTACCAGGGGAGGGAGAGGTGGTCGGGTGACCCAACTTTGATATGGCCTAGAGCTGCGCACCTAGTGGGGGCGCACGAGTAGCTTCAGATAACTTTGGACTGTTGTGTTTGGGAGAAACCCCACCTGGGGGCACCTGATAACTCTGAGCATGTGTGGTCCATCCACGGAGGGAGGGGGCGGCTGGGCAGCACCTATGCCACCAAAAAAGGGGTCAGCTAAGCTTTCCAATTACTTTGCTACTGCTGAGAAGAAGCAATCGCAGGAGCAGGGGGGGACACCGCCACCATGTCTCTGACTAAAGATTATCTAATGGCTTCCCTCAGGGAGTTCAAATCAGAGCTACTCGCAGAGATAAAAGGGGATATCAAGTCCTCACTGGACCAATTGAAGGCGGGCCTTTCTGAGCGGATGATAGCGCTTCAGCAAGACGTGGACTTGGTGGGTATGCGGGTGCTTGAAGTTGAATCCCAGGCCCAGGAATTGGAGAAAAGAACGGCGGCCACCCATGACAGTATACAGGATCTACACACTCAGCTACATGCAGCCCTATTAAAAACGGAGGACTTGGAAACAGATCCAGAAGAGATAACATTAGAATTAAGGACCTGGAGGAGGGAGCGGAAGGGCCGGATCTGGAAGCATTCATCGAGGGGCTCTTTGAGGAGACTCTGGGATCAAGCCAGATGAAAATCAAGATTGAGAGAGCGAACCGAGTGGGGACTCAGCAGGGAGGAGACCGACGACACACGCGTAATATTCATGTTAAACTGCACTCCTTCAAAGTAAAGGAGGCCATTCTGCAAGCTGCCAGAAAAAAAGATGAAATATCCTTTCAGGGCGTATGCTGCATCCTCTTCCAGGATTTGGCACCGGCTACTCTGTTAAGGCAGCAGCAGTTTAGGCCCATCACACAGAAACTAAGAGCAGAGAACATCAGATACAGATGGACTTATCCCTTCAGGCTGGCCTTTGAACTGAATAATAAAATGAGAAATATTACGGACCTGAAGGAGGGTTTAAATCTCTTGGGGACACAGGGTCCGACTCCAGAAGAAAAGAAAGTAGCAATCCCACACGGTGGAACGCAAGTTCTAGGGGCCGTCATTCGAAGGACTAGAGACCGCCGCAGGCTGTGCCTTGTGGCCCAAGGGATCCCCGCAGGAGCCCCATCCATCCGAAGAGATTCCCCAGGGAGAGGAACCACACCGAGGGAACTGTGACTTTCTTAGTGCACAGAGCTTTGCTCATCGGCACCCAGTCCTGCACCAGGTTGCACCATAAGACGTTTTAGCGTCCGACAATTTTCTGAGAAAGACAGCCGGGACCTCGGACCTGAGCCGAGTGCCCTATACTACGAACTCCATCTTCCACACCGTTATGGCCAGGTCGCAGGAGCGCCTCACCGTAGGTTATGTTTGTATTGTTTTTTTTTGTGTTTAGAGGGGGCGGAGATTGGTCACTTAGAATCTATGGTTACGTAATGTCACTGGCTCAAGGTTCTCTTCCTATTGTTGCTCAGGCTAGGTGCTTCCCTCCAGTAGAGGAGCCTAATAGGGGAGAGGTGAGCTCAATTCAGGCCCAGTTTTTGAAGGCGAGGTTGGTAACAAAACTATGCTGATATCTGTAGCTTCCTGGAATGTAAAGGGGTTGAACTCACCCCATAAAAGGCATAAAGTTTGGAAATATCTGGTGGACCACGCCTTTGAAGTGGTGGCTCTACAGGAAACGCATCTGAAGCGGGGGGAGGAACCTTGGCTGTGCCATAAAAGCTATCCTTTAATTTATAGGTCCTCAGCAAGCTCCAAACACAGAGGGGTAGCTCTAATGTTCCACAATTCTCTGAAATTCCACCCTGAAGCTATAATGTCCGATAAAGAAGGTAGAGTCATCATGGTGAAGGGGAAAGTGAGAGGGCGGCTTTGTACATTTATATCAGCGTACACCCCCAACACAGGGCAACCGGCATTCTTATCTGCCCTGCTCACTATGATAGGTGGATTTGCGGAAGGCCCGGTGATATTGATGGGGGACTTTAACCTTACGTGGCAGGCAGATATAGATAGCACCCACCCACACAGGTCGCACACAGGCAGTTTTCCCAAGAGCTTTAAGCAGTCAGTACAAACGCTGGGGCTTATAGACGCATGGCGACAGCTATACCCCAACACCAAGGATTATACATTTTTCTCCCACGTCCACCAAACATATTCGAGACTCGATTACATTTTTATAAGTCAAGGGCTCCTGGGATCACTCCAGGAGGCAAATATCCTCCCGATCTCTATTTCTGACCATAGCCTAGTCACAATTTGTCTCTCCTGGGAGGGGGGCGCTCCTAAATCTCTGAGATGGTATTTCCCGGTCTCCTTGACGAGAGACAAGCTCCTAAGAGAGGAATTTCGAGGGGCCATCACAGAATTCTTCCGTCTAAAGTAGCCTCTGGATACCTCACCCCTGATTAATTGGGATGCCTTTAAGGCCGTTATAAGGGGAAAGTGTATGGAACCTAACTCCGCCTTAAATAAGCGGAGGGCCCAAGAGAGGGAAGCACTAGAGACTGCACTTGAGTCTCTCGAACAGGAACATAAAAAGAATCCCGCACGAATGGTATTATGTCAGTTAAGGGCGGTCAAGGGGAAACTCACAGTGATATATTCCAATAGGGCAGAACATACCCTTTTGCGACTGCACCACATCTCCTATGCACAGGGGAATAAGATTGGACCACACTAAGCTAGACAATTGCGGGAAAAGAGGGATAAGGAATTTATCGGGGGTATAGCGGATGCAACGGGAAACATTTTTCACGCAGACACCGATAAGGCAAATACATTCGGGGCATTTTACTCAGATCTATACACTGGGGACCACCTTGATCCTGCAGCTCTACACAATATTTACAATCGCTGGAACGCCCAAAGGTCTCTCCTGCCTGGAACGAGAGATTAAATGCTCCTATCATGGAGGAAGAGGTAGGGAAGGTCATCGCGGCTCTCAAACCTAACAAGTCCCCGGGACCCGATGGCCTGACGGCCCATTTTTATAAAACTTTTGCCCCAGATATCATCCCGCATTTAACACCCCTCTTTAATGCAATAGCGGAGGGCCCAGCTGTCTCACACTCAATGGCGGAGGCAGTTATCACGGTAATTCACAAACCCAGTAAAAACCCACAAAATAGTGCGTCTTATAAGCCTATCACGCTCATGAATTTAGATGCCAAACTATATTCTTCAATTCTGGCGTTGAGATTGGAGAACCTGATGCCAAGCTTAATCCACCCTGATCAATCGGGCTTCATAAAAGGCAGACAGACTCACGATAATATTCGCAGAATCCTCCATTTGATTGAAAAGGCTTCCAAATTTAAGATACCGGCAGTTTTGGTGGGCCTGGACGCTGAGAAGGCATTTGACAGGGTGGATTGGCCGTTTCTCTTTCTCATACTGGAACACTTTGGGTTTGGCAAGCCGTTTATAGATATGGTTAAAGCCAATTATGCTCATCCGCGCTCTAGAGTTCAGGTTAACAGGGTTAGTTCGGCTCTTTTTTCCCTGGAGAGGGGGACGAGGCAGGGCTGCCCGCTCTCGCCTCTACTCTTTGCTCTAAGCATAGGTCGCTGACCCTACGGATCCAAGAGATGGCAGAAATCCGGGGCATCCCTTTTGGAGGGGAGGAGCACAAAATATCACTTTTCGCTGATGATGTGCTATTATCGCTCACTTCCCCCGACCAGTCACTGCAGGTGATGCAAGTGGAACTACGGGAATTTGAGAAAGTGGCGGGTTTTAAAAAGTAAACTTAGCGAAATCCTTCATCCTGAACCTTACACTGTCAAAGGAACCTACCTCGCTTCAATGGGCCAAGCACACACTCGAATATCTGGGTATTAACTTAACCCCCACCCTGGAGGGCCTGATTAGGGATAATTACCCCTGTTGCTCCTTCAAGTACAGCAGGATCTTAAATGCTGGAAGCCTCTCTCTATCTCTTGGCTGGGGCGCATACAGTCAATAAAAATGACCGTTCTACCTAAATTTTTATATTTGTTTCAGGCTCTCCCAATAGAGTTGGACAGGGATTTCTTGCCCAAACTGCAGTCTCTCTTCACGCGTTACATCTGGCAGAACGGTAGAGCGCGGCTCCCCTTCCACGCTCTACGTTGTGCAAGAAGCGAGGATGGGGTGTCACTGCCGGACCTTCATTTATATTTGAAAGCAGCACAGCAACGTATATTGACAGAGTGGTCCAAGAGAGAATTTGAAAAACACTGGCTGCATATGGACAGATCGATAGTGGGGAGAACAATATGGGATGTGATATGGAAACCTAAGAAAGATAGGCCATTAAACGCTTACATTAGCACTCCCACACGCACCACACTTAAAGTATGGGATGAGGTGTCCAGAGGGCTGGAGTGGTCTACGTTCCCCTTGCCTTACACACCAATCCACTTTAACCCTGAATTTCCACTGGCGTTGCGCAAGGGTCCATTCGATCTCTGGAGGGAAGGGGGCTGCCTGATGCTGTCAGACTTATTTCATAATTATGACATTCTCACATTTGCCAGCTGTCAAAGGGACTTCAAGGTCCCGCCTAGCGAACACTTCCACTTCCTTCAACTCAAACACTGGGCCCTCCAACCTCAGGTCAGAGAAGCAGCAAAGCGAGAGAAGACACCAATAGCAAAATTTGTGCAGCGGGTGGGGTCCATGAGGGGAGTGATCTCCTTCCTGTATAGCCTTCTTCTCTCTACCTCACATACTCTGAGACCCCGATACATGCATGCATGGGAGCAGTGGGCAGGGAGAGAGATCTCAGATTCGGAATGGAAACATCTGTGGAGGGATATATCTAAGGGTGGGCGAACTTGGAGGAGTACCACTACGCGGAATTCTACAGAGTTGACCAAAAACTCAGTGAACCTCCGCTCCGTAACTCCGTTCCATCTCATCCCAATTAATAAAACAGAAACCTCACATACCTTTGGTAAAACAAGTAACTATCTTTACATGCTAAAATGCATATAGTCATCTCACAAAAGTGAAAATGAAAATATAGCAAGCAGTGAGAGCGGTGATGATTTTGGGGTCCTCCCTAACCTAGGGAGAGAACCAAGCAGATGCCTTGAACACAAAGAGCACATCATGCTGAACGATTCGGTCGTGGTCCCATCCTCCTAGGACCACCCCAAGCATAGTTATGGGCAAAAATACAATCCCAACCAAAGGGCCTGCAAAGCATTATGGGACGAGATTCTAGAGTGCAGTGAATATTATAGTATCCAATATCAAAACATTCCTCAAGCCAGCACTATCCCGGCTCAGCTGAGAGCTAATTCTATAATATTCACTGCACTCTAGAATCTCGCCCCATAATGCTTTGCTGGGCCTTTGGTTGGCATTGTATTTTTGCCCATAACTTTGCTTGGGGTGGTCCGAGGAGGATGGGACCACCACCGAATTGTTCAGCATGATATGCTCTTTGTGTTCAAGGCATCTGCTTGGTCCTCCCCCTAGGTTAGGGGGGACCCCAAATTCATCACCGCTCTCATTGCCTGATATTTTTCAAAGCTCTCTTTTGTGAATTGGTTATATGCTTTTTAACATGTAAAGGTAAAGTTGTTTTATCAAAGGGTTGTGGGTGCAGTAGCTAACTCCGCTACGTGGTGGAGTTGGAGTTTTTGCATGAATTCCGTGTTTTCAATGTAAAGCGTAGTTAGCAAATCTCTGCAACTTCCTCTAGCGGAGCGAAGCTCATTGCCCACGGTTAGATATAGCTAAGGATAACAATTCCCTAGAACTCAGGGAAGCACATTATAAGATTCTTTTTGATTGGTATCTGTATCCAACGAAACTTAAAAAGATCTTCCCAGATACCTCAGACTTATGTTGGAGAGGTTGTGGCCTTTTAGGGGACTTTAGCCATATTTGGTGGGACTGCCCTTCGATACGACCATTTTGGGAGGAGATTCTATCCCACATGAAGGACATTCTTGGGTACCCTATACCAACCACCAAGGAGGGAGCCTTATTGGGACTGAGGGACCCGAAGTTAGAACACCAAACAAAAGCTGATAGGGCCATAATGTGGGCATGTTTAGGAGCTGTCAAAACAGCAATTGCAATGGCATGGAAAAAAAAAAGGCAGCGCCGGTGCTATCACAATGGCACGCACGTCTCTGGAAGATATTGTCTATGGAGAGGTTGGCGGATATTTTCAGAGACGACTATAAAAATGTTGAATATAAATGGGGCCCCTCGTCGCCTATCTCACAAGTGGACTCCCCTTGCCGGTATGCCCTCCCTCTTTACGGGATATGCACCTATTCCAGTTTTAGGTGAGGAACACCTGGCCATCTTGAATAGCCGACCAGACTTCGGAAGGTCACATAATGTCAACGGACATAGATTTTTCCTGACTTAGAGTCCAGTGCAGGCTTCATCCAAGGACTGCCCCCATCGTTATTATTATGTTGTGGGAGGGAGGGGGTGGGGGGGTTGGGGGTTTAAAGTTCTAGGCCTCCTGATTTATACCATATAGGACTGACAGGGTGAGCTGGCATATGTAGAAAGTAGCGAGACCATTCCCCTTCGCATGGAAACTGTAACCTTGATAGCTACTATGTTAGACGGGGGGTCTGCTGAAATGCTTTTCTTTGTGTGCTGTACAGCCACTCTGTGTATTGTCTCTGTGCCTAAATATAAAGATGTTTGACAAAAAAAAATGTCAATTGTATCGCACCTCACGTTGTATAACCACTCTTTAAGGCCTCACAGTGACCAAAATTGCCTTTTTTATTGACTTTTCCTCTTACTCAGAAGTTTGTATTTTAGCCGATTTTAGGCTGGAAAATAACTCTAAAAACACTTATTTTAGTTCCAAATCTGATAATTCACATGCAACAGTCATTTACGTCAAAAGATTAAATATTCAAACAGTCACCCTTACTGACCGTTTGGAGAACGTTAAGATCCTGAGTCATCGATTTTCATCAGAAAAATAATTTTTGGACTGTACAAAAAATTATTCAAAATGTCAATAGGATTGCCTCTCATGTAAAATAACCACTTATTATATCCTCACAGTGACCAAAATTGCCATTTTTATAGACTTTCCCTCCTACTCAAGCAGTTACTTTGCCTAATTTCGGGCATGAAAATGACTCTAAACACACTTTTTTTAGTTCAAATAGTGATGATTCACATTGAATAGTCATTTACAGTCAAAAGATTAAACATTAAAAAAAAAAATCACCATTACTGACCATTTGGAGATTGTTCCCAATGTCCGGGGTCATCGATTTTCATAAGAAAACGGATTTTTTGGACTGTAGAAAAAAATTATTCAAAATGTCAATTGGATCGAGCCTCATGTGGAATAACCACTTTTCAAAACCTCACAGGGACCAAAATTGCCATTTTTATAGACTTTTCCTCCTACTCAGAAGTTTGTATTGTGCCTAATTTTTAACATAAAAATGACTCTAAACACACGTATTTTAGTTTCAAAAGTGATGATTCACATCCGACAGTCATTTACAGTCAAAAGATTATACATTGATAAACTCAACATTAATGACCATTTGGAGGAAGTTCCTAAGGTCCGGGGTTATTGATTTTAATCTAAAAAAATTATTTTTTTGGACTGTACAAGAAATGATTCAAAATGCCAATTGGATCGTGCTTCGTGTTTAATAAGCACATTTTAAGGCATCACAGTGACCAAAATTGCAATTTTTTAATACTTTTTCTCGTACTCAGAACTTTGTATTTTGCCAGATTTCGAGTAGAAAATGACTGTAAACACACTTATTTTAATTCCAAAAGTGATGATTCACATCCGAAACTCATTTAGAGTCAAAAGATTAAACATTCAAAAATTCAAAATTACTGACCATTTGGAGTAAGTTCCTAAGGTTCGAGGGTCATCGTTTTTCATCAGAAAATAGATTTTTTGGACTGTACAAAAAATTATTTAAAATGTCAATTGTATTGCACCTCATGTTGAATAACCACTTTTTAAGGTCTTACAGTGACCAAAAGTTTCATTTTTAAAGACTTTTCCTCCTACTCAAAGTTTGTATTTTGCCCGATTTCAGGCATGAAAATGACTCTAAACACACGTATTTTAGTTCCAAAAGTGATGATTCACACCCTACAGTCATTTACAGTCAAAAGATTAAACATTCATAAAATTACCATTATTGACCATTTTGAAAAAGTTCCTAAGGTTTGGGGTCTTCAATTTTCATCACAAAAGTGTTTTTTGGACTGTACAAAAAATGATTCAAAATGTCAATTGCATTGTCCCTCATGTGAAATGACTAATTTTTAAGTCCTCACGTGAGAAAAATTGCCATTTTTATAAACTTTTCCTCCTAGTCACAAGATTGTATTTTGCTTAATTTTAGGCATGGAAATGAATATAAACACACTTATTTCAGTTCCAAAACTGATAATTCACACCCAACAGTCATTTACAGTCAAAAGATTAAATATTCAAAAAATAATTATTACTGACCATTTGGAGAAAGTTCCGACGGTCCGGGGTCATTGGTTTTCATCAGAAAATGGATTTCTTTGGACTGCACAAAAATTATAAAAAAATGTCAATTGTATAGCTCCAAGCAAACAAGGGTATGCAGTTCCAAAAAGTGGAGAATGAGAGGGGGATCCCAGAAAGACAATAGGTTGTCCTCTAAAAAGGAAGGGAAAGGGGAATCCCTCCTTTCGGAATTAGGGCCCTTACACACCCAGCCCGCTGGGTGTCATGCTTCATCATAGGGCATGCTCCTCGTCAGGTCGGCGCTGCAATACCTGACGGGCTCCCTATGAAGGGGCTCTTTGGCGGAGATCTTTTATTCCTTGCCGTTTGGTGCCGTGGGTGTGAGGGGCCTAAAAGTGTAGATGTGTTTGTTGTGAAGATCAAAAGACCGTGCGAATTAAAACAGGAAATGGAAGGTCAGGCAGAACAATTTTAATAACCCTGACTTCCAACCTGATTAAAAATTGGAGTGGCGACTGCCTGAAGTAATGTTTCAGGATGTTGCGATCAGTCTCATCTGGTCGACATGTTTCTTGCCTCTTAGTCAGGACAATCTGGCGGCAATTCCTCAGGACCTAATGAGAAAGTATCTATCTACACTAAAAATGTGGTATTATGGTGTACTAGCCTAGATATACCACATGTAACACCTAAAGGTGAAGTACCTGTCTATGTAGCGGCCAACCTATTGAGAAAGTAAACAATATTGTCAAACAATAATACAAAATGTGTCTTGTGGTTATCCAAACACCATTCTCCCATGAATCACAACATGTAAAAGCATGCTGCCGTGGTGTGCCCCACATGGTGAAGGTAAGTGATTGTAAGCTAGAGTCAAACAATTCTAATGTCCGCAAGATGTGTGTATCACCTTGCCATCCATTCTCAGTGGTGATGCGTAACCAGGTATAGTATCCTGTCTAAAAGGTAGCAATGAAAAGTGCGAGCATTGAGCTCACCTAAAAACTATTTACGACTTGCCCCATCAACTTCCGGCAGGTAACAGACACGTAGAAGTGACCTGTGTCCTAGAAGACTAATACGGGGCCGAACAATGGCTTGTGCTATTAAAATCAGGTCAGTGGGAACAGAAATAAAAAAAACATTGATCCGAAGTATTAACTGTGCAGGCTCTTACAAGGAGTGAGTGGATAGTTAAAAGGCATATAGTCAGGAGGACGCTGTGAACCCGGCCAGATCCCCGTCACCAATGGCCCAAGCGGTAACGTGCTTCGCGCCCCCGCTCTCCAACCGTGTCCTGTCCCAACCTGGTGGGAACATGGCTGGGCGGAATGTCGGGGGCGGACAGCGAGATTCTGCCCTAAATCCGGACTGCTGGAGTGGGAGCTCCAGCAGGGCAGCGTATGTCTGCTAACCGCGGCCATTAACCTTACGGGCTCACCTTATCATGTCGAGTCGGCAGGCCATACCTCCGAGATGATTATTGTTGAAATACTCACATGAATGGACCGCAAAGATGACGGTAGACCTACCCCACACTGCCGGAGCCGGGAGGTACCGCTGGCGGTTGTGATGTCAGCAATATACTCCCCGGGGGTGGCGCGCTAGGTCAGCCAATTGCCGGCGGCCAACTACTAGCGTGTATTTCTACCTTTTAAGTGGGTAAGAATTGGCGGCCATATTGGAAGTATGTTAATTGATGTAACCAGAGTGGTCGCCATACTGGAAGGTGCACGTGGACTTATGATTGGCTTGTCGTAAACGTGTGCAACCCACGTAGCCACCGTCGTGACTGGCACTAAAATGGTGGAGGGGAAACATCCTGAACAACGACTCCGGAACAACGAGTTCCGGAGTCACGAAAGCGGAACTCCGCCCTGCCCGAACAACGACTCAGCCTTAACCACGCATGTGCGTGGCATGGTGGAGTCACTTGCTCCCTCTCGTACCATTAAATAGCCATACAGGTAGGCACACGCGAAGCTGGGCCTGGTAATGATAGCCAGGGTGTGCAGTCCAATTACCTACCGACCTGTGTTGGGAGGCGGTAGTGCAGTGGTCGCCAAGGTGATGAAGCGGGTGTGTCACACATTTAAAATTAGGGGTATCATAATGGGACTAGAGCCCGTGTGATGTCAAACCCAGTGTCCCTACCTGTGGGGTGTCATCTGGTGGGGTGGGGCAAACTAGTCTAGGTGACCTAATACGGACCAACTGGATCGAAAGTCAAGAAAATCAAAAAAATCAAAAAATGCCCTACAGGGGTTGTTGATGGGGCCAGAGACATCGCGCGTTCCCTTATATGTAGTAGTGGACAGCCATGGATAAAGCCCCTGTATCTAGGCAAGAAATGTTATGGGCACCTCTGGTGTGCCAGTGAATAGTACTAGGATCTGTTTAAAGTGCTCCATGGGATGTCTTCGTTAAGTCCCTGTTTATCAGTGGCTAAACGGTGAACCCACCTTTGTTCGATCCTAAACAGTGCCCCTAGGGTTATCGCTGGGTGTGCTTTCAAGATAACCCACCTCAGAGAGTCAGTTGAGTGCCCGGCCGTCTCAAAGTGTGTGTACATTCTCGTAGTCACTCTGTGGCATCAGATGTTGCTTTTATGTTCAGTGATGCGTGTTTTGGCCATTCTGGTGGTCATCCCGACATAGCGGAGGTTGCATGGGCAGAAGATCATGTAGATGCAATTGGTTGTGTTGCAGTTAGTGTGTCTACCCAATTTCCAGGTAAAGGTATTGGAAAAAGATATTTCCTTAGTTGGTGTTGTTAGGGGACATACTGCACATGAGCCGCACGGGTAGTGGCCCGTCACCGGAGGGAGGTCCCATAATGGTCTCTGTAGGGGGATGTTTTTGCTTTTAGGTCTCGTGTGAATAAGCATGTCTTTCAGATTGCTGGTGCATTTGAACACGAACCTTGGTGTAGGCAATTGTAAGTCGCCAGTAGTGAGGATACCCCAATGCTTCTTAATGATATTCCTGATCCTGTTGGAGTCAGGTGTGTAGGAGGTGACGCATGTTAGTGCCTCCGTAGATTCTTTCTGGTTAATTTCTAATAAGGCCTCTCTGTTGTTGTTCCTCGCCCTTTTCATGGCGTGTGCTATTTTTCGCCTTGGGTATTCTCGTTTCATTAGGTTCTCTGCTAGGTTAGTTGCTTCTGTTTTGTAGTCTTCAATAGAGCTACAATTTCTCCTGATGCGGAGAAACTGACCAAAGGGCAAGTTTTCTTTAAGGGTCTTGGGGTGGTGACTGCAAAACAGCAGTAGGCTATTGCTGTCAGTCGGTTTCTTATACAGCGTAGTATTCAATTGGCCTTCTGAGATTCTTATGTTCAGGTCAAGAAACGACACGTTGGTGTTGGTGAATCTGAGATAGGGATTTAAGGTGTTGATCCATCTACAGAAATCATCACAGCTGGACCTGTCCCCCTTCCAGAAAATCAGAATATCATCGATAAACCTCTTACATAGTTTAAGGTTATCGATGTAGGGATTTGTAGGATTGAAAATTGACCTCTCCTCAAAGGCAGCCACATACATGCATGCTACACTTGGCGCAAATGTGCTGCCCATGGAAGTCCCCTGGGTTTGATGGTAAAGTTTGGTTTTGTACTCAAAGAAGTTTTCTGTGAGAGCCAAGGTGGCACCTTCCATAATGAAGGAAACAGGTGTCTGTGAGTGCAACTCTGTGGTGTTGAGGGCATCCTCAATGACGTCCAAGGTGTCTCGTTGAGGGATATTTGTATAAAGCACCTCAACGTCCAGGGTAACCACTAGATTGATCTCTTCTGGGCACTGGACCTCCTCAATCAGGCGCAACACATCGGCCGTGTCAAGTAGGAAGGATGGTGTCTTCCTTACTAAAGGCTGCAAGAAGTGGTCACAGAAACTTGATAGTGGTTCAAGGAGTGAACCAATTCCTGAGACAATGGGTCTCCCTGGGACCAGACTGATGCCCTTGTGAATTTTGGGCAAGGTATAGAAGTAGGGTGTCTTAGGATCCTTGGTGATAAGGAAGTCTGCTTCCTTCTTACTGATCCAGCCTTCCGTTTCCGCTGAGAAACCATCATTGATATTAAGGTGGAAAGCCATTTGGTGGGGTTCTCAGTAATGGGTGTATAGTACCTGTCATTACTTAGTTGGCGTAAGCACTCAGTGTCGTAATCACTGGTGGACATGATCACTGTGGCACCTCTCGTGAAGACGCCGTTTTAACTACTAAACCTTAGTACCTGTATCAAATTTGCAAAAAGGTTGAACTGGCAATCTCTCGCCGTTTTATCAATGTATATAACAAATCTTTTTATTCGGTTTTTATAATGCTGTACGTAAACTCATTTTTTACGAATGTTTTTAAACAATTGTTGTTCTAACTCTCTTTTTAATTGTATGTAAGTCATATTGCAAATGGTTTTAAGTAACTGTGCAATATAAATAAAAACTCATTCATTCACTGTGGCACCCCCCTTGTCCGCTTGCTTAATGGTTATACTGAGGTCATCAGCAAGAGATCTCACTGCTGCCCATTACGCTGATGATAAATTGTGAAAGGGAGTCTGGGTTGTACCATTTGTTAGATCCTTGAGTACCGCTTGTTCGAAGGTTAGTATTTCGTTTGGCACCATACTACTGTTAGGTTTGAAGGTTGAGGGGTTGTGTAACCCAGTGTCGTCTGAAGGAGGTGAAGATCTATCCTGGAAGAACGCTTTGAGACGTATCTTCCGGAAGAAGTTGTGGATCTCACATTGGTCTCGAAATTTGTCAATTTTAGGAGTAGGAACATAGACTAAGCCTTTCCGCAGGACTCTTGTCTCTGCATCAGTCAAACTCCTGGGGGAGAGATTCACTATCAGTTTTTCTTCCCCCTGGTCTTGCTCCTCGTCTCTACTGAGTTCTGTGTTTGTTTTTGCCATTGCACCTGTTTTGCATTCCCTCTTCTTCGCCCTCTTCCTCTGCCCCAACCTCTGCCTAAAAAAGGTGGGTTATTACCTGGGAAGAATTGCAGTGGTTCTTGTGGATACCCCGGGAATTGCCAGATAGGTGGACCCTGATAGGGTGGCCTATTATAGTTGGGGTACATTGGGCGTGTCATGCGACTCGAATTATTGCTGCCCCAACTCCCAGTGCTAGAGTCAATGTTTGAGGAGGATCCCCTCCTCGAGTTCTCTGAGCCCTCATCAGAGGAGTAGCTTACTTTTGCAGAGGTGAAGTCGGCTCTGAGATAAGGATAGACCTTTTCTTTGTCAAACTTTTGATGTCTTTCTGTAGTTTACTGATTTTTTGTTTCATCAGAAACTCTTTATTTTCCGTGATCTCATTATTGATCTCTGCCAGTCTGGATTTAAAGCCCAAGTTACTACTTGTGTAACGATATATCTGTAAGAGACATTAGTTAGTGATAGATTCCTTACCTTAGAATATCCCCAGGCGTCAGACTGGATCCGGAAAGTTTTGCTAGCAGTACCCCTGCGCGCCAGTAGGTGGTGTCGTGCGGCTCCGCGTCCGTCGCTGGCGTCGTAAGCGCCGAGATGACGTCACGGAGACTACTTAGGCGCCACCCATGCGCGCCGATGTCAGTTCTGTACATGACTTTCCACGCCAGGAACGCAGAGCCATGCAAGAAACTGACCACTGGTGCCATGAAACTAGGGCCCTAAAAGGGATGACCTTAACCCTAGAAATCAGTTCGCAGAACGGGGAGGATGGGTGGGCGGTAGGAATCTATCACTAACTAATGTCTCTTACAGATATATCGTTACACAAGTAGTAACTTGTGCATCTGAAAGAGACACATTAGTGATAGATTCCTTACCTTAGAATAGATACCCCAGCAATACCAACCCCGATGGTGGGTCTGCGAACAAGATTACACCAGAAAGTCACGGAGAACAGAACGGCCAAAGAAGCCGTCTCTCCGGACTTGACTGTCAAGGCAGTAATGCTTGGTAAACGTGTGCAGCGAAGCCCACGTAGATGCCTGACAAATGTCCTGCAAAGGAACGCCCGCGTCCCAAGGCAGTAGTGGCTGCCGTCGCCCTGGTGGAATGGGCACGCAGCCCCACAGGAGGCTCCTTCTTAGCCAACGAGTAACAGGCTTTGATGCAGAGAACGACCCACCGAGAGATGGTCCGTTTGTGCACGGCCCAACCTTTTTTGGCGCCCACGTAGCCAACAAAGAGCTGGTCATCCACCCGGAACTGTTGCGTGCGCTTCAGGTAGAACGAGAGCGCACGTTTTGGGTCCAGACGGTGGAGCCTCTCCTCCTCTTTTGAAGGATGCGGAGGCGGAAAGAAGGTGGGCAAAGTGATGGTCTGCCCGATGTGGAAGGGCGTGACAACCTTTGGCAAGAAAGAAGGACGGGTCCTTAAAACCACCTTGTCCGGATGAACAGAAAGGAAAGGAGGTTTGGAAGAAAGAGCCTGGAGCTCACTCACTCTTCTGGCAGAGGTGATAGTCACCAGGAAAGCCATCTTGAGAGTGAGAAGACGCAAAGGACAGGTATGAATGGGCTCGAAGGGAGCGCACATCAGATATGTCAAGACAAGGTTTAAGTCCCATTGAGGCATAATGAACGGCACGGGAGGAAACATGTGCGTAACGCCGTTCAGGAAACGGTTAACAACCGGGGACTTAAAAGAGAAGGCTGATCTGGAAGCCGGAGAAAGGCGGAGATGGCCGAAAGATAACCTTTGATAGTGCCCAGAGCAGAGCCCTGCTGGGCCAAAGAAAGAAGGAACAGAAGGACCTCGGAAAGAGGGGCAGAAAGGGGATCCACAGCCTTAGCTGTGCACCATGCCACAAACTTGTTCCACCTGCAGGCGTATACCGTTTTAGTGGAGGGACGCCAGGCTGCCAGAATGACATCACAGACTTCGGGGGGAAGATCGAAGGCTGTCAACTGCCGCCGCTCAATCTCCACGCATGGAGGTGGAGGCTGGACAGGTTCGGGTGGAGGACCGTCCCCTGCTGCTCCGACAGAAGATCCTCCCGAAGAGGCAGTCGGAACGGGGGATCGATCGCCATTTGTTGAGTAGCTCGGGATACCAGTATCTTCGTGCCCAATCCGGAGCCACAAGGATGACTTGGGCCCGGTCGCGCCGAATCTTCTTCAGCACTCTGGGCAGAAGTGGTATAGGCAGAAAGGCGTACAACAGACCGCAACTCCACTCGCGACGAAAAGCGTCACCGAGCGAGTGCAGCCTTGGAAATTCCAACGCACAGAACTGATGACATTGCGCGTTCTCTTCGGTGGCGAATAGATCTAACCAAGGCTCTCCCCACCGCAGAAAGAGACCTTGCGCCACGTCCGAGTTCAGACGCCATTCGTGATCCATCAAGCACCGGCGGCTGAGTTCGTCCGCCCTGGCGTTCAGAGAACCTGCCAGGTGTTGAACCACCAAGGTAATGCTTTGACATTCCAGCCAAGTCCAGAGGCGCAGAGCCTCCTGACATAGGGTCCACGACCCCACCCCGCCCTGCTTGTTGCAATACCACATGGCGGTGGTGTTGTCCGTGAACACCTGCACTACACTTCCCCGGACAGAGGGAAGGAATGCCTTCAGTGCAAGCCGGATCGCCCGAAGCTCCAAAAGATTGATATGGAGCCGGGACTCCACCGGAGACCAGAGGCCTCTGATCTCCGCCTCCCCCAAGTGGCCACCCCATCCCAGGAGGGACGCATCCGTCACCACTGTGTGCTCCGGTTGGGGAAGGGAGAGGGATCTGCCATGGACCCAATCGCGATTCATGAGCCACCACTGCAATTGTCGTGCAGTGCCCTCCGAGATCTGGATATGATCGGACAGGTTGTCCTGATGCTGTGCCCACTGGAACTTCAAGTCCCACTGCAGAGCCTGCATATGCCATCTGGCATGCTGCACCAGCAGGATGCCATCAGGCCCAGGAGCCGGAGGGTCATCCTGACCAAAACCCAGGATAGAGGCTGAAAGATGGGAATCATAGCCTGAATATCCCGGACTCGCTGCCCGGGAGGATAAACCCGAAACAGCGTCGAATCCAGAACCGCTCCGATGAAGGGAGCTTCTGAGAGGGACTCAGGTGCGACTCGGCACGTTGATGGAGAACCCCAGCAAATGCAGGAGGTCGGCCGTAGTCTGAAGGTGGGTGACGACTGCCTGGGGCGAGCCCGCCTTCAACAACCAGTCGTCGAGGTAGGGAAAGACTGACACCCCTGACCTGCGCAGAGGAGCTGCGACCACCGTCATCACCTTCATGAACACCCGAGGGGCGCTGGTAAGGCCGAAGGGGAGCATGGCAAACTGAAAATGCTCCTGGCCTACCGTGAACCGCAGGTAACGACGGTGGGCCGGCAGGACGGGGATGTGAAAATAGGCGTCCTGCAAGTCCAACGCTACCATCCAGTCTCCAGCGTCGAGGGCAGCCAAGACCTGAGCCAGAGTCAACATCTTGAACTTCTCCTTCCGGAGGAAGCGATTGACGTTCCTGAGGTCCAAGATGGGGCGCAAGCCCCCCTTGTCCTTCTTGGGGACCAGAAAGTAGTGGGAATAACAACCACTCCCTACTTCTGGCCCAGGAACACACTCGATGGCCCCCTTGGCCAAGAGGGCTGTGACTTCCTGCAGGAGAAGTGCCAAGTGGTCCCCCGACATGCGGTGGAACTGAGGTGGCATGGCTGGAGGGGTGGACTGGAAGGGAAGGGCGTAACCGTTGCGGATGATCTGCAACACCCACTTGTCCGAAGTGATAGCGTGCCAGTGGGAGAGATGAAGGCGGACGTTGCCACCCACTGGCGTGGAATGCCCCACAAGGCTCAGATTAGGAAGGTTTGGAGGCCGAAGCGGCGGGGGCGGAGGTGGACTGACCCCCACGCTGATTCCCAGATCCGCCCCCCGGTAGATCTGAGCCAGGCGTGGCGACGAAGCGCCACAGTCATAGAAATCGCTCTACCAAAGGAGTCCGCGGTGTCTAAACCACACCGAATGGCGAACTTAGCCGCATCTTTACCTTCTGCAATGGCTTGGGACAATACAGCTTGGGTCTCCTCAGGACACTGAGGTAACACCTGCGCAACTGTGTCCCACACCGCGTGGGAATAGCGGCCCACTAGGCAGGCGGTATTCACTGACCGCAGCCCCAAGCTGGCCGAAGAGAACAAACGTTTACCGAACTGTTCCAGCTTCTTAGAGTCCTTATCGGGCGGAGCCGTGGGAAAGGCACTCTGTGACGTCGAAGCTTGGATGACCAGACTCTCAGGCGTAGGATGAGTGGTCAAAAAGCGGGGTCACCCGGGCGCCGGGCGATGATGCCTGGCGACATTCTTATCCACAGGGGCCCCAGTGGATGGCCGCGACCAAGTGCTCAGCAAGACATCGGTAAGGGTGTTGTTAAACGGGAGCAAGGGCTCCGACGAGGTGGTCGCCGTCTGGAGCACCTCAGTAAGGAGGTTAGTTTTGAGGGCCACCATAGGGGGATCAAGGTTGAGGACCTCAGCTGCCCGACGGAGCACCATCGTGTAGGAGGCGCCCTCCTCCATAGTAGGCGGGGGAGAGGCAAACCCCGGGTCAGAAGAGACGTCGAGGTCGCCGGCGTCCTCCAAGTCATCCGCCCAATCCTGCTCGGAGTCACACTGACAGGCGAGAGGGTCCTCGGACCCCTCCCAGTCGTCCTCCACCACCGCCGCCGGTGGCACCGACCGCGGCGGCGGGGCAGGAGCCGGAGAGGGAACATACGGCATTGGGAACGGCATCGGAAATGGCGCCGAGAACGGCGCCGGTCGGGGCCGAACCGGCGCCGTGTCCCAATGCGGATCCCAGGTAGGAACAAAATGGTCCTGGAACCTGGGTAATGGCGGGACGAAAGGCACCCACTGCGGCGCCGGCGGTGGCGGAGCCGAGGGCGGCGCTGGGGCCGGAGCCGGCTGCGTTGGACCTTGTGGCGCCGTGGCCGGAGCCAGCGGCGCAGGATCCTGTGGTGCCGAAGCTGGATCCGCCGGCGGTCCAACAGGATCCAGACACAGGACCGCGGGGCCCGAGGGCGCGCCGGCGGGAGCCCGAGGCCTAAAAAGGCGATCCATGGTAGCAAGAAATTCTTGCACCTGTGCGGGAGTCGCCGACGGACCCGGGTAAGGCGGGTAGGCCGCGGGACTCTCGAGCTCCAAAGGAGCCGCAGGGGCAAGGCCCCTGTCCCCCTCATCCGCATCCGAGGACCGGCGGGGGGACGTCGGAGAGCGAACACGCTTCTTCGACTTCTTATTGTGTCGTCTCTTACCCGAATCCGAGGGTGACGAGGAGCGATGGCTGTGGCCCCGCGAGCGTTCCCTGGAACGGCCTCTGGACCGGGAACGGCACGCGGACGAGTGCCGGACCTCCAGCAGTTTCCGGCGCCGCTCCCGCAAGGCCTTTGGGGCCATGGCCCGACAATCCGGACAAGACCAAGAGTCGTGGTCGGTCTCCAGGCAGTAGAGGCAGACATCGTGGGGGTCCGCCAACGACATGTTGCGACGGCAGGCCCCACAAGACTTAAATCCAGGCATCCCTACGTGCACCAGGAAACCAACTGGAAAAAAGTGGGACAAAAGTCCCAAAAGAGATAGTCAAAAAGTGACTAGGGTACGTGCTCTAACCGGATCTGCACTTTCTGGCGCGGAAAAAGAAAGAACCGACGTCAGCGCGCATGGGTGGCACCTAAGTAGTCTCCGTGACGTCATCTCGGCGCTTACGACGCCAGCGACGGACGCGGAGCCGCACGACGCCACCTACTGGCGCGCAGGGGTACTGCTAGCAAAACTTTCCGGATCCAGTCTGATGCCTGGGGATATCCTAAGGTAAGGAATCTATCGCTAACGTGTCTCTTTCAGATTGCAGTGATTTGGATTGCTGTCTTCAGGGCACCTTCTGCTATCTGTATTCTGACAAGAAGGGTGTCTGCTATCCTTTTCGCTGTGTTTATAATAAGGATAAGCCAGTCCCTAGTACATTTCCATGCCACTAGGGACCACTCCTTTTGAAAACAACATCCTCCAGGAATAGGCGTGGGAAGTTACTGACAATTAGTCCATTTGGGGCTATATTAGCCCGCAAATATTCGGTCATCATTGCCCCGTGTAAGGTGATTTTGAGCCATTCCCGTTTCATTGAGGTAAGTGATGTTCAGTCCTCTGACTGGTTGCCAGATGCCGAACTGCCGTCGGCTCCTAAGATGGAGGGTGTTTTTAAAATTTCTGCTACCATATCATCACCAAAACTTAGTCCCTGATTATCCTCCATCGTGGTTGTGTTGTCAACGGGAGTGGATGGGGACTCTCTCATTCTCCACTTTTAGGGACTGCATACCCTTGTTTGCTTGGATCTTGATTGGGCAGGTATGCTGGACCTCATAAAGCCCTCAGTCCCCCTTCTTTGATTGTAATTGTATAGCTCCACATGTTGAATAACCCTATTTTAAGGCCTCATAGTGACCAAAATTGCAATATTTTAAAGGGTTTTCCTCTTACATAAAAGTTTGTTCTTTGCCCAATTTGGAGCATGAAAATGACTCTATACACACTTATTTGAGTTCCAAGAGTGATAATTCATATGCGACAGTCATTTACTGAAAAAAGATTAAACATTAAAAAATCACCATTACTGACCATTTGGAGAAAGTTCCCAAGGCCTTGATTCATCAATTTTCATCAGAAAATTGATTTTTTGGACTGTACAAAAAATGATTTAAAATGTCAATTGTATTGCGCCTCATGTGTAATAACCACCTTTTAAGGCCTCACAGTGACCAAAATTATCATTTTTATACACTTCTCCTTCTACTCAGAAGTTTGTATTTTGCCCTATTTCAGGCATGAAAATGACTCTAAACACATGTATTTTAGTTCCAAAAGTGAAGATTCACATCCGACAGTCATTTACAGTTAAAAGATTAAATACTAAAAAATTCACCATGAGTGACCATTTGGAGAAAGTTCTAAATGAGAAAGTCCCATTGTTTTTCATCAGAAAATTGATTTTTTTCACTGTACAAAAAATGATTCAAAATGTCAATTGTATCGTTTCTCGTGTTGAATAACCACTTTCCTCACAGTGACCAAAACTACCATTTTTATAGACTTTTCCTCCTACTCAGAAGCTGGTATTTTGCCCGATTTCGAGCATGAAAATGACTTTCTACACACTTATTTTAGTTCCAAAAGTGATGATTCACATCCAACAGTTATTTACATTCAAAAGATTAAACATTCAAAAATGTACCTTTACTAACCATTTGGAGAAAGTTCCTAAGTTCCAGCGTCATCGTTTTTCATCCGGAAATTGATTTTTTTGCTGTAGAAAATATGACTAAAAATACCAATTGTATCACGCCTCGTGTTGAATAACTACTTTCCTCAAAATGACCAATATTACAATTTTTTTTTAGAGTTTTCCTCCTACTCCGAAGCTTGTATTTTGCCCGTTTTCGAGCATGAAAATGACTCTAAACACACTTATTTTTGTTCCAAGAGAATGATTCACATCTAACAGTCATTTACAGTCAAGAGAGTAAACATGTCAAAAATCACCATTACTGACCATTTGGAGAAAGATCCTAAGGTCTGGGTCATCGCTTTTCATCAGAAAATTTATTTTTGGGGACTGTACAAAGAATGATTCAAAATATCAATTGTATCGCGCCTCATGTTGAATAACCACTTTCCTCACTGTGACCAAAATTGGCATTTTTATAGTCTCTACCTCCTACTCAGAAGCCTGTATTTTTCCCAAATTCAGGCATGAAAATGACTCTAAACATACTTAGTTCCAAAAGTGAGGATTCACATCCGACAGTCATTTACAGCCAAAAGATTAAACATCCAAAAATGCACTATTACTGAAACTTTGGAGAAAGTTCCTAAGGTCTGGGGTCATTGTTTTTCATCAGAAAATTGATTTTTTTACTGTACAAAAAATTATTAAAAAATGTCAATTGTATCGTGGCTCATCTTGAATGACCACTTTCCTCACAGTGACCAAAATTGCCATTTTATAACCTTTTTCTCCTACTCAGAAGCTTGCATTTTGCCCGTGTGCGGCTATGAAAATTAGTCTAAACACACTTATTTTAGCTCCAAATGTGATAATTTACATCCAAACGGTCATTTAAAGTCAAAATATTAAACATTTAAAAAATCACCATTACTGACTATTTGATAAAAGATTCTGAGGTCCGAGTTATCATTTTTCATCAGAAAACGGATTTTCTGTACTGTACAAAAAAATATTTATAATGTCAATTGTATTGCTCCTCTTTTTGAATAACCATTTTTTAAGCCCTCACAGTGAATAAAATTGCCATTTTTATAGCCTTTTCCTCCTACTCAGAAGCTTGTATTTTGCCCAAGTGCGACCATGAAAATGAGTCTAAACAGGCTTATTTTAGCTCCAAATGTGATAATTTACATCCAACAGTCATTTACAGTCAACATACTACATATTCAAAAAATCACCATTACTAACCATTTGGAGGATCATCAGAAAGTCTGGGGTCATCTTTTTTCATCAGAAAACAGATGTTATGGACTGTATAAAAAATGATTCAAAATGTCAATTGTATCACGCCTCATTTTCAATAACCACTTTTTAAAGCCTCACAGTGACTAACATTGCTATTTTTATAAACTTTCCCTTCTACTCAAAAGCTTGTATTTTGCCCGAATTCAGTCATGAAAATGACTCTAAACACAGTTATTTTAGTTCCAAAAGTGATAATTTACATCCGACTGTCATTTACTGTCAAAAGATTAAACATTAAAAAAATAACCATCACTGACCATTTGGAGAAAGATCCGAAGGTCTGGGTCATCGTTTCTCATCAAAAAATGGATTATTTAGACTATACAAAAATGATTCAAAATGTAAATTGTATCGAGCCTCATGTTGAATAACCATTTTTAAAGGCCTCACAGATGACCAAAGCGATACAAAAGGGGATGATGGACGGAACGTTTGAGCCAATCAAACACTCACCCCCAGTCAACTGATCTGGGTTTAATCCATCATCATTCTTTAGCTCACTCCACCACCCCAGTTCAGACATGGCCATATGCAAATCAGTCTGACCCTGTGCCTCATGGGAACAGTCCAGCCCGAACTGCCAAGCCATGTCTTCCCTGGACCGGAAACAAGCATCCTAGGACCGGTTTCTGGCATTCCAGCCGTCATCAGCCAGGCTTGCTTGAATCCAGTGGCAAAGTGAGCAAGGGACCCACGCCTGGGCATACCCCCGCCAACTTAGGGCGAACAAAGCGATACAAAAGGGGATGATGGACGGAACGCTTGAGCCAATCAAACACTCACCCCCAGTCAACTGATCTGGGTTTAATCCATCATCATTCTTTAGCTCACTCCACCACCCCAGTTCAGACATGGCCATATGCAAATCAGTCTGACCCTGTGCCTCATGGGAACAGTCCAGCCCGAACTGCCAAGCCATGTCTTCCCTGGACCGGAAACAAGCATCCTAGGACCGGTTTCTGGCATTCCAGCCGTCATCAGCCAGGCTTGCTTGAATCCAGTGGCAAAGTGAGCAAGGGACCCACGTCTGGGCATACCCCCGCCAACTTAGGGCGTAACAAAGCGATACAAAAGGGGATGATGGACCGGAACGTTTGAGCCAATCAAACACTCACTCCCAGTCAACTGATCTGGGTTTAATCCATCATCATTCTTTAGCTCACTCCACCACCCCAGTTCAGACATGGCCATATGCAAATCAGTCTGACCCTGTGCCTCATGGGAACAGTCCAGCTCGGACTGCCAAGCCATGTCTTCCTGGACCGGAAACAAGCATCCTAGGATCGGTTTCTGGCATTCCAGCCGTCATCAGCCAGGCTTGCTTGAATCCAGTGGCAAAGTGAGCAAGGACCCACGTCTGAGCATACCCGCCAACTTAGGGCGAACAAGCGTTACACAAAGGGGATGATGGACGGAACGTTTGAGCCAATCAAACACTCACCCCAGTCAACTGATCTGGGTTTAATCCATCATCATCTTTAGCTCACTCCACCACCCCAGTTCAGACATGGCCATATGCAAATCAGTCTGACCCTGTGCCTCATGGGAACATATGGCCATGTCTGAACTGGGGTGGTGGAGTGAGCTAAAGAATGATGATGGATTAAACCCAGATCAGTTGACTGGGGGTGAGTGTTTGATTGGCTCAAACGCTCCGTCCATCATCCCCTTTGTATCGCTTGTTCGCCTCTAAGTTGGCGGGGTATGCCCAGACGTGGTCCCTTGCTCACTTTGCCACTGGATTCAAGCAAGCCTGGCTGATGACGGCTGGAATGCCAGAAACCGGTCCTAGGATGCTTGTTTCCGGCCCAGGGAAGACATGGCTTGGCAGTTCGGGCTGGACTGTTCCCATGAGGCACAGGGTCAGACTGATTTGCATATGGCCATGTCTGAACTGGGGTGGTGGAGTGAGCTAAAGAATGATGATGGATTAAACCCAGATCAGTTGACTGGAGTGAGTGTTTGATTGGCTCAAACGCTCCGTCCATCATCCCCTTTGTATCACAGATGACCAAAATCACAATTTTTATAGATTTTTCCTCCTGCTCAGAAGTCTGTATTTTGTCCAATTTTGAGCATGAAAATTACTCTAACCACACTCATTTTAGTTCCTAAAGTGATGATTCACGTCCGACAGTCATTTACAGTCAAAAGATTAAACATTCAAAAAGTCATTATTACTGACCATTTGGAGAAAATTCCTAAGTTCTGGGGTCATCTATTTTCATCAGAAAATTGATTATTTTGACTGTACAAAAATGTTTCAAAATGTCAATTGTATCACTCCTCATTTTCAATAATCACTTTTTAAGGCCTCACAGTGACCAACATTGCCACTTTTATTGACGTTTCCGCCTACTCAGAAGCTTGTATTTTGCTCGAATTCAGGCATGAAAATGACTCTAAACACACTTATTTTAGTTCCAAAAGTGATCATTTACTGTCAAAAGATTAATAATTAAAATTAAATCACCATTACTGACAATTTGGAGAAACTTTTTAAGGGCTGGGGTCATCGTTTTTCATTCAAAAAATTGATTTGTTAGACTGTACAAAATATGATTCATAATGTCAATTGTATCACGCCTCATGTTGAATAACCGCTTTTTAATGCCTCACAATGACAAAAATTGCCATTTTTGTATTCTTTTCCTCCTGCTCAGAAGCTTGTATTTTGCCTGAATTCAGGCATGACAATGACTCTAAACACACTTATTTAAGTATCAAAAGTGAGCTTCACATCCGACAGTCACTTTTTAATTTTTTTAATTTTAAGCTGATTTATATAGCGCGAACTC
The DNA here is from genome assembly GCA_963921515.1 of Calotriton arnoldi. NCBI lineage: Eukaryota > Metazoa > Chordata > Amphibia > Caudata > Salamandridae > Calotriton > Calotriton arnoldi. The sequence goes on along the minus strand of CAWUFW010013351.1, from coordinate 323,806 downwards.
GACCCAAAGGTATTGGAGCGCTTTACATGAGCACCGGTTACGTTACACATTCAGGCACGGGGAGATTAAGTGATTTGCCCAGAATCACAGGATGTTGACGCGACCCCGAGGCTCGTACCTTGGTTTCCAGCACCAAAGTCGGCAATCTAGCCGACGAACCACATCCTCTCCCTACTTTCAGTCAAAATATTAAACATTCAATAATTCACCATTACTGACCATTTGGAGAAATTTCTTAAGGTCTGGGGTCATTGTTTTTCATCAGAAAATTTATTTTTTAACTGTACAAAAAATAATTCAAAATGTCAATTGTATTGCACCCTATGTTGAATGACCACTTTTTAAGGCCTCACAGTGACCAACATTGCTACTTTTATAGACTTTTTCTCCTACTCAGAAGCTTATTTTAGTTCTAAAAGTGATAATTCTCATCCAACAGTCATTTATAGTCAAAAGATTAAACATTCAAGATATCACCGTTACTGATCCCTTGTAGTGTTGTGTAGTTCCTACAAATCTATATAGGATCTGCACTTTTAGACAACATATACTAAGGGATTGGTTTCCAGACTGATTCCAGACACGCCCAAAGGATATGTTAGCCTTTAGACAAGCTAGCTCACAGTGCCACCATAAGCCCCCTAACCTTACCAAGGAGCGAATAGTTTCTGGCAACTATCGAACATGACAACCCTTGATCCTTCAGGGATCTTGGAAACAGTATAGTACTTTTCGCTCAGTCACTCATGCTCACTTGGTCTCAGAGAGATACTCAGAATAAACGATGGGGACGTTTTCAATAAGCATTTATTGAACCAGCGTCATTCTAGTATAAAGCATGTTTGCTGCGACAATCATTAGACAGAAACAGATGTATAAGATTACAAGCACCAACAGAGTAAATAAAAGGTAGAATTCTGCTATGGTGCTAAAACAGTGAATATATGCAGGCATATAGATACATGGCAGTAATCAAGTGTACCCTTAGTATGCAGGCCCTATCTAAGTGTACCTAAGTGTACCTAGCATGTATGTGGGTGTAACGCCAAGAATCCCCTAGGAAAGAGCCAACCCCATTACCTGACAGGAGAGAATGAAGGACCCTGTCTTGGTCTTGAGTTAGACACCCCGCATGGGATGTCAGATCACTGCGTGCTGGAGTTTCTGCATGCAGCAATCTCAGCATCTTGTGTCAGCATGGAAGCTTCTCCTCTAACTATCTAGTGTTCAGTATTGGTCTTTTATACCCTAAAGATAGCCTTGGAGTTCCTTACACAATCGATATGTTGTTTGTGCGATTATGCAAATGAGCCTAGAACAATACCTGCAGTTGTGCAAAGCAGTTCTTTCACCCTAGGATGAAGATGACCATGACTTTCACGCAGAGTATGTTCATGCTGTAATGTATGTCATGTGCAGGGGTCTTTTCTAAGAATCCTCATGCATAATAAATTAGGCTAGTTTCCAAGAAACTGATTGACATTTTTTCAGCACATAACTGGGCAAAAGGTCAGTGCTAGAACCGTTATGCAGAGCAAGGTAGGACAAAAGTAGGTAAAAGGTTGTGTAGCTACCTAAGCCTAGATTGGGGTATATTGGGGTTCATAACACCCACTCCTCATCCAAAGATCGATAAGACAACTAATGCTAAAATCTGCCTGATAAAAGCATAAAAACATTGTCATAAAAACCAGTGTCAGAAACATCTAAAAACATGGTATATGTAAAAAATAATGCTAAGACTAAAAAAGCTCTATTAGTCTGCTAGTCAATATACTGTCAGAGCAACTGAGCACATCGAAAGCCATGGTGCTCAGTGAGAGTAAAAATAAAACGAAAAAATGTTTTCCAATTTGGAAAAAGGGCCGAATTGTTCCCATCACACGGAGAGCCAAATGTTTGTGTGTTCTGTGTGGGAGATGCAGCATCACTGTCACTTGCATTCGCAGACGACGGCATTGTAACTCCTCCAGTATCAGGTCAATGGAGCAAAGGTGAAAATCTTCAGTTCCCACAGCAGCCACTGAGGAAATACTCGATACCTGTGTGTCTGTTGTAGAGCCGGTGTCCTTTCCGACAGGAGCTGAAGCTCCCATGGAGGCTCTAAGAATGCCGCCATCAACATCGGAATACACTGAGGACACTGTAATATGTGGGCCTTTAAGGGGTCCAGTAGTACGTCTAAGTCCAGCGGCGCAACCGATGGAAGGGTCAGACATATGTCCAACACGCATTCCTATCTGCAGAATAGGCATCGGAGCACAGGCAAGATGCAGTCAACCCATACTGGTCTGAATGATAGAAACCAATGCTCGCTTAGATCCCGAAGCCTAGGTGTGCCCAGATGGAGTACCGTGTGTTCACAGCAACGTCGCACCAGGAGTGCTTTTTCCATCGCTTTGGAAACTGGGCCATCCATTGCGTAGCAGGAAAATTAAAACAAGGATACCCACTACAAGTAGTAGGACCAGCGGAAGCCCTCCAAAAACGCTTCCCAATACTGAGTGTATAAATGCTGGAATAACTCCAAAGACTGTCGTAAAAGTGCTTAATAGTCCAGAACCTATGCTTTTAAAAAGGTGCACGATCCCCCTCGTATCAGACATGTTAAAGATACAATGAACCATTTCCCCGAAATGGAGCGGGATGTTCATACGGACCTTGCAACCTGGAGATCAAAAGTCTCTCGGGCTGCGGTTAAGGCCACATCCTTCTGAAAAAGCATGGCTTTCAGTCTACTCAGAGAATCAAACCGTATAAAGGAAACATCTAATGAAGGCCATAGTGTTGCATCCCTAACTGTGTGCGTCGGTGGAAACAATACTTGCATATAACAAGTAACCCTGGAATTTACTGTGACCAGATATGCGATGCCTGGTACCATCCCACAGCAACCTTGATCATTCAACATCAAGTAGACCCTATTTGAGAGCAGTTTGAACACTGGATGAATCACGGCCACCGGGGATCCTTTCAAGTGACACGATACGTTTGCAACTGAACCATTACAGGCTGTGTGAAGCAAAATATCCTGACAAATTAGAGAACCACTTAAAGAACTCTCACAGTCAGAACCGCTGAGAAAAACATCAGTGTCCCCATTCCTGCATCTAAATCTGTACAGTAAACCCAAGACTCATGTATGCATCCCTCTCCCAACACTGCATACCTGCCTACCTGGTGATACTGTAGACAGTATTGAAATTAGAATGTCATGACTGGCAGTGTAATATGGCCATAGATTAATCATTCTGTGGATGGTGACTCAGCCACGGTAAAAGGTAATTGGTCAAATTTTTTAATGTCCAGCATTGTATATTTTGCATCTCTTCCCGCCATTGTTGTCTGTCTTTCTGTTAGATTGTATGCAGAAAACAAGAGTCGTACTGTTGATATACCGCCAGGGCACTTGACCAGAGCGCAATGAGTGTAGCGTTCAGCTCACTAATAGACTGGATCACAATTGCGATTGTCCAAGTTGTAATATAGACAAATACTGTTCCATTATATCTATTGCAGAAGACACAATGTTGCCCAGTGAATAAATTATGGATGAGAGTGTGGTCCTACCATTGTTGACCACTGTCAAAGCCTTTTCTAGGTTAACCCTGTCAATCTCACGCAATCTCACAGCACTCCTGCTGGGAGATTTTCGATACCTCATTGTAAATAGCATAAAGGAAGAGCTTCCCGCATGGCTTCTGGGGACCTAATAAAAAATCCTTGAGATCGATGTCATCTGAGAGTAAGGACAAGTGTTGTTTCACCTGGGACAGTGTTGAAGTTTTTAGCCACTCTAGGCATAACTTCCCAACACTGTAAGATGTCCCCACACTGAGTGTTCTTGTTGCACGTAGCGTTGGTCAGGCCTATTGATACTGAACGCTTCGGTGGTACCCTTGAATCTTGACTGACACCTATTTGTGTTGATAGGCCAAACCAACCATCCCTTCCAATTGGGGTCAGATGAATTGTAAATCCAATGTGTAGTATGGCATCCAGTGTATCCCCACTGTATTGTGTGTAATTTTGCCAACCCTCAAAGTGTGTAAGTGAGGGATTCCAAGGTGTGTTAAAATCCTTGATCTTGGCTAGACCAAGACAGGAAGTCTGTTGCACTGTGTCGTTCAGGAAGATAATCTGATGTGATATGAGGCATGCTCTAAATAAGACCTCAGTTCCCTGAACCTGCCAATCTTTAATCCCTCAGACAGATTTTGTGTCTATAGTGTCTTTCCAAAAGAGAAAACCATGTACAGACACCTGGGTAATAAAGGAAGCAGAGTATATCTGATTGGTGTTAGTGAGCATATTTTTCTTTGCAGGTGTAGGTGCAACCTTATAGTAATAAGAGGTCGGGTCTGAAGTGTTAAACCCAGAAAAATAAGCAAACTTCTGTGCAAACATTTGTGAACTACCTTACAGTGGTGTTGGGCAAAGTTCCCATTGATGGTAATTGAAAACATTACGTGGAATACTTGCTTTGTGCAAGACATGGGGACCATAGTGTTGGTAACAAAACATGGTATCAAAGTTAGATGCATCATCATACAATTCATCATTTGAAAATGTTGCAGATTGTTCTAAATCAGACAGCATAGTATTTACAGTTTCAAAGTCCCAATCATCAGAGAAACTACTAGAGGTGATGATATTACTTAAAGAAATTTTAAATAAGTGTGGTATTTTAAAAGTTCAATTGGACCATACACATCATATGAAACTCTGTCCCATACTATTCCTTCAGGAACTGGAACTGCTGTAATGTTCACTAAGGACAGGTCTCTCTGTTCATGGTGTGATGATGTATGCGGTTTTAGGACCAAGTTCACATGTTGTACTGCGGAGCGCTCTGGGAGGTAATGTCCATTCAGGAGCAGGAAAAAGACAGTCACTACACCTATCCAGAGGATTTGGAACAGTAGACCAATTGCAATCCAGAGCTGTAGCCAGGGAGAAACAAGGTAAGTCTTTTTCAGCCAAAGGTAGAAGTCACGAATATTTTGTTTGTGGGAAACAGGTGGTGGCGGTAACTCTGGTTCACTTGGATCCAATGAGAAAGTATCAAAATCAATGAAGTGGCCAGACGCAGTTCGATCTATATTTGATAGCTCAGCTGGTTTTGTAGAACTGGCAGATGTCTCCTGTCGAGACATATTTACATAGATGTCGGTATTAGGTGGAATTGAGATCTGGGTTTCATTTGTGTTTTGTTGCTGTTCAATTTCAACACGATACAAAAGGGGATGATGGACGGAACGCTTGAGCCAATCAAACACTCACCCCCAGTCAACTGATCTGGGTTTAATCCATCATCATTCTTTAGCTCACTCCACCACCCCAGTTCAGACATGGCCATATGCAAATCAGTCTGACCCTGTGCCTCATGGGAACAGTCCAGCCGAACTGCCAAGCCATGTCTTCCCTGGATCGAAACAAGCATCCTAGGACCGGTTTCTGGCATTCCAGCCGTCATCAGCCAGGCTTGCTTGAATCCAGTGGCAAAGTGAGCAAGGGACCCACGTCTGGGCATACCCCCGCCAACTTAGGGCGAACAAAGCGATACAAAGGGGATGATGGACGGAACGCTTGAGCCAATCAAACACTCACCCCCAGTTGGCGGGGTATGCCCAGACGTGGGTCCCTTGCTCACTTTGCCACTGGATTCAAGCAAGCCTGGCTGATGACGGCTGGAATGCCAGAAACCGGTCCTAGGATGCTTGTTTCCGGTCCAGGGAAGACATGGCTTGGCAGTTCGGGCTGGACTGTTCCCTATGAGGCACAGGGTCAGACTGATTTGCATATGGCCATGTCTGAACTGGGGTGGTGGAGTGAGCTAAAGAATGATGATGGATTAAACCCAGATCAGTTGACTGGGGTGAGTGTTTGATTGGCTCAAACGCTCCGGTCCATCATCCCCTTTGTATCGCTTTGTTCGCCCTAAGTTGGCGGGGGTATGCCCAGACGTGGGTCCCTTGCTCACTTTGCCACTGGATTCAAGCAAGCCTGGCTGATGACGGCTGGAATGCCAGAAACCGGTCCTAGGATGCTTGTTTCCGGTCCAGGGAAGACATGGCTTGGCAGTTCGGGCTGGATTGTTCCCATGAGGCACAGGGTCAGACTGATTTGCATATGGCCATGTCTGAACTGGGGTGGTGGAGTGAGCTAAAGAATGATGATGGATTAAACCCAGATCAGTTGACTGGGGGTGAGTGTTTGATTGGCTCAAACGCTCCGTCCATCATCCCTTTGTATCGCTTTGTTCGCCCTAAGTTGGCGGGGGTATGCCCAGACGTGGGTCCCTTGCTCACTTTGCCACTGGATTCAAGCAAGCCTGGCTGATGACGGCTGGAATGCCAGAAACCGGTCCTAGGATGCTTGTTTCCGGTCCAGGGAAGACATGGCTTGGCAGTTCGGGCTGGACTGTTCCCATGAGGCACAGGGTCAGACTGATTTGCATATGGCCATGTCTGAACTGGGGTGGTGGAGTGAGCTAAAGAATGATGATGGATTAAACCCAGATCAGTTGACTGGGGGTGAGTGTTTGATTGGCTCAAACGCTCCGTCCATCATCCCCTTTGTATCGCTTTGTTCGCCCTAAGTTGGCGGGGTATGCCCAGACGTGGGTCCCTTGCTCACTTTGCCACTGGATTCAAGCAAGCCTGGCTGATGACGGCTGGAATGCCAGAAACCGGTCCTAGGATGCTTGTTTCCGGTCCAGGGAAGACATGGCTTGGCAGTTCGGGCTGGACTGTTCCCATGAGGCACAGGGTCAGACTGATTTGCATATGGCCATGTCTGAACTGGGGTGGTGGAGTGAGCTAAAGAATGATGATGGATTAAACCCAGATCAGTTGACTGGGGGTGAGTGTTTGATTGGCTCAAACGCTCCGTCCATCATCCCTTTTGTATCGTTCAATTTCAACAGGCACGAGTTCCATTCCATTGTTGGTAGCTCCTTCACTTCGTAAAGTAGAATCTTCAAAGGTTATTAATCTTTCTGTCTGATCTTCCTGTATGGTAGCGAGAGGAGATTGGCGGCTACTCTGGAGCCCACGCGGCTTACTATTGAGTATCGGCTACATAGTGTGGTTTGATCAGATCAATTGAGACAAATCTCTTTTCTTTCTAGCCGGCAAGAGGCAGAAGAAGTACTGTTCTTGTTCCTTCGATAGCCAGGACAGGTACAGGCACTCTAAGATGGCCCAAACTCTTTTTTGTCCACATATTTTCTCTAACCAGGTGACCAATCTTCAGGACCCAGGCAGGTCTTGCCGGAACAGCTTTGACCTCCCCAGAGGCGGTGCGTTGCTCTGTAAGGCCCAGAATTCCTTGAGTTCCTGTAAAATAGCCAAACGATCATTGATGTCAAATGGTTTTTCATCCGCCACTGTGCTGTCACAATCGAGGTCGAGTACCCACATTCTAGTCCCAAACGGGACTTCATATGGAGTACGGCCCCCTAGGGAACTTCTTGGCATGTTATTGAGTGTCCTCTGGACCCATATATATATATAGGTGATTGACCCAACTGCCACCCGAGCCTAATGCCCTTGCTGTTAAGGATTGCTTCAAGCAACTGAGATAAAATCTAGGCAAGTAGCATTATACACATGTGTACAGGCAAAATATATATAAATCAAACAATTAAATTCAAATATATCAAATAACATGCATGACTGCTTATGTTGATATTATCAAATTATTTTTTAATTATTATAAATTATTATACTTAAAAAATACTAGATAGTTTTCTACATAAAAGATTCAATAATTGTATACAACGCTTGCTTTGGTAACAGCCTATATGGTTGGCACCGGAGTCACGACAATTATTAATTTCCCCTGAGCTAGTGCTCTTTCTCTCACTACTGCAGTTTGTACTGCTGTCAGTATTTTTTCTGTGGATGCAAAATGCATTTCAGTGTTTGTGTACAAATGAGATTTGTATGGCATGGGTACAGTTTTGCCTCCAATGAAGGTTAGATAAATGTATCCTAATTGACCTGTGGCTACACGGATCACCAAATTAGTGCTATTAACACATGTGTGTAAGTGTTTGGAAGCTATCAAGTCAGCTTGTACGGAACAGAGAATTTCTGTGTGTTCCTGTGTCCAATGTTGAACTGAAAAATCAGGTCTGATTAAGTCGTAGAAAGGTTTCACCTTTTCTGCGTAATCCAAAATGTATGTTCTGCCAAAATTTTGGAATCCTAAAACAGATTGTAAACTTTTCAGAATCTTTGGAGGTTGGAGCAGCGCACATTTAAAAAAAAGAATTAGCTGCCAGGCTTTTTCCTTCACTTGATAACTCATATCCCAAAATAGGACATTGAGGTGGGAAATTTTTGATTTTTTAAAGTTAAATTAGTAGACCTCAGCGGCGAACCCCAGAATTATGTTGTTCACGCTGTTCAAATGACCCAATAAATCATCGTCCATCAGATAAGGTTATATGACGTTACAACGCATACCATTACAATGCATGCTTCTACAACGCGGTCATTACAACGAAAAAACCACTACAACGCATGATTATAGACTTTTCCTCCTACTCAGAAGCTTGTATTTTGCCCAATTTGGAGCATGAAAATTACTCTAAACACACTTATTTTAGTTCCAAAAGTTATGATTCACATCCGACAGTCATTTACAGTCAAAAGAATAAACATTCAAAAAATCACCATTGCTGACCATTTGGAGAAAGTTTTTAAGTTCTGGGGTCATTCTTATTCATCAAAAAATTGATTTGTTAGACTGTACAAAAAATGATTAAAATGTCAATTGTATCACGGCTCATGTTTAAATCCACTTTTTAAGGCCTCACAGTGAGCAAAATTGCCATTTTTATAGACTTTTTCGTCATACTCAGAAGCTTGTATTTTGGCCAATTTTAAACATGAAAATTACTCTAAACACACTTATTTTAGTTCAAAGAGTGATAAATCACATTCAACAGTCATTTACAGTCAAAAGATTAAACATTCAAAAATCACTATTACTGACCATCTGGAGAAATTTCTTAAGGTCCGGGGTCATCGTTTTTCATCAGAAATTGATTTTTTTCTGTACAAACTATGACTCAAGAAAGTCAATTGTACCGCGCCTCATGTTGAATAACCTCTTTCCTCACAGTGACCAAAATTGCCATTTTTATAGACTTTTCTTCCTACTCAGAAGCTTGTATTTTGCCTGAATTCGGGCAAGAAAATGACTCTAAACACACTTATTTTAGTTCCAAAAGTGATAATTTACATCCAACAGTCATTAACAATCGAAAGATTAAACATTAAAAAAATCAACATTACTGACCATTTAGAGAAATTTCTTAAGGTCCGGGGTCATCGTTTTTCATCAGAAATTGCTTTTTTTGGACTGTACAAAAAATGATTCAAAATGTCAATTATATCGCACCTCATGTTGAATAACCACTTTTTAGGCCTCACAGTGACCAAAATTGCCATTTCTATAGACTTTTCCTCCGACTTAAAAGCTTGTATTTTCCCGCTTTTAAGCATGAAAATGACTCTAAGCACACTTATTTTAGTTCCAAAAGTGATAATTTACATCCAACAGTCATTTATAATCTAAAGATTAAACACTAAAAATTCACCATTACTGACCATTTGGAGAAAGTTCCTAAGGTCCGAGGTCATCGTTTTTCACCAGAAAATTGACTTTTGTGACTGTCAAAATATGACTCAAAATGACAATTGGATCGCTCCTCATGTTGAATAACCACTGTTCTCACAGTGACCAAAATTGCAATTTTTATAGACTTTTCCTCATTCTCAGAAGCTTGTATTTTCCCTGCTTTCAAGCATGAAAATCACTCTAAACGCACTTATTTTAGTTCCAAAAGTGATAATTTACATCCAACAGTCATTACTGACAATTTGGAGAAAGATTCGAAGGTCTGGGTCATCATTTTTCATCAGTAAATTGATTTTTGGACAGTGCAAAAAATGATTCAAAATGTCAATTATATCGCACCTCATGTTGAATAACCACTTTTTAGGCCTCCCAGTGACCAAAATTGCCATTTCTATAGACTTTTCCTCTGACTTAAAAGCTTGTATTTTCCCCGCTTTTAAGCATGAAAATGACTCTAAGCACACTTATTTTAGTTAAAAATGTGATAATTCTCATCCAACAGTCATTTACAGTCAAAAGATTAAACATTCAAAAAATCACCAGTACTGACCATTTGGAGTAAGATCCTCAGGTCCAGGGTCATCATTTTTCATCAGAAAATTGAGTTTTTGGACTATACAAAAAATTGTTCAAAATGTTAATTATTTCGCATCTCATTTTGAACTTCCACTTTCCTCACAGTGACCAAAATTGCCATTTTTATAGACTTTTCTTCTTACTAAGAAGCTTATATTTTGCCCAATTTCTATCATGAAAATGACTCTAAACACCTTTATTTTAGTTCCAAAAGTGATGATTCACATCCAACAGTCATTTACTGTCAAAAGTATAAACATTAAAAAATTCACCATTACTGACCATTTGGATAAAGCTCCTAAGGTCAGGTGTCATCGTTTTCCATCAGAAAATAGATTTCTTGGACTGTACAAAAATGATTCAAAATGTCAATTGTATTGCGCCTCAGGTTGAATAACCACTATCCTCACAGTGACCAAAATTGCCTTTTTATAGACTTTTCCTCCTACTCAGAAGCTTGTATTTTCCCCGCTTTCAAGCAGGAAAATGACTCTGAACATACTTATTTTAGTTCCAAATGTGATAATTCTCAACCAACATTCATTTACAGTCAAAAGATTAAACATTCAAAAAAATCACCATTACTGACCATTTGGAGAAAGATCCTAAGGTCCTGGGTCATCGTTTTTCATCAGAAAATTGAATTTTTGGACTGTACAAAAAATGATTCAAAATGTCAAGTGTATCACGCCTCATGTTGAATAACCACTATCCTCACAGTGACCAAAATTGCCATTTTTATAGACTTTTCCTCCTACTAAGAAGCTTGTATTTTTGTCAGTGAAATTGCTCTCCCACCCCCCCAGCGCGACCGGCCCAATCCAGCTCCCCTCCCCGTTCCTGCCTCCCAGCTGTCCAGCCCTCCCCGACCCCTACTTAATGGCGGCCGCTGCTGGGACAGGCGAGCAAGACCACTGACTCATTGTCAGTGAAATTGCTCTCCCACCCTCGCAGCTCCACCATTAAGTGAGGCCTGCCCCTGCACTCTCGAGTGTTGGTGATCGAGGCCCTCCTCCACCCGCAGGTTTCCCTGCGCCTCATCCCCTGGTGGTCCAGTGGACCTCTGTTTCCTTCCTCTCTCTCTGCTCTTTCACTCGTTTTCACTCGCTTTTTCTACCCTTTTATCTTTCACCTTTCTGCACTTTTCTGCATCTCTGCTCTTTTGTGCCTTATTTCTGCTAATTTTCCCTTCCTCTGCTCTTTCACTCGTTTTCACTCGTTTTTCTACCCTCTTTTAGCTTTCACCTTTCTGCACTTTTCTGCCTCTCTGCTCTTTTGTGCCTTATTTCTGCTTATTTTCCCTTTTTTCTTTATCCCTTATTTCCTCCCTTTACCTTTCCCCGCCGCTGCTGCCCCCGCGTCCCCTCCCCCCCAGTGCGACCAGCCCAATCCAGCTCTCCTCCCCGCCTCCCAGCTGTCCAGCCCTCCCCGACCCCTACTTAATGGCGGCCGCGCAGCGGCCGCGGGCGTGCCGCTGGCGCACCAAAGGTGCCTCAAAGGCAAGCCCGTCTGCGCCCGTCCGCGACCCGACCGCGACCAGCGCCAGGAACCCTGGACCTCCGCCCTGCCAACGCTATGACCCAGCAGCACTCCACGCACTCAACCCAGGCCGCAACAACAACTGCAAGCTAGCATCACCAGCCGACACCCACGGACCCTTCAGCTGTCACCGCTGCCAGCACACCTGCAGCACCGCCAAGAACACGGATCCAGCACAACCCGCCCACAAGAACACAACCGAACCGAAGACCCTGCAATGCATCCTCCTCAACGTCCGATCCCTCCACAAACACGCCACCGAAATCTGGGACCTCCTCGACAGCACCACCCCGGACGTAGCGTTCTTCACCGAAACCTGGACCAACACCACCTCGGGACCAGACATCGCCATCCCCCAAGGATAACAAGATCTCCAGGAAGGACCGCTGCACCCACCCAGGAGGAGGAATCGCCATCGTCCACAAATCCAGCCTCCGCCTGAGCACACTCTCCAACGAGCCCACAGAACTGATGGAACACCTTCACTTCAAGATACTGGCCAGCCCCACCACCACCCTCCGAGGAACCCTCATCTACCGACCCCCTGACCCCGCGGACCCTTCGCCAACTCCATCACGGACATTATCTCCCGCAAGCCATCGCATCCACCAACCACACCCTGCTGGGAGACCTCAACTTCCACCTCGACAACCAACTGGACCCCAACACCACATCCCTCCTGGACAACCTCCACAATATTGGACTCCGTCAGATCGTGACCGAGCCCACGCACTCAGCAGGACACACCCTCGACCCCCTCTTCACTACAGGAAACTCCATCACCTTCAGCCACACCACTGAACTCCCATGGACCGACCATCGTTGCGCCCACTTCACCTTCAGAACACCCACCATCCACAGACACCAGCACCTGCTCCCACGAAGAAACTGGACCAAAATCACCGACGACCAGCTCACCTCCTCACTCAACAACTCCACCCCAACCATCGCGGAAAACAACGACCCCAACACCGCAGCCAGAACCCTGCATAGATGGATCTCAGACAGCACCAACACCATAGCCCCCCTCAAGAAAAACAACAATACCCGCGCCAAGAAAGCCAGATGGTTTACCACCGAACTTCGAGAGTCCAGACGCACATGCCGCCGCCTCGAAAAGGCCTGGAGGAACACCAAATCCACAGAAGCCCACAACAACTTCAGAGCCGCCACCAACGCCCACCATCAACTCATCAGAGAAACGAGGAAAAAGCGATTGAAGACAGAATCTCCACCCACGCGCACAACAGCAAGGAACTCTTCAGCATCATCAAGGAGTTCGCCCAACCCACCAGCGAGTCTACCGACATCCCTCCCTCACAAGACCTCTGTGACAAACTCAGCACCTTTTTCCACCACAAAATCAAGAGCATCTACGACAACTTCGACGAAGACAACCAACACACTGAACCCTCACCAACCACCCCCGACACCCGCAAACCAGCGATTGACGACTGGACAGCCCTCACCACCGAAGACACACTGAAGACAATGAAGTCAATCCACTCAGGGGCCCCCACGGACCTCTGCCCCACCACATCTTCAACAGAGCCCCCGACACCATCGCACCCATGCTCCGCCACACCATCAACCGCTCCCTGGCGACCGCCTCGTTCCCCGACTGGAAACACGCTGAGGTCAACCCCCTCCTAAAGAAACCCTCAGCGGACCCCACCGACCTCAAAAACTACAGACCCATCTCCCTGCTCCCGTTCCCAGCGAAAGTCATCGAGAAAGCCATCAACAGCCAACTCGACACATTCATTGAAGAACACAACATCCTCGACTCCTCCCAATCCGGCTTCAGAAAACCACAGTACGGAAACCGCCCTCCTCGCCGCAACAGACGACATCCGCACCCTACTGGACAAAGGAGAAACAGTAGCCCTCATCCTCCTCGACCTATCAGCGGCGTTCGACACAGTCTCCCACCGCACCCTAATACGCAGACTCTACCACGCAGGAATCCAGGCCAGGGCCCTCGACTGGATCCGCTCCTTCCTCTCCAGCAGGACGCAGCGGGTCAGACTCCCCCCTTTCCTCTCGGACCCCACACCTACCACCTGCGGAGTCCCCCAGGGCTCCTCCCTCAGCCCGACGCTCTTCAACGTCTACATGGCTCCACTCTTCCCCCATCGTCAGAACCTACGGACTCAACATCGTGTCATACGCAGACGACACCCAACTCATCCTCTCCCTATCCAACGAGCTCAACACCGCCAGATGCAACTTTCGAGAAGGCATGGAAGCCGTTGCCAGATGGATGAAAAACAGCTGCCTACAACTAAACACCAACAAAACAGAAGTACTCATCATGGGCCCAAACCCAGATGCCTGGAGCGACACCTGGTGGCCCCTCGCCCTCGGAAACCCGCCAACCCCCACGGACCACACACGCAACCTGGGAATCATCCTGGACTCCGAGCTCAAAATGGACCGCCAGATCAACTCTGTCTCGTCTTCCTGCTTCCACACCCTCCGCCTCCTTCGTAAGACCTTCAAATGGATCCCCTCGAACACCGAAAGACCGTCACCACGCCCTGGTCACCAGCAGACTCGACTACGGCAACGCACTCTACGCCGGAATAAACAAAAACCTCACCGCAAGCTACAGAACATCCAGAACGCCGCCACAAGACTGGTCCTCAACCTGCCAAAACACTGCCACATCTCCCAGCACCTGCGCACACTCCACTGGCTCCCCGTCGAGGCGAGAATCACCTTCAAGATGCTCACCCACGCACAGAAGGCCCTCCACGGCACCGGACCAGCATACCTGAACAGCCGACTCAAATTCCACGCACCCCAAAGGACCCTACGATCAGCCCAGCTCTCCTACGCCGTGGTCCCCCGCACCAGAAAGACCAGATCGGGAGGCCGCTCCTTCTCCTTCCTCGCGGCCAAAGCATGGAACGTCCTTCCACTCCACCTCAGACAGACAACATCGCTCCCCATCTTCGCAAGAAACCTCAAAACCTGGCTCTTCGACAGACCCCCTCCTTGATGGAATGGAACCTGCACCCCCCCCACCCCTAGCGCCTTGAGACCCTTACGGGTGAGTAGTCGCGCTTTAACAAACCCCTGATTGATTGATGAACAATTTCAAGCATGAAAATGACTCTAAACACACTTAGTTTAGTTCCAAAAGTGATGATTCACATCCGACAGTCATTTACAGTCAAAAGATTAAACGCTCAATAATTCACCATTACTGACCATTTGGAGAAATTTCCTAAGGTCCGGGGTCATTGTTTTTCATCAGAAAATTGATTTTTTTGACTGCACCTAATACGACTCAAAATGTCAAGTGTATCGTGCCTCATGTTGAATAACCACTTTCCTCACAGTGACCAAAATTGCTATTTTTTAGACTTTTCCTCCTACTCAGAAACTTGTATTTTCCCCGCTTTCAAACATGAAAATTACTCTAAATACACTTATTTTAGTTCCAAATGTGATAATACTCAACCATCAGTCATATACAGTCAAAAGATTACACATTTAAAAACCACCATTACTGACAATTTGGAGAAAAATCCTAAGTAGTGAGGACATCATTTTTCATCAGAAAATGGATTTTTGAACTGTACAAAAAATGATTCAAAATGTAAAATGTACTCCGTCTCATGTTGAATAACCACTTTTTAAGGCCTCACAGTGACCAAAATTGCCATTTTTATAGACTTTTCTTCCTACTCAGACGCTTGTATTTTGCCCGAGTTCGTGCATGAAAATGAGTCTAAACACACTTATTTTAGTTCCAAAATTCACATCCAACAGTCATTTTCCGTCAAAATATTAAACATTTGAAAAATCACCATTACTGACCATTTGGAGAAAGTTCCTAAGGACCGGGTCATCATTTTTCATCACAAAATGGATTTTTTTGGACTGTACAAAATATGACTCTAAATGTCAATTTTATTGCGCCTCATGTTGAATAACCACTTTCCTCACAGTGACCAAAATTGCCATTTTTATAGACCTTTCCTCCTGCTGAGAAGCTTGTATTTTGCCCAATGTCGAGCATGAAATGACTCTAAAAAGACTTATTTTAGATCCAAAAGTGATAATTCTCATCCAACAGTCATTTACAGTCAAAAGATTAAACATTCAAAATATCACTGTTACTGATCCTTTGGAGAAAGATCCTAAGGTCCGGGGTCATCCTTTTTTTTTAATCAGAAAATTGATTTTTTTGGCTGTACAAAGAATTATTCAAAATGTCAATTGTATCAAGCCTCATGTTGAATAACCACTTTTTAAGGCCTGACTGTGCCCAAAATTGCCATTTTTATAGACTTTTCCTCCTATTCAGAAGATTGTATTTTGCCCGATTTCGAGCATGAAAATGACTGGAGTCTAGATCTGTGGGCACGCCACCCTGAGAGTGTTTGTGATACCGATCTGATCCAAAGACCAGCGGCGTGGTCGCCCCGACCCCCCTACTCGTCAGGTAAAACCCCCCTACATAGAGTGACAGAATACACTAATCAATGACCCTGAGAAATCGGCCTCCTCCACTCCTTCTTACCCTATTCGACACAACACATTGACGCTACCGGTAGGCTCAATTTTGTTTTCCACATTTTTAACTGTTCTTAGACTGTTTAGTGATATGTTTCACAATAGGCGATTGTTTTTGCTGTTGCAATGGTCTGAACACATACATATTGCAGAACTGCATGCGATCTATGTATAATGTACGAATTTAAACCCCTTCAACAGACGTACGGCTATCTTTTCAGTAGCATTGCTTAACTATATGATTGTACTCGTTATTGATTATGTTGTCGCTCAATATAGTAATAAAAAAATATTTAAAAAAAAACAAAACTCCACCATGCACTGCTTTTGCCCTCACAAGGGACAGAACACAAACAACACTTGTGAAATCAGATGTGACTTCACTAAATCCAAATAAAAGAGAATTTGCTTAAACAAATCCTCAAGACACAAAAAAACAGCTCAAAACATATTTGGCCATGCACTGTATGCACTCCTATATCAACTGCCTCCAGTCCTTGATCGTAGGCATTACTTCTGTACCAAAGGATATACACTACAAGTCTGCAAGCCATAGTATCACATACATGCACACACAGTGTGCTGCCAGAGGCTGTGAGCCTTTTTTGATTTGTCTTAGTCATATATATATGAGGTCAAATGTGGGGCCGTGATTTTTTTTTTTTTAAATGATTCAATTGATCATGTCACGTGTGAGATCAAGCACAGTGCATTGGTGAATGAACTTTGTGTACATTTCTGCAGGCGTGGGAAAGTTATAGACTTTTTAAGGTTAACGTCAACTTGAGTTTTTTCATGGCCCAAGCATATGTAATAATAGCACATCTACTACAGAGAGACCACAGTCAAAGGAGAGCGGTTATGTCTAAAATATTTCAGCATCACGTCTTTTTTATTTTCATTGGTCATTTATTGAAATGATTGAATTACCTATATTAAGATAAAATTGCAATTTTAAACAAGAATAATTATTACAAATGTTTACAGCAGAAAATAGATTTGAAAAACTCGGTTAGATTTAGGGGCAACGTCCATGAGCAAGAGGGGCCCTGCTAAATTCTATTGTATTTGTCTGTACACATCCAAATACTTGGTTCAGAGTTTTTCCAAATTTCATTGACCTTTCTCTGGCTTGACAAGTTTCTCATACTGATCCGGGCAGCCACCCTTACTCAACCCACTCTTCAAGTCACTGCTTTTTGTAAACTTGTGTAGACTTGCAGCACTGTAAAACGATACAATTCTATTTGTCACAATAATGTGATAATAATGTCATCAATAATGTCCTGGTTTATGCCATCTTGGAGTCCTTGTAGCAAGTCGTGAGCAGAGCAAGGGATATATTCAACAATCACTTTAAGAGACACTGCCATAATGGTCACAATATTTTCCATTTAAGGATGGGATGTGGCACCCAATCGCATGCACTGTTCGTGACCTTAACTGACATCTCAAAGGTACACATAGCACACAACTGCAAAAGTACCATTCAGAGGATGGAATAGCTATCTAATCTCTGTCTTTCGGGAATTAAATAATTTGTATATTGCCTCTTCTTTGGATACACATAGTGGATACAAATTTCCTTCTGCATTTTTATTTTCTCATGCTCTCAGTTACACTGGGTGTGAGGGTACACTGCAAGCAAATCAGGTTGTTGGCTTACCAGCTTCAGTTTGTGCATTTGGGACACGTGTTTCTGGTTTATTGCCCATCTTCAACAGGAACTAGCAGTTATGATTCGGGCTGCTTAAAATGCTGCTTTTATTTCATCAGGTCTAGTACAACTCGTAAGTGTGCGTCCTGTGGCTCACCAGCTTGTGAGCTACAACAAATATCATGAGCTGTTATTACCAGGAAGCAGTGAAGAATTTATGCTGATATGCCGGAAGATTCCCCCTTCTCAGCCCCACCACTAGAATGGATAAAGCTCCTCCTGGAGTGTTCAGGCTGACGAGCCTTGGAATGCCATTAGCTGCCGTGGCAATTTCCCCAAGTGTTCAGCTGCCTTTTCATAAGGTTGCTGTGGATTTATAGTTTGATACAATGCCATGTTCACTAAAGGTATATGTACAAAACTCATGTGGTACAGCAACTTCTGCCTCTATCTTCCACACCAAGTCCCCATTTGCTGGAATAGAATGGAATAGAATGCTTGCGAATCCGGACAGTGAACTTTTCCTCCTGCGCCAAGCCAGGTATCTTCCTGAGGAATCAGTGGACACTTTCTATGCACGACTAAAAGAACTTGCTAGCACTTGCATGCTGCCCGATACTGGTGATGAGATTTGCTCACAATTCAGACAGGGTTGTGCATCAGTCAAACTAAGGGAAAATATTCTACAGGTCCGTGGGATGGCCATGGCTGATATACTTACAATGGGGCGGTCAACGGAACTCTCTAAAGTGCGTGCTGCGCACATGAAAGTGGCTCTCCAATGACAAGTAAAGACTGAACCTGTCAAAGCAGCGACAACTGTGGGAGCAGAGAAAAAGAAGACCCGCCCCAAGCCCACGACGGGTTCTAAGGTGTGTTACATGTGTGGTGGACCCTCGTCTCATCAAGGGTCATGCCCTGCCCAGAGCAAGAGATGCGACGTCTGCAATAAACTAAATCATTTTGCCAAAGTATGCTGCCCCTGAAAAGGCGCGAAAACCAAAATCAATCAATGCTATGTAGTCCCAAGGCCCCAGGTGACAAAGAAGACATGGATGATGATGATGTAGAAGGGGCAGTGCATGTCATACATGCCATGCAGCCAGGAGAGTACCCTTTACGGCACATTCCCAAGTGCACAGTCCTCCTATTGGGCCATCAAGTTCCGGCCATGATTGACACGGGGGCTTCGATAAACATCCTTGCACAGTCTCTACTGAAAAGTCTCCTGCTACAGCCTGTCCTGCACCCTACCGCTACCCAGGTGTTTGCCTACGGCTCTTTAACGCCACTCCTACTGGCAGGGGTCTTCATCATGGAAATCTCTCATGAATTGTGTTTCACCTGTGCCAATGTTTACGTCGCCAAGGGTGGCTCTGGAATTTTACTGAGCTGTCGCATGCCAGAGCAACTTCACCTCGTCACATTTACTCTCAGTGTGCACATGGGGAGTGTAGAGGATCTGCTGACTGAATTCTTGCAGATATTCGAAAGCATTGGTTGTTTAAAAAAACGTCTCATACACCTAGATATAGAGGAGTCAATCCAGCTGGTTGCACTGAGACACAGCCGGGTGGCCTTCCATCTGCGCCCTAAGGTAGATGGCGAACTTGAGAATACTGGAACAGGCGGACATCATTGAGAAAGTAGAGGTTCCTATACCCTGGGTGTCCCCAATTGTAATTGCCCGCAAGCCTAAACAGCCCGGTGAAGTTAGAATTTGCATTGACATGTGACTACCCAACATGGTCAGCCGGAGTGAACGCCACCTGATGCCTACTGTGGATGATATCATGGCAGAAGTGAGTGGTTCAAGATGGTTCTCCAAGATGGATCTGCGAGCAGGGTACCATCAACTGTTGCTAGCTCCGGAATACAGAGCCATCACCACATTCTCAACACATGTGGGCCTAAGGAGATACAAGTACCTTAGTTTTGGGGTGTCAAGTGCGGCTGAAGATTTTCAAGATACCATCAGGAGGGTGCTGCCTGGCCTTGAAGGAGTCATCAAATTCAGCAATGACATCCTAGTACATGCTCCGACTAACAAACTACATCTAGACCAGCTGAAGGCAACGTTCAAGTGATTGCAAGAGAGTGGACTCACCCCGCACTGTGAAAAGTGGGCTTTTCTCCATAAAGAAATTGGTTTCTTCAGCTACAGTTTCTCTGAACATGGGGTCATGCCTGATCCCGTCAAAGTTCTGGACATTCAGTCAGCCATGGCGCCAACCAGTGTTACCGGCGTACGCAGCTTCTTGGGGATGGTCACATACTGTGGCTGATTCATTCAAAACTTGAGCACACTCACAGCTCCTCTTCAAGAACTGACTAAATCAAATGCAGTTTGGGGATGGAGGTCTGCCCAAGAGAAAGTGTTTCAAGCAACAAAACTAGCTTTGTCAGCACAAATCACACTGGCATACTTTGACCTCGCCGTGAAACAGAATTGTCCGTGGATGCCAGCCCTATTGGTCTGGGGGCCGTGCTTTCCCAAAAACAGGATGATGGTGAATGGGCTCCAGTGGTGTACGCTAGCTGCACTCTCACAGACACGGAGCAGCATTACTCTCATATTGAGAAGGAAGCTATTGCGGTCCAATGGGGGTGTCGTCATTTTCACCTTTATCTCTATGGCCAACCGTTTATAGTTCACATGGACCACAAGCCACTGATACCGCTATTCAAAGCGTTGCGTCAAAACCACCTCCCAGGATTGAGAAATGGATCCTTCAATTACAAGAATATTGTTTCACAGTGGTGTATTGTTCAGAGTCTCAAAAACCAGCTGACTATCTCTCCAGGCATGCGAGACCAGCTACAGTAAGTGAAGAATCAGATGCCAAAGATGTGGAGGAGCACATGCGATTCATTGTGGAGCAATCAAAGCCTCTGCCTATCTCTCTTGATGACATTGTAGTCACTACCCAGTCGGATGACTGTCTTCGGTTAGCAATATCAGCAGTGGCTTCTGGAAACTGGCACACCCTTACTCACAATGCCTCCCATCGAACGGAGGATGCCTGTTTGAGGTTTTCGTCACTACCTATGGTCCGGCATGTACTGGCGGACCATCCTGAAGGGTGCCTGTTAAGAGGTCCTCGACTGGTAATTCTGGTATCACTGCCAAAAACAGGTGGTTAATCTAGCCCACTCTGCACATCAAGAAGTGGTGAAGACGAAGTCCAGGCTCTGATGCAAGGTTTGGTTCCCTGGTTTAGATGACTGGGTGGAACGCATTGCGAGACAATGTTCAATGTGCCAAGCCGCTGGCACGGCTGATCGCCAGCACCTTTCATCACTGAATCCATTCCTCCCATTCCTTGGCACAGAACGAGTTGATTTTGGAAGCCTGCTGGATGGCCAGCACATGTTGGTAATAATAGACGAGTTTTCAAAATACCTAGAAGTTGAGATTCTAGAGTCAATAACGGCCAGCCAGACCATACCCCGGGTGGAAAATGTCACCTTTTTCTAGTCAGGAGTTTTCTGAGTACCTTGTGTCATGAGTCGTTCGTCATAGGATGATCACTCCAAGCTGGCCGCAAGCGAACGGTGAGGCAGAGCGCTTAATGTGAACTTCAAATAAAGTCCTGAGAATTGCATTGGCTAATGGTTAGACCATGGAGTGTTCACTGTATGCTTTCCTTTGTGAGTACCGTCTCACTCCACATGCTACCACTGGAGTGTCCCCGAGCACTCTGTGCATGATCAGAATGTTGGGTGATACCATTCCTCAAGTTTTGGAAAATTCTGAGATCAGGGAGAAAGCTGCAGAGGCTCTGCAGCAATTCCATGCACGAAATGACAGCAGGTCAAAGAGACAACGGGCCAAACCAAGACAGTTTCAAATTGGTGACTTGGTACTTGTCAGAAACCGACGTCAGGGAAGTAAATTTCTTTCACCATTTGAGGTTGAATCATGGAAAGTGAGTGCTGTGAAGGGGACTATGCTCACTGCTCAGAAGTGAGGGGAGGAAAAAACCAAGGAATGTTTCTTTCTTCAAGCTGTATCAACAGCCTGAATCCGGGAGCTCTAGGAATGAGTATCCCACGACTGATTCTGCAGAGGATGATGACAACATGAGAAGTCTGCAAAATGGTATTTGTTCATCCCCTCTGTCACTGCCGAGGGGTTTTGATGTTCAGCACTGGCCAATCAACCCCTCTGAGTCTCCAGAGAATCAGATGAGTGACACTAGTGGTGCAAGTCCAAGTGCAGGGGTTTCTCAACCTTTGAATGAGTGGGAAAGAAGTGAACCTTGTCCCAGTCTGCAAGATATGACCTACGTCTCCGACCAGCAAACTCCAAGACGTTGATAGATTTTGTGTTAGTCTGAAAATGTTTACTAGGGTCAAGGGTACTACGGTGCCTCAGTAATGTTTTCTTAATTATGCATGTAATGACAACGGCATCACACATGAGAAGGTTTTTGCACATGAAATCTGAAAATGTTTTATTGCCATACCGGCCATAGCATGGTTTTGAGCTTTGTATTTCCATATTTTGTTTTGTTTGGGTAAAGGAGGAATGTTGTGTTTGTGACATTGGAATGTCCTACTTTCCAAAGTAACGAAGGGAGGCAAAAGTAGAGGAACCCGTCATGTCAGGACCGAAGTGGTATTGGCCATGACGTGACGGGGAAGTCATTAAAAGGACCTGAGGCCTGGACCTCGAGGTCAAATAGCAAAACTAATGCTGGAGTTGGCTTCTCATTTCTTCTGACTGAGTGAGCACTTATAGCTCTAGGCCGCACCACAGGACACAACAACCCCATGTTCTTCCCACCACCCCCGTCTCTCACGACTGAGAACTGAAACATATAGAGGTGTGTAGTTGTGTTTCAGTCTCAGATTACGCCATCCCTAGGGGGCAGTAGATATTTAACGTATATACAAGATGCATAAGAAAGCCAACAAAACCTCTTTGAGAAAGATTCCAAAACATGCGTTCTCTGTAAATGTGGTCATACAAGAGAGATGAATGATTTGCAAAGAAATGTTGTAATGTCTGTCCAACCATTTGTGTGTGTGTGCTTCATTTGCCACTTGGTGTTTTGTAATAGGACCAATTAAAAACCAGAGCAAAATTTTTACCTAGCCTCCATTAAGTGGCAGAGTAATTCGAAATCATCAGTGCATTATGGGGGGACACATACTTAAATGATGAGCATTTCAGTACAGGTATGTTCCGTTTGTCCTATTCAACAGAAAATTAAAGACAAGTTTGTTTTGCCAAAGCGTGCTACTATTTTAGTGATTGATTCGCTCTCAGTAGTGACTAAACTTCAGATTTTACTCGTCCTGATAATAAAGCAGAACAAGTGCATTTGAGTTATAAGTTTTTCAACGGGTAGTGCTTGATTCATTTCAATATCAATAGGATGAATACATTGTTGACTAAGAAACAACAAAGGCAAAGAAAAGATTAAAGCTTCATTTTTCACACAAAAATATCAGTGTTTGCACTCAGGAAAGTTTTGTTTCCTTTATTGGGCATACTCTGAGTATGCACTTTTATTTCTAGAGCTCAAGCTTCTTTACACAGTGTAATTAAAGCAAACAAGGATAGTGCAGCATGTAAGTGGAACACCAAAGATCTGAGTGGATTCCACCAAAGCCTACATTGGGAAATTTAGCTTCTGGGAAATATGCAAGCTTTAACTGAGGCGAGGAGCCAAGACAGCCTTTCAGAGAGAGTGAAACTTGACAAGGCAGAGACTCTTGGGAAAAAGCAATCTACCTCACCTCTACAGGAATGCAAACCTGCAAGAACAAATCCCCTGAATCAAAACATTGCCTTTCATTAGATAGGAACAAAGAATGTCTACCAATTCTACAGTCTTGATCACTTTTAATATACAGTTGTTTTATTACTGCAGCGTCATCTGCTTTCACACCATTTGGTTTGTTGGTAAACTTTTCATGACATGCCTTTCCTCAAAGATTTGAGGCTACAAATGCAATTCTGTTGAATACAGCAGAATGAAGACGACTCTGCAGAAACCTGTGTGAAGCCACCAAAGCACTGCCTTTGCTTTTTTACTAAAAACTTAAAAAAGCACTTCTCTTCTTTCGCCAAAATGGGCTATCCATATGCCCTTTGTGTACAGACAACATATTCAAATCACATAAAAACTCGGCTCCTACAACCTTGATTTGAGAAAATGAGTCCATGGCTTCAATGCAATTCCATACACACTCAATATGGCGACTGTGGGCTATCAAATGTTTTTCCATTCATGAAGTTTCCTGGACCAACAGAGAGCTGCTGCTCATCCAGTTTTCCACATTTAATTGTGATTGTATAATCCAGAGGAAGATAGTCACTGTACGAGTATCTGCAAACACTGCATTCATACAAATGTTCCACTGTTCGCTGGCCCACTTCAGGCAAATACGGGCCAAGGGGCTTCTCAAAACTCAGATTTTCAAACTTTAAAACATTTAAAAAATCAATAAAAGGATTCCAAAAGTGGCCAATGAGACTTCAGAGATTGGCTTTCCCGTTCATGTGAGAGCAGTTCCTGGGCTTACTGGGCTCTGTTTGTTTTTCTGATATGCCAGGCGGGCCTCCATTTTCCACCACAGGAGTGACATGGAAGCGGGAAAAGTTAGCAGATAAAGGCTCTGACAAGAGGGTGCGCTCTAGTTGGTCGGTCTCAGTATCAGACAGCTCTGTGGAATCTCGACATTTTTGGTTTCTACTGTACAGGAAGGAGAGCCGGCGAAAACTGTAGTGCATTTCTTCTTTGATGCTCTCCAGGACCTGGATGAAAGATGGCCGTTGTTTTGGGTTCTGCTGCCAGCACCATCGCATCAGCTCATGCCTACAAGAAGAAAGGAGTATGTTTTAGAGAGCGATTTGCTGCATCATTAAAACAATCAATTTCTGTAGAAACTGCATTAGTATAAGTCATGATTGGTAAAAGTCTAACAAAACTTAAAGCTACTCCGGTCAGTCATCCACAACACAACATCTGATGAACATCAATAACAAAATAACCTGGAATAAGGAAGAGCTGTATGATTAAATCAAATCAAACACAGTTCACTAGCTGCCAGAGTTTCTATATGCATATTTTACCAATTATATGAATTAATAATTAGTTCATCATTGTATCAGCTTGCATGCAACTCTGGTTTCCCATTTAGATTTTATTTTCCTACCTAGGTCTCACATAGTCTTGTGTAGCCCCTACACTCCCAGAGAAGGAGGCTTCAGAATCCAGAGGATTTAGTGCATGTCTATGGATACTCTTGCAGGCCTCGGTATTTAGAGCAAAGTGGGTTTGAAATGTAGCAAAAGGAATATCAAGTGGTCACAATATCATGACCAGAATATAGAGGACCAAAATATCATCAGGTAAGTATGTATAGATTTTCTATACCTAGCTCCACATCTACGTATCTTGAAGATATAAATATCTTCATGATGCATAGATGTGGAGTTAAGAGTAATACATCTGTACCTCCCTCTGTGAACTTACCTCTTCAATATTTTGGTCATGATATTGTGACCACTCGATATTCCTTCCGTAATATACCAGATTACAGTCTTCAGAGCGTTCAGGGTTCCAAGCATCAACACACCATGTACCCCATAGATTTTAACACATGAAAGACGCCACAAATGGAGTGGCCTTTGGTTTCAAGATGCAATACGATGCATGCAATTTCAGCATACCTGGATCTCCATGGGCTTCAGAGGACTGTGCCTCCCAAGTGTTCCATAAGCCACATCATCTGGAGCCGTAAGTGTATGGCATTCCAGTTAAGTGGTATTCTATGTGCCTTTAAATTATATCCACAATTGTTTAAAGCCAAATCACTCCAAGGATAATCAACTCTAAAAGAGATTTAATTTATATGTGTCTGTTAGGTCTAATTCTAAGATGTCCACCATTTGTATCATGGAGCTGCGCACCCAATTTGTGGGAGTAACGGGACAATTTATAGAGGAAGAGAGCCTTTCTTTGCCCTGCTATTGGTTTATCCATCTAGCTGAAAGTTTTTGACTGACATGCACAAAAGGGACTGAAGTCCCCACATGTCCTTTTTGTGGACTGATGGAGATCTGCTCAGTCCTCTCAGCAGCATGCCACATATTAAATACAGGGGAATGGAAGATAGAGCATTAATGCTGCTCTTTGGTGCACTTGTGCATAGTTTTCTCTCTTGCTCAGAACATTGAGTATGATGGGCATGCCCTCCCATGCCAGAGTGCTATTCAGTATGCCCTCTCAGTCTAGACTCAACTGACCTACTTGTGGAAAATTACTTTCTCCCATTTATCTCCCTGGTGTGGTGGTACACCACAACGGTGTGGGTCCATTTGAAAGTCCAAAGCCTGATACACTCAAAATACACCCTCAGTCCAGCTGACCATGTTTCAGTGATGTATTAATCTATTATTCCGACATGCCAAAAGGATCTTTACAGTCATTAATGAATTATTCTCCAAAGTCTTCGGGTTCAAGGAATACACCACTTTCACCCAGATCACCATATCACCATTTATGAGACATATCAGCGGATGTCAGTGCCCTACCCCATTGCAGTACTAGTAAAACCTCTGCCACCCAAACCAAACATTTGTCCTAACCTGGTTTATATTTTTCAAATTCTGATGGACCATCACTGTGTTAAGCACTGTTGCTACTAGCCAGACACCAACATGTTCTGAATAGTAAGAGGAGGATTCAAGGATCCTGGCACCAACATGACAAGGGTACCATCAAACAACACTGTTCTAGCTCTTTAACTCAGCATTTGTAGCCCCATCACCAGGGCTTACCTCTTAGGAGTTGGTGAGCTGAACCCTGCTATCCCCGAAGTGCTTAAGTTCAAATTATAAACACCGGCGACATAAACTTCGCATGTTTCAGAGTTTTTACCATGGTGTGACCTCCATTAGCTTTACTATACCTCTTCAGGACGTAGTGTTATAATGCCTCCGCAGACTTTGCTATGCCATGACTTATAACTTAAGATATTTTAATACAAGAGGAGTTTATGTGCCTCGAAGAGGCTACAGCTGTTGAGCTCCATAGTCTTGAGAGTACATTGCATGCCAGTAACTCTAGCTGGGTTTTGCTTTTACGGTCTTTAAAATGACAATCTCAAAGCCTATTAGAAAACTCTGGATTTAGCATTTCTAGATCTTTACAGACATAATTGTATCTGAAGTCTAAGAAAGCTTTGCATGCCTAAAGGCATAGAGGCTTTACTGGGCCCCGAACTGTAGATGCGTTAGCAGTTTTTGGGTCTGCGAAGGCTTTATCCTCTTTACCCTACATGAGGTTATTTGTTCCAGGGCCTCCATATGCTTTTAGGATGTTTTAGCCTATGTAAGCCTACAGACATGTCAAAGCCAAAGCGTCTCATGGGTAAAACATCTTTACTGAACTTTCTCAGTACTTCATATTCTAGGGTCCCCAAATTATTCATTACGATTGTCACTTCAGATACAGTTACATCTTGCTCTAACAGGTTCCCATAATTTAAGGCTGAAAGGTCTCTAATGCACATAGTAATCTATAAATATGTGCATATACCTCCGAAGGCTTTCATGCACCTGGTTTTTGGCTTCTGTGCCACGAGACAATTTAGCATGTTGAGGTCTGCTCAGACTTTGACTTGCTTATCCCTCCTGATGATATTGTATATGTAGGCAACCAAATGCTTCAGTGTGCATGTGTCTCTATTGACCTTACTGTGTGGGAGCCTTCAGAGGCTTCTCCCAGCAGTGTTTAATATGCCTGCATCTCCAGACACTTTAGTGGTGCTCCAGCTCCTCAACATCGCCAGACAGGTATAGATAGACCTGTAACTGGGAGATCTGGGCACATGAGGTGCCTCGGACTCCAGAAGCTTTACAACACCGGCGCTCTCTATAGAATATAGAATCCTTGAGGGTTTAGAACACCAGGGTCTTTGGAGTCTGCAGAATGCCTAGGTATCCAGAGGCAGCTTTAGGATGCCTGGCTTTTAGATTCTTAACAATGCCTGGGCCTCCAGATGCCTCTGTAAAATTCCAGAGTCTCCAGAGGCTGCTTAAAATTACTTGACCCCCAGACGCTTCCAATTCCTGGGCCTCCAGAGGCCTCTATAACATTCCCGAAGCACCAGGGGCTGCTTCAAAACACCTAGCCCCCAGACGCTTCCAATGCATGGGTTTCCAGAGGCCTCTGTAAAATTCCTGAGGCTTCAGAGGCTGCTTAAGAACACCTGGCCTCCAGACGGTTCCAATGCCCGGGCCTCCAGAGGCCTCTGTTAAATTCCTGGGACTCCAGAGGCTGCTTAAGAACAACTGGCCTCCAGAAGCTTCCAGTGCCTGGGCCTCCAGAGGCCTCTGTAAAATTCCCAAAGCTCCAGAGGCTGCTTAAGAACACCTGGCCCCCAGAGGCCTCTGTAAAATTCCCGAGGCTCCAGAGGCTGCTTAAGAACACCTGGCCTCAAGCAGCTTCCAATGTCTGGGCCTCCAGAGGCCTCTGTCAAATTCCTGGGACTCCAGAGGCTGCATAAGAACACCTGGCCTCCAGACACTTACATTGCCTGGGCCTCCAGAGGCCACTGTAAAATCCCCCGGACTCCAGAGGCTGCCTAAGAACACCTGGCCTCTGAATGCTTTCAAAGTCTGGGCCTCCAGAGGCTTTAGCGCATTTGCAGTGCCGAGTCATTATTTTACTTGGACTGCCTAGATTAATTATGCCTAGGCCACAACCTGCTGGGGCACACACACAATTCCAGAAGCATAAGTGTAGTGTTCTGTATGGAGAACTTCTTGTATGTGGCTCATGGAAGCCTGATGTAATAATGTTGGCATTTCAAGTGTCGCAGTGATTCTATTTGGGACAGTTGCTCCACCGTGTGCCACTGGCAGTTCGCTGCGAAGAAACACTGAATAAACTTATGGAAAAGGAACTTACCTGGTTGTCTGTCCTCTTGATTATGACAGACTTTTTGTTGGAGGCGAGCGCTGGCGAACTGCCCACATGAACCGACATTCCTTCCTCTATTCAGCTGATCGGCTTCTACCCACTACCACTCCTCAGCCGATGTGCGGCATCTGCAAGTGGGACTCTCAAGATTGTGGCACACGAAGCCAAACACTGTGGTCTCTGTCCAGGTGAGGGCAAATTAAAGTTAATAATCTTTTTTTTTTTAAAGAAATGCTTCGGCAAGTTCAGTTGGAATGCAGCGTTTCACGTCACGACCCAAGTTTGCTGGAACGCATTGTGTGTTCAATGCTGCATGCGGGGTGATTATCCAAGTCTGTAGCTGGTCGGGGTCACGTATTTGCACGTTCATGCTTGGCAGCCATCTTAGGAAGGTAAGCGTTTGCTTCTCCGCTCCAGTTTTCTGTCTGTTCTATATCGTGGGATTCAGCGAAGGATTCAGCGATGTTTCTCGTTGTCGGAGGGTGCAAAGAGGATTAGCGAAGAGTTCAGGATCTCCTCTCATGTGGGCAGGTGGATTCACTGACCCGCATAGCTGTATTCAACCAAGGTTATTTTTTTATAATGGTAGTGTTTGACTCATCAGAATTCCACTATTCAAGTGCGCTCGTTAAAAAAAAAAAAACTTTTTAACACTATTTACATGTGGCATGTTCATTTGCTGTCCTTCACAGCTGTCTTCAACCAAGGTTATATTTTTTAATACTTGTAGTGCTTGACTGAATTTCACCGGCTGTATTTAATACTATACAAATGCTCTTGTTGACAAAAGTTTGAACACTATTTTCATGCTAGTGTACGCAGGATTTCAAAGATTTCTTTAAGGGCAAGCATTAGGTGTCCATGGAAACAATGGTATGATGCCTTTGAAACTTATCTAGGTGCCCTCGGAGCATTACATTTTTGCCCAGAACGAAAGAAATATTTGTTACTACACTCAGTGGGATTTGAGGGCAGAGCAATCTTGAAGCATCTCCCAGATTTAAGGTTTGGAGAAGGTGATGAGGAGTTAGACAAGTTTCAGGAGAGAGTCAAAAAACTTCAGAATAGATTTGATATACAACCTACTATTGTGGAGGTCAGGCATAAATTCTTTAAGAGGGTACAAAATTCCGGAGAAGATGTTGATACATAAATCACAACCTTGAGGAGACTGGCAGCTGATTGTCAGGTTGAGTATTTTATGGATCAGTTGGTGAGGGATCAATTCATTGGACATTGCAGTGACAAAACCATCAAGCAAAATTTGCTGTCCATGGGAAACCCATCCCTGGATCTTACCATCAGACCTGCCAAAAGCATTGAGTTGTCTCAAATTTCTGCTAGAGGATTGGAGAACAAAGCTTCTGATCCAGTTTCAGTTGTCAAAACTGATGTATCCGCCAGGGAGCTCAAACGAGCTGAAAAGCCTGGTTCTTTTTTTTTTCACAGCGCGAGATGTGTTTTCGTTGTGGTAATCGTACACATAAAAAAGGGGAAAAACAGTGTCCTGCCAAAAATGTAGTTTGTAGGCAATATAATAAGCATGGACATTTTGACAAGGTGTGCCAAAGTCATAAGTATAAGAGAGACGCTTCCTTCAAGTATGTCTCTGATGAGAGTTTTGTGGATGATGAAGAGAGTACTGGTAGACAGTTGAGAGACATGGTTCTAGTTGTCAAGAGTGATGTTGTAACAACAGGTGACCCAAGTACGTGTGTTGACCTATATGTTGACATCAAGGTGGGTGACAAGGTCTTAAAACTACTCGCTGATTCTGGAGTACGCATACCCACAATCACTCAAACTCTATTCAACAAGGTTGGCCTAATAGACCGCTATTACCACCAGATCGAAAGGCTGTATCGTTTGAAGGACGCAGTATAGACTTGTATGGGTGGATTGATGATATTCTAGAATTTAAAGGGCGTAGAATTGCTAGCAAAATTTATGTAGTGCACAAGGGGCTAGATATCTTAGGCTGGTTTCACCAGGGTCTTTTCAGTATGGTTTTAAAACCAGGCACAAGTGAGCAAGTGTTGGCTATCAGGGATGATCAAGATCTAGAAAATCTCATGAACAAGTATCCCCATGTGTTCTCTGGTGAATTTGGCAAGATTAAATACTTTAAACATAGACTTGCAGTGAAGGAGGGAGCAAGACCTGTGAAACATAAGCTTAGGAACGTACCCTTTAGTGTTCGCTCAAATTTAGAAAAAGAGTTGGACACATTATGCAAAAAGGGGAACATTGAGCCAGTGGATTCCTCATTGTGGTTGACACCTTTGGTGGTGGCACATAAACACAATAGGGAGTTGAGAGTTTGTGTTGACCTTTGTTGCTTAAACCAAGAGATCTGGGTTGATGCTCACCCATTGCCCAACATTTCAGAGTTATTAGCAGGATTGAAGGAAGCTAAAATCTTTTCTAAGCTGGATTTAGCCTCAGCTTACCATCAAGTGGAGTTGGAGGCTAAGTCAAGGCATCTGACAGCATTTGTGTCTCCTTTTGGGACATATAAATTTTGTCGGATGCAGTTCAGGTTGGCCTCTGTGGCTTCCATCTTTCAAAGAGTGATGGTGAACATGCTTAAAGGTGTGCATGGAATTTCTATTTTTTAGGATGATATCTTGATTTTTGCCCCAGATCGTCAGTCTCATGGCAAGACATTGGATGAAGTGTTGAAGAGGTTTGAAATGAATGGAGTGGTACTCAGGAGGGACAAGTGTGTTTTCCTTACAGACAAAACTGAATATTTGGGAACTGTGCTACAAGTGAAGGCATTGGTCCCAACCCAGCATTTGTTGAAAGTATCGCACAAGCTAAACCTACTGTGGATAACGTGATGTTCAAGTAGTTTCTTGGCTTGTGTGAGTTTCATTCAAGATTCATTCAGAAATATGCAATGAAATTACGGCCTATGTCTTGTATGTTGAAGAGAGGAGTTGCATTTGTATGGAGTGAAGAATGTCCGGAAGTTTTTGAGTGATGGAAAAACAAATTGTTGTTATCTAAGGTCCTGAAGAATTTTTATCCTGATCTCAAATGTGTACTCACGGTCGATACAAGCAATGTCGGCTTGGGAGCTGTGCTTACTCAAGTGAAGGGTGCGCAGACCAGGACTATTGGTTATGCCTCTCGTGTTTTGTCTGATACTGAAAAGCAGTATTCAGTTATTGAAAGAGTTGTTAGCGTGTTAGTGGGCAGCAATGAAGTTCAGGAGCTGTGTGTGGGGTAAACGTTTTGTGATTCAAACTGATCATAAGCCTTTAGTGTATATTCTGAGTGGGAGAAATTCTAAGGAGTTTACACTCCGCATTGCTAGGCTTTCTACAAAATTGTTGCAATTTGATTTTGCACCAGAGTACATTCCAGGAGGGAAGAACGGTTGTGCAGATTTTTTATCATGCTCATCAATGTATGAAGAAAAGGATGCAGGTATGTGTACTGATGAGAACAAAAAGGACTGTATTGTGGCATCCATTGATCTGCCTCCATTGCGGGCCTACTGATATGTCAAGCTTGGTTGGACACAAGAAAGGAATCTTGAATTTGATCTTAAAACTTTTGTTAAAGTTGCAGAGGAATTGTCTGTGGAGGATGGGCTACTCATGAGAATGGACAAATATGTTCCACCAATTTCATTGAGAAATTCTATAATTGTAGGCGCAATTGAAGGTCATTTAGGTGCTACTATGACAAAAAAACTTTTTCATGTTTTTGGTGGCCTGCTATGGATTGTGAGGTTGATCAAATCATCAAGGAGCGTGTAATTTGTTGGAGCTGTGACAAGTCTATGAAAGTAAGAACTCCCCCGTTATGTCCTATTGAATTGCCTAGGGGGCCTTGGGAAATGTTGGAATTTATATTGTAGGACCTTTTCATGCATTGGATAATACCTCGAAATTTGCACTAGTCATGATGGATTATTACAGTAAGTGGCCTGAGGTGAAATTTGTCAGTGAAGTGACATCTAAAGTAGTAGTGGAATTTCTTAAAGAAGCTTTCTTGAAAGAGGGATTTCCAGCCATTCTAGTATCAGATAATGGGGTGCAGTTTGTTGCCAATTGAAGTGGAGGTGGTTTTGGAAGCAAGTGGTGTGAAGCATCTTAGGAGTTCGCTGTATGATCCCCAAATGAATGGACTGGTTGAGCAGATAAATAGAGTGTTGGGGGAGTGCATTCAATGGGCTATCACAAATAAGTGTGTTGTTGCCAATGCTGTAAGGAGTATGCTGTGGTTTTATCGTACCACTCCTCATACAACGACAGGTGTTTCACCATTTGAATTACTACATGAAAGAAGGGCCACCATTTGCTTTTGCCCGGCATGGATGAATAAGTGGGTGAAGACGAATAAGAGCAAAGACTTGGATATTAAAGTCGGGACTAGAGTAAACAAAATGCAGTGGCAACAGAAAAAGAACTTTGATGAAAGAAACAGGGTCACAGTACTAGATATCAAGGTGGGAGATATGGTGCGTGTCTGGAAACCTGTACATGTAGCTAAATGTGGTAGCAAATTTGGTGTTGCCGTCAAAGTGGTGGATGTGAAAGGAGGTAGTGTGAGAGTTCAAGGTGGTCAATGGTGGAATGGAAAGAATGTAGTGAGAATGGAGGACTTTGAGAGGGGTGTGAACAGGGAAGTGGTGAACAAAGAGAAAAAGTTCTTGTGATTGCAGTCGGTGTTTAGCACCTATGGACCAAGAAACTCTGTTGAGGCGGGAGGGTAGAGTGAGGAATCTACCTTTGCGCTTTAGAGAGTGATGTTGATTTTCATGTTATTTAGGAATGTACCTTTGCGCTTTTGATAGTAATGTAGCTTTTCATGTTATTTTCTAATGCAGTGTCATATAGGCTTTAGTTATTTTCGTTTCTATTTTCAACTTTATAAGAGCTACTGTGTGATTACAATAAGTTTTTAAGTTTTGCGTAAGTTTCATTTTCTCATATTTCTCCCTTTATTCTGCCTTCTTGTTGGTATGTATTTTCTAGTGATGACATATTTTACATGATGAGAATTGTTTTTCCCTGTTTACATATTGCTGTTTTGAAAAGGAAAGAGCCATGTAGTGTTCAGTATGTAGAGTTCTTTTATGTGGCTCGTGGAACCTGATGTAATAATGATGGCAATCCACGTGTCGCGGTGATTCCATTTGGGACAGTTGCTCCATCGTGTGCCACTGGCAGTTCGCTGCGAAGAAACACTGAATAAACTTACGGAAAAGGAGCTTACCTGGTTGTCTGTCCTCTTGATTACGACAATAAGTTTATCTGAGCTCAATGTAAGATGCCTCTGCCTATAGAGGCTTAATGATGCTCAAACCAAGAAAACCCTTATTCTGCTTGTGCATTCAGGAGCAGCTTATATGTTCAGAGGAAGAAATAGCATGTTCTCTAAAGATTTTTATCTTACACTGAGAATAAGGTCCCAATTAATTCTATTTTGTGACTTTGTTTTTATTCAAATATATTTTATTCCTATATAGGCCTCACCTGCCAAACAACGCATGTCGTCTGGTTGTTAAGGACCTATTGTGGGCTTACCAACAACTTACAGTGGGATTTCAGCTCACTCACTGCTTGCCATTCGTGGCTTTATTGTCACTCATTATATTGCTTCTTATTTGTTGGCTTCTATTGGCTTACATTCCTCTTCTCGTGTTTGTCCTTCCCCTGGAAAAGAGCCCCTTTACCATTCTTTTGATTGACTGACTGCTCACTTTTAGGAAAGAACTGTTTAATTATTGGTTAAACACTCCATGAGAGTGGATGTGTTTTCCAGATCTCTTCCTCCTGTGCTTCTCCCTCTGCGCTATGTGTTGCACTGTTCCCTGTATGCTGCACGCTCTCTCTTTCAGGGGCTTCTCCCACCCAGACTTCTGTGTTTATTTCTTCTTCATGCGCTTCTCTCCTCGCCCCGTGTTACTCTTTTCTTATGTACTTGTCCGCACCAAGCTACCCTGCACTTCACATATCCTGTTGCTCTCTCTCTTATGTGCTGCTTTTCACCGCCTTCCCAACCCACTCCCTCATTAGTCCCCAACCCTTGGGATATTTATTTTCTATTTGTACTTTTGTGGAAAAAAGTATTTTTTAGGTCTTGCCTAGGCAGCGCTTGTTTTATTTACCAATTCAAGTGGAGTCCGCCATCTTGCATTGGTAAATTAAAAAAAAAAGAAAAGAAAATGGCCCCAATATCATTCTATAAACACTTGTCTACAGAATGATACAACTAGCACCAGCAGTGGCGTCATTGCACTTTTTTGGGGGGGATAATGCTGTGCAGCTTCAGCAAACAGTATTGGCATCAATAGGTCCAAAAGGCGTTGCCAGTGCTTGTTTATTTTGTTTTTTCTCTCCATTTTCTGCTAAATCTATACCATATGAATACCACTATAAGAAATCTGACTTGAATGCCTAATGTTCCGGACAAAGGGAGCCTGGTCCATATGTGTAGCTGGCACACTTAAAATCTTTGTGATTTTTGTTTAAACTTTAAAGCCATCAGAATATTTGCTTAACAATCCAAGGCAGATGATATTCAAGTGATAACTCAACTCTAACAAGCATTTGCAATTCAATTGGTCTCGCATTACTGATAGTTTGAGGTATTGGCATTGCAAATAATAATGCAATGCCAATAGCTTATACTTTCAGTAATACCAGACCTAGTGCATTGCAAATGCTTCCGTAGTGAGCCAGGAACCAGCATTGTATTTCTCGGTGCAGTACTGCAAGCTGCTCCTAAAGGTCCCTAGTGAGCAAGGTAACAGCACTACATGTCTAGGTGCAGTACCGCAAGCTGCTCTTAGAGATCCCTAGTGAGCAAGGCACCAGCACTGCATGTCTAGATGCAGTACCACAAGCTGCTCCTAGAGGTCCCTAGTGAGCAATTTTGAGAAGTTGCTCCTGCTAAATTAAAAAGTAGCATTAGTAGAATTATGTAATTCGTAATTTCACTTCAAGGCTTTGATAAGTGGGCCAGGAGTTTTGGGTTGTGGCTAGACCGGTTTTGTTTAAATAATTTCACCACCCTCTGAGCGACGCATGCCCATCTTCACCTAAGGAAAGACTGAAACGGAGAAGTCGATAACACGTAGGTAAAGCCTCTAACATTTTTAACGAGACCTGTTTTATTGAAAAGAAGCGGCCGCGATTTTCCCAGGCTGCTTTAAAAGTGAAAGCGCGCATGGCGCAAAGGAAAGCATGTCGTGCCTGCAGCAGGAGAAAGGCATTAAATAAAATAGTACTTCCAGACTAAAGAAGATGTACCATGTAACAACAGAAGTAAAAGGGCCAGACCTCATGGGAGGTTACAAGTGAAGACAAGGCGGTACCAAGGAGGGACTAACAAGCCTATTAACAAAAATCAGAAGGCAGCATTTACGAAGGGCAGTGACACAAGCCAATGACACATATGGGCGGAGAGTGGGTAGGGCTTCCAGTGCATACAACAATACAGCATGCCTCGCAAAGCGAGCCGTGCATGTGCGCTGCCGCTAGGCTCGACCTACAAAGGTGTGAGAAAAGGTGGGGGCAGTAATGTGCGGGCCTAGAGGTACAGACATACCAATATGACCAATAAGAGAGATGAGGGGACATATCTCACTTCACAAATAATGCAGTAATTTTGAGTTGGTAAATTTCCTAAAAGGCACGCAATGCCACAATGGAAACTGAGTTTCCAGAAATTGGGTGTGGATTGGCGTTTGTGGAAAAAGTTGAATTCAGGGAGCAAGAAAAAGACTCCAGGTGTGAGTGGCACAGGGACCTACGCAGGAGAATATTATCACATATTTCATGCTTCTAAGTACATTTTTGAATAAAAGTATAAATTCCTAGTGACTTCTATAGCCAATCCAGAGGGGTTAGTCAACCCTACTTTCCAATCCGGGATTTATACTCTTGTTTTTCCTATTAAAAGGACAGGCTTGCAAGTTGCAACCCATAACGTGTTCCTCCTCCTTCCTCGCAATTTCTAAGCCTCTGCAGCACCAAAAGGAGACTGGATTCAGACCAAGGGGGTAGAGATGGTTGGTAATACACAGTAATACGTTAATTGAAGAAAGGATCTTGAACTCTATATGCTGGGACACCAACATTCTGGGCCATGGAGCTGTGACGTGATTGTATTTTTCTAAACTCACAGTAACTTAGGGATTTTAATGAACACAATTGATACAAGAAGGTTCACACCATTAAGTTAAGTTCAATGCAAGGAGCCAAATCTTTATCTAACTTGAAGGTCTCAACATTATCAATGACTCAGTATAAGTCACTGATTAGCATCAATAGGCCAATTTTACAGAGGGCTCGGTATAATCCCGATTATAGATGGAATCTGATTCCATGGCCTTTTTCTTTTGTGGTCTTCATCTGGGTTAAAGTGCTAGACTGTCCTTGACCTGTATGACTTCTTTGTTGTTTCTAACTGCTGAGATGTGATGATCCCTGCAATGATTGTGATAAAGCAGTATGGAGTACCAACAAGGAGCTGATAAGGCAGTGGGGAGCAGGAGCAATTAGGTAGCTTTAGTCTGGAGGGACAGGTTAAAAAAAGGACATGGGGAGGAGCTTTATGCATTATCTTGGTAAAAAGAGCAACAATCTGAATAGCCTGGGCGCCAAACTAACAAAAACAGCAAAGGATATCTGTTCTACTTTGCCAGAGCTAAAAGACTTGCTGAATGCCTATGTAAGGTCTGCATAGACGCACTACTGTTGTATTCATGTGTTTATTTCTACAGCATATGTGTGCTATTTGGTTTCATGACACTGAGATATAAGGAAAAGTGTTTTGATGTATTTACAGGAGTGCGTATAGGTGTGCATTGAGGCACACCGCGGGATAATTCTGCAGGTGTACCTGTGCACTGTGAAAAAACATCGTTCTGTAAGAGCCTTTTGGAATCAGTGGTTCTTGAGAAGGTTGTCAGTCGAGGTGTGAAGAGGGCAGCCTAAGACATACTATTCAAACAAATTAATGAGTAAAGGGTGGTCGCAGTGATGCAAATATTTGTGCATCAAACAGAGTGCTGTAAATCTCAACCGTGAAAAGACCAGAAGTCAATATAGTCTGGCAAAAACGAATATGGAAGATCGAGGTAAAACCTATTGCACTCGTTTAGCCTGGCTACCATGGAGGATACAGCTCTGCAGGCCCGTTTAGAAACAGGCACTTGAAAATGGAAGGAGTCAGCCACAACCTTCTTGTGGGTGTGAAAGGTCAGGTGCCCCTTCAAGTAGAATCTTCAGAAACTAGGTTCTTCCACTAGGATATAATGTGCATTAACAGCTCATAAAAGGTCTCCATCAATTATGATTACAGAGGGAGTCCAAGCATTGGAATTATGAGACAGAGTAGTCAGTAATGAAGAACAAAGTCACTGGCAGTATATCCCACAATTTAAACCAGAATGGAGGCTTAGTATGCACCAAACACCACTTTAAACATAGGACAGTTCTCTCATTGTCAATGATTTTAAAATTCTGGCCTGCACCTATCAAAGTAATCACCATTCGTATGAGTAAAATTTACTCCAGATGGCAGTTATCTGACAGCTTTTGGAATTACCATTGTTTTGTAGGTGTGCATGAGTCTAAACAAAAACTTAAAAACACTAATGGGTAAAATTGCAGTCATTATCTACAGAACAAGCATAGGCAAAGACAACAAGTTTTGCCTCTAAAATGGTGAGCTATTGTTTGTATTTGGTTGAACGAATTCCAAAATGGATGATAGTGCATGATGATGCAGGTAGGTGCATGGGGTCCATTTTGAAATGGGTTTTCTAATCAAGAAAAGTAATTTTAAGATGTTAGCCAGGCGTGCGTATTCATCGTGAAGCACAGGTGCTTATTTTGGCATTAGGGTCTAGTGACCACACAATTTTGCATTGGTCACAGAAACGCCCTAGCAAGTGCAGAAGGACAATGCTATTACGTTCTGGAGTGGCCCCAAACATTAGAGGGCCTTGAGTTCTCCTTCAGAACTGTCTGATGTTTTTTAAGATGTGTTTGGAAAAATATACTGTGACATTCACAGGTCATTAAGAACATTTCTTAGAGACGCTACACATAAACCCTCTTTGGAAATGGTTAGCTTATTACTGCGCTTGGTCTGCACTTGAGGCTGTTTACAACTCCAATAATTTGTGTGTAATCACATCAGTCTGACGGTAGCCCATTTGTGTTAATTTGACACAGTTGGAGAAAAGAACAAATACAACTTTGTGATGGCCACATGTCTAAAGTTTGGCATAACAAGATTGTAGGAGAAAGGGAAGACTACAGAAACATCTGAGCTCATTCACTGAGGCGTCCGGGCACCCTTCTCCATGCTGTGGTATGACTATGATTCAAAGATGTTACAATACTGTCTTTTTAAAAATATAAGAAATATGTTTTGTTTATGACTGAAGGAAAGGCAATTGTAAATATTGGATAAATACAATTGTTGCCAAATATGTTCCATTACTGTGCTTTTATGAATATAAGAAACATGTTTTGATTATGACTTGAGGAAATACAATTGTTGTACTGTTTGATCGTGAAGCAAGTACACCGTTAAGTCAATATTGGCTATTTCTTTCTTTAATTAAATAAAGTATCATAAAGAATTCTATATATTGTGTTGGTGTTAGACCTGGCACCATTGGCGTGGGTCTCCCTTCCATTTTTTGCTGTTGCCTCTTATGTTTTTGCTGGTTTTAGATGCTTTTGAGCACTGTGCCACTGCTGTTCAGTGCCACAGTGCAAGTGCTCCCTATGGTAAATTGATGTATGGATTAGTGACTCCATGATTGGCTTGTTTGGCTTACTGTCAGACCCTAGTACAGTGCACTGCGTGTGCCCAGGGCTTGTAAATCAAATGCTTCTGGTGGGCTTGCAGCACTGGTTGTGCCACCCACCGGAGCAGCTTGTAAAGTGTGTCTCAGGCCTGCCATTGCAGAGCCTGTGGGCAGTCTGGTACTGCCATGTTGACTGGGCAAGTGTACCCACTTGCCAGTCCCTAAACCTTCCCTTTTATACATATTAGTCACCCCTAAGGTAGGCCCAAGGGCAGGGTGCATTGTAGGTAAAAGGTAGGACATGCCCTGGTGTGTGTGGCATGTCCTAATAGTGAATTACAGCCATTTTCGTTTTTCACTATTGCAAGGCTACCTGTTCCCCATAGGCCAGAATGGGCAGTTAGATTATTACATCTTATAATCCTAACTGACTCAGGGAACCAGGTAGAAATTCGAGTTTAGTATGCCTGAACTCAGAATGATAAAATACATCTTTTAGTGAAGTTGGTTTTAACATTCTGTGTTTGAAAATACCACTTTTAGAAAGTAGGTATTTTCTTGCCTAACTATCCAAGCCTGCCTCTGCTAGGTTGTGTATTCCTTGTCTGGAGTTTGAGTGACAGGGGCTGGGGGCTTCCAGGAGACAGGGTGAGTCAGCACAGGGCTGAATAGAGAGATCTGCATGCAGATAGGAGGGAGGAGTTGCACCTGGGACCTGAATAGGGCTGTGCCTTTCCTCCACAATGCTGGCTCCACCTCCTGTGGTGTGTCTGATGTCCCTGGCCTACACTGTGAAAGGAAAGAAGGAGTCTTGTCAACAAAGTGCTCCAGGACTGACCAGAACTGGTTTTGGACTAGGCAAAGGCCTCTCTGCCTTCAGAGAACAAAGAAAAACTGTGTATAAAAAGGGGACCCAGACCCCTAGGAAATTAGATCACTTCTGGGAATCAAGACAAACCTTTGCTGAGGAGAAGAACCAGGAAGCTGAAGGAGGAGACTACCCCTGTGCTGTGTGTTTGGGGGTTGGCCTGCAGTGGTTGCTTCATTGCCAAAGAAAGGAGAAAAGGACTGAGTGTGCTTTCTATCAACTTGAAGAAGAATCTCCAAGGGCTTGAACCAGAGCTTGTCTCCTGCCTGAAGTCTCAGGGATACAAGACTTCACCAACCAGCTCCCCCCTGAATTCCCTTGCTGGGAATTGAAGTGCCTTCTGTTGTGCTGGGCCTTCTGAGAGACTGCGTGTCGCTGGGAGCTGGTAGCGTGACGCAACGACGAGAAGCGTGTCGCCACCGCAGCCACTGTCATCGCATCGCCGAGGAAGCGAGACGCCGCTGCCGCTGTCATCATCGCATCGCCGAAGCGCGGCGCATCGCCGGAGAAGCGGGACGCTGCCACAGAGGACATCGTCGCATCACCGGAGAAGCGCCGCAGGGCCTGTCGCGGCTCCAAAGATCATCGAGTCGCCGCATGGCCGTCGGGCGTGCACGCATCGCACCAAAGTTGTTGCATTGCAACCAAGACGCCATTTTATCGCATCGCACCAGAGAAGAGTATCGCATTGAGGTGCCATCTTGTCGCATCGCACCGGAGAGCAGTAAGAAACCAACGCATCAACTCCCCACACAGTAAGGAAGCGAGCATCAACTCCCCTGCGCAGCAGTAAGGAACCGACGCATCCACTCCCCTGAGTGTAAGTAACCGACGCATCACCTTCCCTGCAACCCTTTTGTTTTCTTTGCGTTACGCATTCAAGGTACATTGAGAGTAAAGTGTCGCATCTACAACTTGAGAGAACTGAACTATTTTATAACATTCTAAAGTCTATTTTTGAGTACAGTATTGTGGATTTTTGTCGTTTGGTCTTGTGTTAAGTCTATATAAAAATACTTATTTTTATAATACAACCTGTGTGGTGTCCATCTGTAGTGTTGTCACTGTATTACTGTATGTGTTCACAAATGCTTTACACACTGCCTCTGAGATAAGCCTGCCTGCTCGTGCCAAGCTACCAAGGGGGTGAGCAGGGGTTATTTTAGGAGTGTAGCCCCTCACCCTGACTAGACGCAAGGGTCCCTATTTGTCACAGGTACCTACCTATGCCAACTAGAGACCCCCAAAACTAACATTGGTGGTCAGCGGTGAGGATTTGGACTTGCATTTGTGATTCATATACAGGGATTGGTGTCCACTACTAGTGAGTGCAGACCTTAACGCAACCACATACTTTTTGAGAACTTTTCCTTGGAACTTCTTTTCTATTTTTGATTCTTGAGAACTGCCAGTCTTTTTGCTACCATGAGCAAGTCAGCATCCATAGCATCTGTAGACATTGTTTTGGAAGAAGAGAGAATTGATACCTACACTGTGCCTTATCTCAAAGCTTTGTGCAAGAAATTTAAAATCTCTGTGAAAGGCCTCACCAGGAAAGAGGAATACCAGAAGGCGCTGAGGGCCTGGGTAGAATCTAGGAATGCCAGTGAGCATCCTGAGGAGCCAGTAATGGAGGCAGAGGATTTAAATGAGCAACTTGAGGGGCCAGTGGGCCCAACTGGAGGGAAAGCACCTTCAGGGGCGGGCAGCAGTGTTTCTTCCAAAGGGTTGTCCCCAGGAGAGCTGGAGGACAGAGCAAGGTAGAGGATGCATAAATTGGAGCTAGCTAGGCTCAAAATGGATGGTCAGAAAGACAGAGAGCAAGAAAATAGAGCTTGGGATGGAATTAGAAATGAAGAAG
Source organism: Calotriton arnoldi (assembly GCA_963921515.1). Classification (NCBI taxonomy): domain Eukaryota; kingdom Metazoa; phylum Chordata; class Amphibia; order Caudata; family Salamandridae; genus Calotriton; species Calotriton arnoldi. Next base: position 281,392 of record CAWUFW010013351.1, on the reverse strand, counting down.
TTAGCCTTAGAGGAAAAGAGGATGCATTTTGAGCATGAGAGAGGATTGAGGGAATTGGAACTCAAGGCCAAGAAGTTAGAGGTTCCTCCCTCTGGTGGCAGCACACCGCCAGTGCAGGTAGAAGCAAGAACCTACATTCCCAAAGATGTAGTTAAAGATTTCCACAAGAATGAGGATATTGGTCAGTGGTTTAGGGCTTATGAAGCTGCAATGTTGGCCCACCGGGTCCATGAGAAGGATTGGGGAGCGGGGTTGTGGGGCCGCTTTGTTAGTGATGGGAGGGACACTTTGTTGGATTTGCCTACAGAGGAGCAGATGTCCTATACCCACATGAAGGGAGCCCTAATGTCCAGATTTGGTTTGACCCCAGAGCTATATAGACAAAGGTTTAGAAATTGCAGAAAACTGGAGTCTACCACTTGGGTGGAATATGTGTCTTTCTTTTGCAGAGCATTGGATGGTTGGGTGAAGGGTAGCAAAGTGGATAATTTTGAGGCGCTCTATAATTTGCTTGCATGGGAGCACTTGTCAAATAACTGTTTTCCAGAGTTATGCCAGCATCTTATTGATAGCAAGCTGACTAACCCTAGGAAGCTTGCTGAGGAGGCGGACCGCTGGGTGAGCACCCGGGTCCAGAAGGGTCATGTGGGAGACTTCGCCAAAGGTGGGCAGGGTCCCCAGCAGAAGAGTGGGGGACAAGGGTAAACAGAGGGAGTTCCAGAAAGGGCCCCAAAGTAATCCCCAAGGGAACCAAGGGAAAGGTTCCCAGCCTCCCCTGAGAAGAAGGCAGTGGCCCCAACAGATAAGCCTGTTCACAAGGGGCCCAAGACCTGTTTTAAGTGTGGTCTAGTAGGCCACTGTTCTTATGATGCTAGATGTCCCTTGTATGGGAAGACAGCACCCACTGGTGCACCACCCCGGCAGTTGGCTAGTGTAGCCCTGGGGGAGGAGATGGGTGCCCAAGGTGGGTGGGGTCCCGCAGAGATGTCCCTTGTCTCTTTAGGAGACTGTGAGGTGGTCCCCAGGACCCAGCTGCCTGATAACACAAAAAAATACAGGCAGTGGGTGACCATCAATGGCAAGAGGGTGGAAGCTCTTAGAGAAACCGGAGCCAATGTGACAGCTGTCAGTTGTCGGTTGGTGTCTGAACAGCAGGTAGTCCCAAATGCATTTTACCCAGTTGTTGCCGCTGACAACACAGAGAGCCACTGCAAGGTGGCACAGGTTCCCTTTGAGTGGACGGGGGTCTCAGGGACTCTTCAAGTAGCTGTGAGGCCAGCCATGCCTGTTGAATGTCTGTTAGGTAACGATTTGGAGAGCTCCCTTGGGCTAAGGTGGAGCGGAGAGCTCATTTAGAGATGTTGGGTTTGCCTGAGTGGGCCTGCGTGACCACTCGGTCTATGGCAGCCAGTAAGGGTGTTCAAGAGGACCTGGAGCCTGAGAAATGGCCCAGGTGCCTGCCTTAAAGAGAAGAGGTAGGGGGCACGGGAAACCGGCCCCTAGGTTCCCACGGCCCAGGAGGAGGCGGACCCTGAGGGGATGCCCTGGAGCCTACCGGGGAAGAGATTGCTGAACTGGGAGATCTGCCTGAGCTGACCCATTGGCAGCAGGAAGGAGGTCCCTCCAGGGAAGAGTTCTGTGAGGAGCAGAACAAGTGCCCTTCTCTTGTGGGTTTGCGGCAGCAGGCTGCAAACCAGGCAGCAGGTGATCAGTCTGGATCACATTGGATCTACTGGGAGAATGGTCTCCTGTATAGTGAGCCTAAGGTTGCTGAGCCTGGGTCAGCCCGTGTGCTGGTGGTACCCCAGCGCTTCAGAGCCTTCCTACTGGGGCTGGCTCATGATGTGCCTTTAGCAGGACATTTGGGGCAGGACAAGACATTTGAAAGGCTTGCCACCCATTTTTATTGGCCCCAAATGCGCAAGAGTCCGGTTACCTACTTGGTGGACTTGCGGTCTCCCAGGAACCCCTTGCGGGTCCTGCATGTCAACCGCCTGAAGCCCCACTTAGAGAGGTCCGAAGTGGGCATGCTCCTAGCAAAAGATGCTGGAATGGAGGAGGAGACTGAGCCTCTTCCTGACCTCCTGTCTGCAACAGAGGAAGATGGGTCAGTGGATGGAGTGAACCTCTCTTCCACCCTGACCCCTGAGCAGCAGAATGACTGTCACCAGTTGCTGGGACAGTTTTCTGACCTGTTCTCCCTGATTCCCAGTGTCACTGATTGGTGCGTCCATGATGTAGACACTGGGGACAGTCCTCCTGTCAAGCACAAAACTTACAGGGTGACTGACAGGGTGAGAGCTTGCATCAAGGAGGAGGTCTCCAAGATGCTTGCGTTGGGGGTGATTGAGTCCTCTAACAGTCCTTGGGCCAGCCCAGTGGTCTTGGTCCCAAAGGCTGCCGCACCGGGTGTCTCACCAGAACTGCGGTTCTGTGTGGACTACCGAGGGCTCAATTCAGTCACCAGGACTGACGCGCACCCCATCCCCAGAGCTGATGAGCTCATTGATCGGTTAGGGGCTGTCCGGTACCTCAGCACGTTTGACTTAACGTCTGGGTACTGGCAGATCGCCTTGACTGATGGGGCAAGAGAGGTCAGCATTCTCCACACCAGATGGGCACTACCAATTCCGGGTTATGCCCTTTGGGATGAAGAATGCCCCTGCCACCTTTCAGAGGTTGGTCAACCAGGTGTTGGCTGGACTGGAAGAGTTCAGTGCCGCCTACCTGGATGACATTGCAGTGTTCAGCGCCAGTTGGGAAGAACATCTGCGCCACCTCTGGGAAGTGTTGATGGCGCTGCGGAGAGCAGGCCTCACGATCAAGGCGAGTAAGTGCCAGATCGGGCAGGGTTCCGTGGTGTACTTGGGACACCAGGTTGGGAGCGGCCAGGTGGCGCCCCTACAGCCCAAGATTGAGACCATCCTGACTTGGGAACCCCCCCAAGACCCAGACAGAGGTGAGAGCCTTTTAAGGACTCACCGGGTATTACGGGAGGTTTGTCAAGGGGTCTGGCAGCATTGTTGCACCCTTGACAGAGCTGACTTCCAGGAAGCAGCCCAAGAGAGTGATTTGGACTGACACCTGTCAGAGAGCTTTTGATGCCATGAAGACTACCATGTGCACGGCGCCCGTGCTCCTGGCACCCAACTTCTCAAAAGAGTTTATTGTGCAAACAGACGCTTCAGAGCATGGTGTGGGGGCTGTTCTATCACAGATTAATGAGGAGGGCCTAGACCAACCTGTAGCCTTCCTCAGTAGGAGGTTACTTCCACGGGAACAGAGGTGGAGTGCAATTGAGCGTGAGGCATTTGCTGTGGTCTGGGCACTGAAGAAGTTGAGACCAAACTTGTTTGGGACTCACTTCCGGGTTCAGACAGACCACTGGCCCCTCAGATGGCTGATGCAGATGAGGGGTGAGAATCCAAAGCTGTTGAGGTGGTCCATATCCCTACAGGGGATGGACTCTACGGTGGAACACCGCCCTGGTACAGAACACGCCAATGCTGATGGTCTGTCCAGATTTTTCCGCCTTAGTGATGAGAACTCCCCGGAGGTAGGGTAGTTCTCCCCACATTTCAGCTGGAGGGGACACGTGTTAGACCTGGCACCATTGGCGTGGGTCTCCCTTCCATTTTTTGCTGTTGCCTCTTATGTTTTTGCTGGTTTTAGATGCTTTTGGGCACTGTGCCACTGCTGTTCAGTGCCACAGTGCAAGTGCTCCCTATGGTAAATTGATGTATGGATTAGTGACTCCATGATTGGCTTGTTTGGCTTACTGTCAGACCCTAGTACAGTGCACTGCGTGTGCCCAGGGCTTGTAAATCAAATGCTGCTGGTGGGCTTGCAGCACTGGTTGTGCCACCCACCGGAGCAGCTTGTAAAGTGTGTCTCAGGCCTGCTATTGCAGAGCCTGTGGGCAGTCTGGTACTGCCATGTTGACTGCGCAAGTGTACCCACTTGCCAGTCCCTAAACCTTCCCTTTTATACATATTAGTCACCCCTAAGGTAGACCCAAGGGCAGGGTGCATTGTAGGTAAAAGGTAGGACATGCCCTGGTGTGTGTGGCATGTCCTAATAGTGAATTACAGCCATTTTCGTTTTTCACTATTGCAAGGCTACCTGTTCCCCCTAGGCCAGAATGGGCAGTTAGATTATTACATTTTATAATCCTAACTGACTCAGGGAACCAGGTAGAAATTCGAGTTTAGTATGCCTGAACTCAGAATGATAAAATACATCTTTTAGTGAAGTTGGTTTTAACATTCTGTGTTTGAAAATACCACTTTTAGAAAGTAGGTATTTTCTTGCCTAACTATCCAAGCCTGCCTCTGCTAGGTTGTGTATTCCTTTTTCTGGAGTTTGAGTGACAGGGGCTGGGGGCTTCCAGGAGACAGGGTGAGTCAGCACAGGGCTGAATAGAGAGATCTGCATGCAGATAGGAGGGAGGAGTTGCACCTGGGACCTGAATAGGGCTGTGCCTTTCCTCCACAATGCTGGCTCCACCTCATGTGGTGTGTCTGATGTCCCTGGCCTACACTGTGAAAGGGAAGAAGGAGTCTTGTCAACAAAGTGCTCCAGGACTGACCAGAACTGGTTTTGGACTAGGCAAAGGCCTCTCTGCCTTCAGAGAACAAAGAAAAACTGTGTATAAAAAGGGGACCCAGACCCCTAGGAAATTAGATCACTTCTGGGAATCAAGACGAACCTTTGCTGAGGAGAAGAACCAGGAAGCTGAAGGAGGAGACTACCCATGTGCTGTGTGTTTGGGGGTTGGCCTGCAGTGGTTGCTTCATTGCCAAAGAAAGGAGAAAAGGACTGAGTGTGCTTTCTATCAACTTGAAGAAGAATCTCCAAGGGCTTGAACCAGAGCTTGCCTCCTGCCTGAAGTCTCAGGGATACAAGACTTCACCAACCAGCTCACCCCTGCATTCCCTTGCTGGGAATTGAAGTGCCTGCTGTTGTGCTGGGCCTTCTGAGAGACTGCGTGTCGCTGGGAGCTGGAAGCGCGACGCAACGATGAGAAGCGTGTCGCCGCCGCAGCCGCTGTCATCGCATCGCCGAGGAAGCGAGACGCCGCTGTCATCATCGCATCGCCGAAGCGCGGCGCATCGCCGAAGAAGCGGGACGCTGCCACAGAGGACATCGTCGCATCACCAGAGAAGCGCGTCGCAGGGCCTGTCGCGGCTCCAAAGATCATTGAGTCGCCGCACGGCCGTCGGGCGTGCACGCATCGCACCAAAGTTGTCGCATCGCAACCAAGACGCCATTTTATCGCATCGCACCGGAGAAGAATATCGCATCGAGGTGCCATCTTGTCGCATCGCACCGGAGAGCAGTAAAAAACCGACGCATCAACTCCCCACACAGTAAGGAAGCGAGCATCAACTCCCCTGAGTGTAAGGAACCGACGCATCACCTTCCCTGCGACCCTTTTGTTTTCTTTGCGTTACGCATTCAAGGTACATTGAGAGTAAAGTGTCGCATCTACAACTTGAGAGAACTGAACTATTTTATAACATTCTAAAGTCTATTTTTGAGTACAGTATTGTGGATTTTTGTCGTTTGGTCTTGTGTTAAGTCTATATAAAAATACTTATTTTTATAATACAACCTGTGTGGTGTCCATCTGTAGTGTTGTCACTGTATTACTGTATGTGTTCACAAATGCTTTACACACTGCCTCTGAGATAAGCCTGCCTGCTCGTGCCAAGCTACCAAGGGGGTGAGCAGGGGTTATTTTAGGAGTGTAGCCCCTCACCCTGACTAGACGCAAGGGTCCCTATTTGTCACAGGTACCTACCTATGCCAACTAGAGACCCCCAAATCTAACAGTTGGCATTAAGTGGGAACCAGCACGATTGTAGTTCCGGCAGCTATTGTTGAGCAGAATCAGGTTTCCGGCCCAGCACAAGTAAATACCCCAATTTGCATGCTAGTGCACTGTGACAGCACTGGGACACATGAAAGGATTTCCATACATTCACTGTGCCATGCGACAACATCCTGGAGGTATATAACTCTAACATGGCCTGCAGTAAATGCTTAATTAAATTCATGAAAATCTGAAATGTTGTTTGCCTGGGCACATCTTGAACCTCACAGCTTGGTTCCGGATACAGCGACCCATCAGGGAGACAAAGACACAACGTGTTAGTTCATATGTTGCCACAAACTAAAAGTGTTTTCGACTTTCTCAAACTCTGTATTTATGCATAAGGGTGTTCCTGGGAATGACAGGCATGCCTTTTGAAGGCGGGACCTTTGAAGCTGCTTTCTGTTGCATACGGGGGGACTTTGCTAACGCACTTTCATACCCTGGTGGGAAATCGTCCCAGGGCGCTGCTAGTGCTGCCAACGCTGCCACTGCCTCCTGGTTCCTCCGCAATTGACCAGCGCTAACCCTGGTGGGACTCAGAGTCCCAGGGTGACTAGCGCCTCTCGCCAGTTCGCACAGGTGCGGGGGAGGAGTCATCACGCGCTCTTAAGCGCTTCCACCTTCCCGCAGCGCGGGACGCGCGCGGGCGAAGCCCGGGCCAAGGGCGGGCCCGTCCTTGCCCGTCACTGGCAGGAAGTGGCAGGGCAGGGCCACCCCTTGAATTTAGTCGTCCCTGATGACCAGCGCTGCTGTGGATCCTATGGAACTCTAATTTTAACTTTTTCCTACGGCAAGTAGACTGTTTACCCTTCGTGTATTTCGGACTGCAATCACCTGTAAAGACTAGCTGCTAGGTCTGTGTGTCATTGCTACTGGGTCACTCCCTTTTATGAAAAGACTAAAGTATTTTGTTCCCTCATCTCTGAGCCTCGTAGTGTAAATCCTGTGCGTTTCCTACCACTGTAGTTTTCCCTTGGTGGTTTTTATCTGACAAGTTGTTTTATAGTTAGAAATGGGTAAGCGCACCTGTATTGCTAAAAAAACCCGGGCTCAAATCAATTCTCTCACCCCGCCCCCTCCGACTTCAATTGATAAAATGTTGCAAAGGGCAATTGGTGCTGTTACTTCAGAAATTGAGCGTACCGAAAGGCGGTTGTCAATCACCCCAGACCTTTTCCTGCCCCTAGTGGACCTGCCTAGCTCCAATATTCCCTCGTCAACTGTGGTATCAACTGGAGAAGTTTTTCCACCCCCTCAAACTCAAGAAAATGTCACAATGACTATAACAAAATTGGTTGATGAGGTTGCAGGCCCACGTAAAAACGGGAAACGCAAGCAGTTAGTCGGGAGGGCAACTACGAGTAAGAAGGCAAGAAGAGGGAATGATCCAAGGGCACAAGATCTTGACAATCGGGATTTACCTTCAGAACCTGCCCTAGCCCCTAGTGTGCACCCCAAGTATCCAGACTGTGCCCAAGCGCTATTAGCTGACTTATCGTCCCGACTTAGTGTTTTAATTAAGCAAGAGGTTGCCCCTTTAGTCGATCAATTAAAATCTCTGTCATCTATGATCACCACGAGGCAAATGCAACCTAGTTCCAATGTAACGGTACTCCCAGCGAGGGAGGGACTTACGAATCCTGACCCTGATACTAACTCGAGGGCACATGTAGGTACAGAGGGGACCGTTAGTGTTCAACCTTCCAACATCCGGCAACTCACTAGACAAGCTCATAATCTCACTCAGCAAAATCTTCCTGCCCAGCACGAGCAAGAGCACAACACTAACATAACACCAAGAACAGTGCCTATTGTGGATCAGAATGACCGTGCAATGAATAGTATGTCGATTGCTCACCGACAAACTAGCGCCTCAGCAGGGCGAAGTGAAATCATAGAGGATTTGAGAAGTAAGACTGATGTGGTTCTCCCAATCATTAACCTCCCCCCTGAATCATCGCCATATGTAGTTATCCTAACGGGAGTTCCGCCCCTTAAAGATAACCAGAGGGAGACACAGCTAGAACTCAGGAATAAAACGCTATTTTGGTTAGCTACATATAGACACTACCCCTATGAGAGGGCTGGGGAAATTCTTATGGTGCGGAGGGTAGATTGGGTGGGTTCTACTAATAAATCCATTCTAGGTGATAGTGTGGTTATTAATTTCAAAAACCCCCAGATGGTACGTTTGATAATAAACTATAAACCGATTTCTGGTGAACCCCGTACAGATGTGGGAGCTTTCCCGCTGGATTACTTTTATTCTCATTGTCGTAATCCTGGTAGGGTAAAATTTCCCTTGGGGCATTTTAGGCAAATAGAGGAAGAACGGATTCATGGCTTCAGACATGCTCATAGCAGATCCTTGATGTTTAACTTGCCTGTAAATAATCGCTATGGACCCTTGGAAGAAGTGGACTGACCATTAAGCTTGAATGGTGTGTGTTGTACAGAGAATATTCTGAAACCCCGGGAAGGCTGTGTACAGTTAGTCCAGGTGAGCCCTAAGCAGTCATTCCTGGCGGTCCCAGGTTTGACATTGGGGGCTACTGATGAATCCCTTTGCCGGTTGGGGAACAGCCAGGATTATCTTATATCCCTGGACCCACTTTTATTAATCACTCCAGTCGTCTGTTTGATATTATCCAAGGGAATGCCCACCTAAGCACATCTCATGTTCCTACTGTTTTTGCGGAAGGAGATCCATGTCCAGGTAGTGTGCTTAGGATTTTATCATGGAACGTAGCTGGTATTAAGAATAAACTTTCTTGCCCAGAGTGGGGATCCTTTGTAGACCAGTATGATGTTTGCCTGTTTCAGGAGACTTGGGCAAAAGATGATTTTGATAGGGTGGGTTTTGTAATATTTAATATTCCAGCTATTGCTAGCCAGAGGGGCAGACCTTCGGGTGGATTATCCATTTGGGTTGCCTCTCACGTGGGCTGTACACCTACCCCCATCAATACTCATTCTAGAGATGTCCAATGTGTAATGTTGGGCTTTCCTTCTAAATTGCGGCTTGCTTTTATTAATGTTTATTCTCGTCCTGCAAGTCTGTCCCAGGAATCAAAAACGCTGGATGACTTAAATTCCTTTATTCCTCTGGTATCGTTAAATACAAGGCTGATAGTGGGAGGCGATTTAAATTGTCATTTTGAACCCCTCTCTGGTGCTCATGACATGATTATCAATGAGGAGGATCGCCAGTGGGCTATCCCAGATCCACAAGTCCAGCCGGCAAAGACCTGGTCCCCCTGGTACTCCAAATAAATGCTATTTTTCTTAACCATTCACTGAGAGCCTGTAATGGGCGTACAGCCTCTGATAGACCGGGTAAACCTACGTTTAATAGAATTGGCCAAGCATCTTTAATTGATTACATTCTTGTCGAGTGTAGATCTTGGTACAGAGTTCTGGATTTTGCTGTCCTCCCTCGACATGACAGCGACCATAATGCTTTGACATTAACTTTTAGGGTCCCAGATTCTGGCTTCCTCCCCCAAACAATCCCCCTTTGGTGAATAGTTTATCTTTCACTACTAATAGGAGAAGAGTTAGGTGGGCAGTAATAAAACAAACATCAGAGAAGATGGGAGCTCTATATGAAATAGTAATTCCAGCTTTCCAGGAACTTAGTTGTTTACCCGCTGATTGGGATAATCCAGTATATTCTGATCAGGTTGCGGTACTCCATAAGAAACTGGCAACAAATCTAGCCGATTTCTTCCATCCGATAGTACGCCCTAGTAAAACAAAAAAGGCAACCCATAAGTGGTTTAATGATAATTGTCGTAAGGCCAAACGGGCGTTGTTAGTGGCTATTAAAGATAAAAACAAGCCACTAACTAAAACTAGGAGAGCTCACTATAAAGTTACTGTCGCTCATGCGAAGCAGTCCTGGGAAGAGAATAAGTGGATGGATATTAAGACCGCCCTACTGAACCGGGACATGAGAGAATTCTGGGCCATAGTTAGAACAGGAACTAGGGAGGGTAACCCAGCGGTTGAACCTAATATTCCAGCAGAAATATGGGCAGAACATTTCCGGGCATTGTATGCAGTAGAAGCTGATTTAGATCCTCAGCCTTGCAACCATAGTTCTCCCACAGGTGGCGTGGGTTTAGTTAGTGGGCAGACACAGGATACATGTCCTACTTCCCTTACCCGCGCCAACGTGGGGGTTCTCGGGATAACTCTTCGTGAGGTTGTCTCGGCAATTGAGAAATTACCAGCAGGCAAAGCACCTGGATTGGATAGGCTTCCAGGGGATTTGTTTAGGGACGAACCACATATTTGGGGTCCCTATCTTTGGGTCCTATTTAGCGCTATTATGAATGGCATGCCAATCCCTGAAACCTGGGCTGGGGCAGAAATTGTCCCAGTTTTTAAAAAGGGCTCTCCTCTAAACCCTGCAAACTATAGACCGATCAGTCTGATCGATGTCACACAAAAGCTATTTGCAAGGGTTTTATTAGATCAAATACAGACCTGGCTGCTTGAGAATGACATTATAAGCCCCTACCAAGCCGGATTCAGGAAAAACATTTCTACCATGGACCAAATCTATAGACTTCAACTTATAGTTTGGAAGACGGTATCAATTGAGGGTGGCAGCCTCTTTTTGGTTTTTGTGGACCTGAAAACGGCTTTTGATTTGGTCCCCAGAATTAAACTTTGGGGGTGCTCAGAGAACTGGGGATTCCCCCACCTGCTTAGCATGCTTATTAAGCTGCATGAGGCCACTTACGCCCAAGTAAGATGTGGCAGGGGTGGAGAATTAACTAACAGACTCCCAGTTGACAGAGGAGTGAGACAGGGTTGTGTGCTCGCACCCACCCTTTTCTGCCTCTATGTCAACGCATTAATTGCACAACTCTCTGAGATTGAGGATAATGATGCTCCTAAGTTAGCAAACTCAAAGATACCGGCATTGATGTTTGCTGATGATACTCTTTATTGTCTAAGACGTCTAGGGGGTCCAGAGGATATTGGATAGGTTTGTTGCTTTTTGTAATAATAGGGGCTTGATGATAAACACCTCAAAAACAAAATTTATGGTCCTTAATCCGCCTAGGAAAATACATTCAAATCCTAAATTAAATGGCATTCCACTTGAAAGGGTTTCCGTATTTGATTATCTGGGTGTCACCCTCACTGAAAATATGGAATGGGCTTCCCAGATAGCTAAAGCCAAGCTAAAACTTGCCCAGACTGCCGGGGGAATAGCCAAACTGGTAAGGGAATCAACGATGAAGCCCATTGCCCCTGCCATTGAGATTTATAGGGCGCAAGCGAGGAGCTGCGTTGTATGGGGCTGAACTCTGGGGACATTGCTCTTCTGTCCCCTTAGCTAAGGTTGAGAACAGTTTCCTCAGGCAAATCTTGGGCCTTCCACCTAGTACACCGCTAACCCTCTTGCGGCTAGATATAGGTATTGCCCCGATTGAAGATGAGGCTGCCTTACGATCCCTAACTTTTTGGCGAAGGCTTTGGGTGACCCCAGAATTGGTTGAATACCAAGCAGAAACGAAGGATCTTCTAGCTCATCTAGGGGCCCTAAAAAAGTCCCTTGGTTTATGCATGTTAGGCATCTATGTGCAATGATAGGTAAACCAACACTTTGGACTAATCCTGAAGAAACCAGTTTTTTACTTTCACGAGTTGAACTTGTGAAAATGTATCGAATAAAAAGCTTGAGGCCATTCAGGTAAACCCGAAATTAGGTCCTCTAACTACACTGTTTCTTACAGTCACGGAGGACTACAAATTTGAACCTTTTCTGGATGACATTTTACCTCCCATAGCAAGGAAATTATATGTGCAGTTCCGATATAGTATTTTACCTATCCGGGCTTTTACTTCTAAATGGGCTCATTTGCCCCTCGTGGGTGCCCTGCTTGTAATAACCACGAGGAGACCGAACTGCATGTTTTATTCTTTTGCCCTGGGTATAAAGAAGCAAGGAAAAGTTGGCTTGTACAGTTGTGCAGGAATCTGGGGTTTGTGCAATGTATAGTGGCATTTAGAGTTTTGAAATATGACACTTCTAAGCCTATAGTTTTTGCTGTTTCTCGGTTTCTAAATGCAATGTGGCGAAGGAGAAGGGGTTTCCTTCATAAGGAAACATAATTAAATGATAATAGCCTGATTGCAGTACTAATATAAGAGCCCAATGCTTAGACCACTCTAATGGGAATTTGCTTTTAAATTTTTAAGATCAATGTAGATTTTTATTTTTTTTTTTATTTTTTTATTGGAACTTGTTTTTTATCTATTTATTGCAACATTACTGTGTTGTCTTTTGCTCAGGGCCTGTTTAGTTATACTAATGAACCGACCAACTATAGGGAATCCCAGCCCTATGTGGTTTTCTCCATGTACTTGCAATTGTATGGATGTATTCAAATTTTTTAGGAAATTTATGTCACGATGTGTATCCATAACCCTTCTAATGGAAGTGGTTTTATTTTCAGGTTGGAATGTTTTAAATCCAGAATGTAGTTTTACTGATCTTTGTATACTTTTATGGTCCTAGTGACCGAAATAAAGGTTTTTGAATGAATGTATAGCTTTATTAATAACTACTAGTGGTTCATACCACACTTCTGCTGTTTATAAGCTAAATGACAGGATGTATCATTACACAATTTACTGACCCCTAAATGGTGGAAAGCGGAGTCGAGGCTGCCAAGACTCCTGATAGGCAGAGCAGTGCATGTTTTGCGAGAAGCATTCCAGTCACTGGGCCGTGGTGCTGGCTTACAAACTGCATTTAATAACATGTTAATAACACCAAACAGCACCAGTTTGTACCCTAGTTTGCTCATCAAACCACTTTACCGGGATTGCAATCTATGACATTCTAGTCCATTGTGGATCTAAGCAGCAAATCCGCACAGCTATTTTACATGAAATACAAACCAGTGACCTAAATTTTACATGTAATGCTCTGTACCAGGCATATCAACACTATAGATGATTTTGTTATTACACAGAGATTAAAGATTTCTCCATCAAGTGCATGTACCCATCCCGCCAATCAAACCAGTGGTATATCATGAGACTTGCTGCATACGCACAGATGACTGCAGCATGTGCCTCAACCCTGGAAGTTATCTTAAAACTTGTTCTGTTTTGTGACAAATTAAGGCAGAAGCAGAACGCTTTTTTTCTAAGACGATTGTCCTTGCTATCAATTATTCGAGAGGAATCGTTGTAAAATAGATGCAATGCATATGTCCAGGCAGACCATAAGACTGTCACGGCTTCTGTTCCTCTTTGTTGCACTTCACTCTGATAACTATATCCTTTTCTGCCACCATTCCGACGGCATTTGTAGCTTTTCTGAGCTTAAATACACATACTGCCGCCCAGCTACAGGGAAGAAATTATCATCACCGTTAAGTTCTAGAGCCCGCCATTTAAGAACATACATTCTCGCTGTAAGTTTCCAACAGAACCAAGCTTAAAGCTGAGTTCTTCAACAGCTAAAGAGAATCACCACGGGAGCTCACTGCATGATTAGCAATGAATGTCAAAACAAATTTGCGATTGAACGCCTCGTCAGGGGTAGTAAGAGATATATAAATACAAGTACAATTTTAAACAAGGGCGTTGTCGCACTTTACAAACAGCAGTCACATAGCTGCCAAGGTTTCAGATTGCTATGTGTAACATTTTCATAATTTCAGTGCAATTATGAGTGACAATTCAACGACTATGAGTGACACTTTCTCACAAGCAAAATCAAGCAATGAAGACGAGGGACAAATATAAATGTCAGAAATTACACCCATTTGAGCAACAAAAAACTCTAAGAAAACCTTAAAACATCTGCAAAGCACTAGAATTGGAAGGGCACTAACCTAGTGCCCTTGTAATGTGTGGGGGTAAAGTGTTTTCTACTTATTCACTGTGTCTCGACTTGGTCTGGGTTTGTTTTTTTGCATTTTGGTACGATTGATAACAACAAACATTAGAATGCAAAGAAAATTCCAGGCCTGGGTGAAACATTCATACTGGATAATGAACATATTGCAGTCTCTCGTGCACGGTTTCTCCCACACAGACATCCGATGAAGTAAGTATATTTTATTGGAGGCAGCACAGCATTTCTAGATACTACTAAGCTTTAAAAACTGAGCTGTTAATTGAAGCAGGCATAGCAAACGTTCATTGCAAACCGAAACGACAAAGACCACCGGGACTCGCACCTCTCTGCTGCATGCTGAAGTAGCTTGCTAAGTGAGGGCGCGCGTGCTGCAGAGTCAGAGGCCCTGTGCAATGAGGCAACATATCCGAATACAGAGGAAGCTTTCAAACGTTAATAGCTGCGCATGGCCAGTAAAGCGCTTAGGCACACTTACTTCATTTTGTAGGCTGGACGGGTGCAGTCCATCAACAGGAGCACCTCGAGAGGGGCATTGGGGCCCACCTGACTGGCCCCCGGTCCACACTCTCGGGTGGCCCAACCACGCGCCTCAATGCACTGAGGGCGAACTGCCCGGCGTGGGAGATGCATCCAGAATCAACCTCGGTCTTTCCCGCACTAAGGACGGGTGACCAAAGTCAAGTGGCTCCTCCCGCCATGAGCCGACACCCGCCGCAATCTGCGCCTAGGTGGCCCGAACACGGGCAGATTTGTGGTGCGGAGATCGAGCGGTGTTACTTTAAGGTGTTTTGCAGGGCCCTACGGCCGCCTGGGAGCCGTCTCCTCGACCGCAGACGCACGAGCCCGCGCAGCCTGCTGTGTGCTGCGGGCCCGTCATGTGGGAGATGGGCCCGCGAGGAAGACGGCAAACCTGCATCCGTGGTCGGGGGCCCTGCAGACCGTAAGGAGGCAATGATCCCTCGAAACGCTAAGGTTCATGACCGCGCCTGAGTACAGGGCAACAGCGAGGGACGGCCCCTGCCTGCCGCACGCTCACCGGACGCTGGGAGGTCTCCCTTGAGTTCCTGAAAGAGATAGAGGCGGGCGGAATTTCAATGCAGCCAGACGTAACATTGTAGCAGCCAGCAGTGAAAGAAGATTAACTGTTTATTGAGCCTGCTGACTGTTAAGTCCGGGGAGCAGCAGAGCCGACACACAGGTGTCACAGACGCCGGTGCGCGCTAGCAGCCTGGCGTGCTGGTACAGCACTTGACACGACAGTGGCATTAAAATGCGTGACAATGCATTTTAGTGCGGTGATGCGGAACACCACACTGAAATGCGTTAGAGTCACACCTGATGCGTGATACTTGGCAGGCCTGGTTAGAGTCACACCTGATGCGTGATACTTGGCAGGCCTGCAGTCAGTAACATTCTACAAGGACAGGTTTGTGTTTTTAATGCACTGGGAAATTAAGTGAGTTGCCGAGAATCATAGGATGGTGAGTCGACGTCGGGACTCGAACCTGGGCCCCCAGTTGCAAAGAGGCAGTTCTGGGTGTAAAGCCACGTCGGCTCCCGATTGTTACTCAAAGCTGACCAAAGAATGCATCCTAGGTGGTCGTAAAATAGCGGGCAGATAGCTCAGTGAGTTAAAAGCTCACCCCTAACATCTTCTCTGTGATAGGCGGATAACGAGTTTAAAGTCCAACAAGACCTACTCGGGCTTCATCTACCCATGTTTGTTCAAATCAGTAATCTAGAGAAAATCGTAATGCTAGAGATGTAGAAAATTAAAACTTCCGCCGTGAGCAGGGCAAGGCGGTGCTCATAGACCTGTCAACGTCCAGGTCCAATCTGCTCCCGCCAGCACCCTACCCCGCAACTCTTGTTAAGTTATTCATTCTTTTATATAGCGCAAACTTCACTGATCAGGACTTTCACCAAAGGAAGGTGTGAACAAACCAGACAGGCGTCGCTCGTGTGCGGACTGATCCTCAATTAGTTATACCATTGTATTTGCAGTGGGGTTTGCACTTTGTAGCGGAGTTCAGGGTCAGACTGGGACATAAAATAGGATCTGGCACCAAAATAAAAGCGGGCCGTTACCCAATCAAATAAGGGCTTTTTCGAACTTGTAAAGACAGACTGTCGATGTGTTTTGTAAGGTCATGGGGTCTCTATGGTTCCCAGCACCAACTCTATGATATCCAGGCACAGACGACATCTGTAGAGAAATAGAAAGAGGACAATGTGGAGCTCGGGTTCGTACCGCATTGATGCTGCGGGCTGCGAGAAATAGAAAGAGGACTATGTGGAGCTCGGGTTCGTACCGTATTGATGCTGGGGCTGCCGGCGGCTGCTCTGGTGCCGAGGCTGATTTTCAGAGCTGATACAGATTAGGCAGTTCCCTTAATGTTTAGCGTAACTGGGAAAGGCACTAAGCAGTGCCGTGGGAGGGGTGAAGGGGTGGATGGTAGGAAGGGAACATGGAGAGTCAGTGGATGGCACAAAACACGAGCAGGCAAAAAAAAAAATAGTCCCCTTCTGAACACAAAAACACTCTTAGTGTAAGGAGACAGTACTTGGCTGGTGGTCGTGACAAAAAAGTGGAAATGCAAAGGAGGGAAGAGAGGAAGTATTGTCCACTCCCAGGAAAGGATTTCTGAAGGACACTGGCATTGACAAATAAAAAGCAACAGCACGAAATAGGTGGAGTTTAACTCCACAAAGCATCTACAACAGGTCGCTAAGCGACAGTGTAAACACTGTCAGCACGACCTAAAAACAAGCATTGCCATATGATTTGAAAGTTTCCCGCTTTCTGTTAACTTAATTGTTAACACCGGCGCTTTTGACAGCCTGCCACAAGGTGGCGCTGTCTGGCCAATTTAGAGATGACCACAACAAAAGTTAATTATTAATTCAATATACATTAAAAATGACTATTACCTGTCGCCCAAGCCATTCTTATAGCTTTGGAGGCCTGTGATAGTCTGAATTGACACGCTTGTACGAGTGTGATGGTTAGTAGTTGTGTTGTTACTATTTTTGGCATCATGGCAGGGACAATGTGTGTAGCTGCAGTGGCCTCTTGGTGAGAGCACTGGCACTTTTTTTTTTTATATATACAAATTAGGCACTGCTCTGAAATATGTGACTACCAATCTCATCCTTGTATTGTTGATGTCCCTTTCAAATGCCTGAGTGTCTGACTTCATGGGAATATCATTTTGCATTTCAAAATCAATTCAGGATCCCAGGGGTAAATTCGAAGGAAGGAGTCAGATCTCAATATTCTTGTAATATCACTTTTAAAGCTCTAGAGGGGATACCTATAAGGTGTATTTAATATTAAGATTACAGGACCAAAAATGACTGTATCGGCACGTGTTTGTATTGCAGAAAGCCTTCCTTTCAGCTTGGCACTTCATAAGCTGTACTCACAGTTTCTCAGGGCAGTTCTCCGGTTTTTCTAAGACTCCGTTGTCGATCACGAAGTGAAGGACCTGCTCATTGGACATCCCCTGATAAGGCTGCTCTGCCAGTGTGGCGATCTCCCACAGCACAACTCCGAAGGACCTGAGAGGGCCAGAAAGAAATGTGGTTTGCTTAACCATCCAATCAGAACTTCAGTGATCTGAACATAACGTACCTACCTCTTTACTAGCCAATAGGATCAATTATAACAATAAAAAACTTGACGTTAAGATGATCTGCTAGTACAGGTAGGATAGCTGAGACTGGAAGGTCCCCATTTGTAATGTCACAGGCAAAGGTAAAACAATGGAATCGAATGCACACAGGCTAATTAAATGTGAACTCCACTGACTCCAGCATCTCCAATCATAACTTTCTTCTTTCTAATGTAGTCTCTTTCTATGGGTCTCACAGCATAATTGTGATTCTTTCCAGCACTCTTACAAGTGCACAGAAGTTTGGGAATCTTGAAGCACACACAAATAACACTGTTTCCTAACCTTTAAAGAGTGTATGCAAACCCTTGTTTTATGACTTGACTGTAAATAACAAGCTTCACGGATCTTCCATCTCGGGGAGCTAGTAAGTACCGTGATGTATGTCCCTGGTTCTGTGTTTTGGCTTCAACTCACCTGAAACAGCACGCTATGCCAACTACTGTGCAGCTGTATTTGATGTTTTGAGTATATTTCGTCTATTAATATTATAGTTGATTGAATAAACAGATGTGGTAAATGTGTTTTCTTACAAAAAGGGCATAAGCGTTCTTATTTGAGAGGCCACAAATGTTGCGCTTTAGGCTTTCTTGAGATATTGACCATTGATCAGAGGTGGACTGGTGCCTATGAAAATCAGTAGATTTCCGGTCTAATACACAAGTGCCCTTGGGCTGGGACAGAGTTATTTACATCAAGGTTATCCCAATTCATCTCTGCTTTGATCACTAATCAATTCACTCTTTGTTGGGGATTTGCACTATGAGAAATTCTTGATTGAAGAAGATCCACTCAGTTATTTAAAACCTCCGGATAGTCCAGGACCCAGCCTCTTGGAAGCTTGGTAAGCCATTTCTCAAACCACTTTCTCCCACACCTGCACTGCACAAGGTGAGTTACTCCATCTTACCCAAGATAGCCAAACTGTTCTATCATGTTCTGTTAGCCAAGTTTCAAGGTTCCTCTTAATAAAGACCTTTATCTACTTAGGACCTTTGTTAAGGACATGATTGAAGTTTTGCACATGTTTTTCACTCTTTCATTGGGGTCCATTTCCATGAGTGTTTCTTCTAATATGTGGTACAACCAACCATCTGATACCAGCTTGCTCATCCAGTCTCCCTTCTTGCTCCCATCCTTTCCATGGTTTAGTCGTTATTTTCGGTTTTATCCTGCAGACTATCAAGTATGCAGTATTATTAGACCTCTGGTCACTGATTCTGAAATCAGCAAAACGAGCACTACAACATCCTTAATCAGTAAAATAATATCTGGAAACAAGGCGTAAAATCCATATACAAGTGACATCAGCAAAGTTTCCACAATCCCTCTCACCGCACTCTGGACAACAGAAGAAGATCATTTGCCACATCCTACAGAGCAAAGCCATATAGTTTTCACCTGCCACAAACCTTGCTCTTATAAACTCACCAGACATCAGAATGAGGAGCAAAGATGCCATCCTTGAGGGATTCTGGAGACATCCATCTAACAGGAAGCAGCCCCTTGCCACCTTTCCGGTAATAATCTGTCTCATAAATGTCACGGGTCATGCCAAAGTCTTGAGCATAAAGAGAGAAACAAAAAAAATACTAATCAGGACATTTGTATCATTCCCACAGAAAGCTATGTCTCCAGAAAAATAATAACTGGTTGTTAGAAATGGGATTTCTGGTTGGCTAGGGCATGCGCCTAAGCCAGGCAGAAACCACCACTCTAGTCAGGGCAAGGGAGTTACATGCCGAAGATAACCCCTGCTAACCCCCTTGGTAGTTTGGCACGAGCAGTCAGGCCTATCCCGGAGGCAATGTGTAAAGCATTTGCGCAACACACACACACAGCAGCAACACACTAGGCACACCACAAAATAAACTCCACACAAGGTTATATAAAAATAGCCTTTGTGTTATCCATAAAACACAGCAGAACATAATCACATATATATACTGTGCCACCTGGCACGACTTTACAGGGGATTATATACAGGACAGGGCCAATCGGGCCACTATCAGAACCATCAGAACAGGTAAGTAGTAAACAACCAGTAACTACTGGTGCAGACACTTTGCATAAATCAAATTAGCAATGCACCTCAGTAACACTCCCCAGGTGCATACATCACCTTAGGGCCTTGCGCCCTACCAGCATACCAGGGGCTCACAGGCCAACTGGCCTTCCTCGGGGGGCCAGTCTTGGGCTTCCCCGCAATGCCCTATTTCCATAAAAGTCAGGGCTCTAAATGGGGGCGAGGGTGCAACTCACCCTTGTTTTTCTCATGTCAAAAAGAAATGCCCCCGTCATTGCAGCTGCCCGCAATCTGGCGGTGCAGCTGTGGCCCCCACTGGGCAAAAACAGAGTGCCTCCTAAGCCCCCTTCACCGGGGCTTCTTCTTGCGGAAAAGAAAATAGGCACAACTGCGGGCATCAATAGTGCCTTGTGAGCCCCCCTCACCGGGGCTCTTCCAGTGCAACTAAAAGGGCACCAACTGGGTGCGTTCTCAGCCCCACTCACCGGGGCTTCTCTTGACTCTTCCGGTTTTCCTCGAGGTTGTGCTGTACGTCCAGAGCCTTCTACGGCCTCTCGGACGGAAGCTCATGCCTCAGGCTGGCCCCTCTCCCGCACGGACTCCAAATGGTAACGCCCCCGCCTCAACGCGACCGGAGCCACACTTGGCGGCCGCCCGTAGGCACAAGGAGGGGCAGCGGCGGCCCGGTAACGTGGTCGCCGTGCCAACCCAGCTCACCTCTGTGGGGACAAGAAATGCGGGCAGGCCACTGAAGGACTTCGGTCGGACTCTGCAGACGTCCGGGACAACACGCGGGGCTCTCCTTTCCCTCACGGTAGCCCCACCCACAATCAGGCTCCCACGATTCCTGACTTCCTCTCCGGCCTCCACTCTCTGCTTTGTGGTTGGCTACGCTTTACTAGTCGGCCCCGCCCACAACCAGGCAACAAGCGCCTGACTTTCTGGCCGCGTTGGCAGCGGCTTTTGCTACGAGCCCCGTTGGAGCCCCCGTCTCGGGCTTGGTAAATACCAGGGAAAACCAAGAGAACGCCGATCACGCGCTCCTGGTCTGCGGCACAGCGCTGAGGGGCACAGCAGTGGTTGGGTGCTCCTTACGCTTCAGGGCGGTGTATCCAGCCCTCACCGCACAGGGCAGCGCTAGCATAAAGTGGTGCAAAACACAGGAGCAGTCCTCTCCTCCAGCCCCAAAGTCACACAGATAATGAAAAAAGTGGTCCGTGACTGCTTTGGAGAAAAACAGATTGTGATTTATCCTGTGTGTGTAGCTATATCAGTCAAACACTAGTAATCAATACCCTTTGGAATGCAACTACATACCCTGATAGTAATGATAGAATTATTCAAAACACACAGCAAATGTAAAACAAGGGAGCGCCAAGAATTGTTTGAGTTCAGTATATTTATTTCATATACTTGAATTAGATCAAAATTTATTTGACAATAGAAAGATGCAAGCGGTTGCTCAAAAAAGGGGGGAGAGGGATGGGTGTGCTCGTGATGAATAGGGAAAGGTGAAAGTCACTAGTATTCAGAGTTCACACATTTTTCAATATTTTGACAACGAACTGGTACAGAGACCAGTGCAAAACGGCCTGTCCCAAACAAATTATTTACAACATATTTCGCAGTTTCTTGTAAATGCATAAATGCAACATCAGACAGTATGGATGGAATGCGATACAGGCCCTGGGTGGGTGGGGAGCGTCGACGTTTCGACTAGTGCATAGAGGGTGACTTAAACCTCTGCTGCGAGTCTTCTTCAGGACGGAAAGGGGGGAGCAACCTAGAAATGAAAGATCAACTGTGTGTTAATTGGCGCCAAGGACCTACTTCAAGAGAGATAATGAGATACGGTAATATACTGACCTAATCCTGGTGCCACACAGGCATCCCAGGTTTGACAATGAAGGTTGAATACTTAATGGCCCAGTCGGGGTTTTCTGTGGAAAACCAAACCTAAAATTAGTGTGCATTCAAGCTAACACTGTTGCATAAGGTATGTAGTCTGCATGATTACGCACTCACCCCCTGGAGTGAGGTGAACTCCACTTGCGAGGACCAACCTTGTGAAGTCCTCACCGGTATTTAAAACCGTAAATAGATTATCCCATGGTCGTAGAACATCCGATTTAATCAGGTATGTAAAGACCTAAATATAAAACCACAGGGAACGGATATCAATAATAACTAATGCTGCCAAGGTTAGAGTAAGGTCATGTCGGCAGTGGTTTCAGGTAATTACCTTGAAAAGAAGGGCCGGGCGCCGCACGCCTCGAGGAAGTCTTCCTGCCGAGTTCAAGTACAGGGACGAACTGGCAGACGGCTTCCGTTTAAAAAGCAGAAAGCCGGTCTCAGCCAGGGTGACGTGCACGTTGCACGCACTACCCTCGAGCGTCATCCAGAATTCTGGAGAGCCCAGAGCTCAACTCCACGGGTGAATGACTACCGGTTGCTTATGTCTGTCCGGCCCGGTACGGGTACAAAAGTGTACCGGCCATACTGCATTAGTAAAGTGATACCGGCAATAGAATAGAATCGATCAGACTTAAGGATCTGGTACATGTATGTACAGGGTTGGCTATTGAAGTTACGTCACTTGCCACATATGGGGATTACATTTCAGAATTACGTGCATGTATATACAGTGTTGATAGTCACATTACGTCAATAGTCACATTGGGGTTACATATCTGTGCATATATACAGTGTTGAGAAAATACTATGATGTTAATAATCACATGCTGGAATACATATTGAGAACACACAGGTGTCCTAACGTATGCATGTGTATATACATGTTTAAATATTTACATTCATGGGGGGTGTATAAAAATATTTATAATTACATTCATGAGGGGTGTATATACAGGGAATTACTGCAGCTATATGCATGTGCGCCGATATGGTTAGATGTAAGGTGAAAAGGAGTCTAATACATCCTGCCTATATACAACCTAAAAGGTAATGGCTGGGATCTGATACAGCCTGCCTATTTACATCCTAATGACTACATATGCAGTGGCTGAGTGCGCGGGTCAAGTGACCCTGGTATTAGTGGAGGAAGTTAACCGATATTCAAAGTAGCCGCCTGTCTAGCTATCTCCTCGTATTCGTTCAACCCCCTCAATGCGGTATCAAATGTATGAATCCATTTACACTCACGATAATTCAGGGTATGTGAGAAATTGCCACCCCTTGGATTCCTGTGGACTTTTTCAATCACCCACCATTTAGGGCTCTCAGCTGAGTGCCCAGAGGTGGTGAAGTGCTCCACCAGTGGGGCACCTTGTACCCCACAACGTATTCTACTACAGTGTTGTAAGACACGGGTTTTAACTTTCTGTGTCACAACCGCTTGCATCTTTCTATTGTCAAATACATTTTGATCTAATTCAAGTATATGAAATAAATATACTGAACTCAAACAATTCTTGGCGCTCCCTTGTTTTACATTTACTGTGTGTTTTGAATAATTCTATCATTACTATCAGGGTATGTAGTTGCATTCCAAAGGGTATTGATTACTAGTGTTTGACTGATATAGCTACACACAGGATAAATCACAATTTGTTTTTCTCAAAAGCAGTCACGGACCACTTTTTTCATTATCGCATTGTACCCAGGTCTTGTGGCGATTATTGGGTTACCCCATTATTTTGTAATGGCCAAAGTCACACAGGGCAGAGCTGTGCCCAGGCAGGTCATCTCACAGGGCCCTCCAGCAGAGGGGCAGTCCTTCATGGCGGTTCCTCCTGGGGCCCAGCACTCCTCTTCACCCAGATCCAAGCAGGTTCCCAAAAACATGGGGTCACAGCCCCAATACTTATACCAGCCAGGTCTTTGTTCTGCCCCGGCACAGGGCTTAGGGATCCAGTCAAAACCATTTCTGGGGGGCACTCAATATTTTATTTACAGTGCACACCAGTCCCCTTTGACATTGCAGGTCCTGGCCCCAGACACACCACAGGGGGGTGGAGCCAGCATTGTACAAGGCAGGCACAGACCTATTCAGGGGCAGGGGCTACTCCTCCCACTACTCCAAATGCAGCTTTGCCTATTCAGCCTAGCGCTGACTCACCCAGCCCCTCTGGAGCCACTGCAGCTCACCAGCCCCTGTCACGCCAGAGCCAGACATTCAATACACATCAGGCAGGCACAAAGACACATAGCACACAGAAATGCCCACTTCTAAAAGTGGCATTTCTAAAATAGTGATAATAAATATGCGCACACCATTATGCAGCATTTATTACCACTATTCCAAACATACTAAACTTGATCCCGCTACTCCTCTCAGATCAGGAATTACCACTGAACCACTTATCAGGGAATCCCCAATGCATTCCTATGAGAGGGTAGCCTCACAGTAGTGAGAAACCAAAATAGCTGTTTGTCACTACCAGGACATGCCACACAGTTAAGGCACATGTCCTACCTTTTACCTACATTGCACCCTGCCCATAGGGCTAGCTAGGGCCTACCTTAGGGGTGACTGTTATGTAGTAAAAGGGGAGTCACAGACGTGTCACCCACTTTATGTGCCACGTCACAGTGGCAGTAAACTGCGCACGCAGGCCCTGCAATGGCAGAGGCCTGAGACAGGTTTGAAAGGCTACTTTGGTGGGTGGCGCAATCAGCGCTGCAAGCCCACCAGCAGCATTTAATTTACTGGCCCGGGTATATGAGATACCACATTACTGGGGACTGATAGGTAAATTAAATTAGCCAAACAGGTGTAGACCAATCTTATCATACTTTACCATAGAGAGCACATGCACTTTACACTGGACAGCAGTGATAAAGTGCCCAGAGTCCTAAAACCACCAACACCAGGTCAGAAAAAATACTAGGAGGACGGCAAAAAGTTCAGGGATGACCCTGCAAAAAGGGCCAAGTCCAACACAGGTGATATACAAAAAGAAACATTGTGTTGGTCAACAATTCACACAATTAAATTCTGTATAACGGTTGAGCTTTTGCAGCCTGTGTACAATGTTGTGTAAACAAACACTTCTTGCTAAGTAAGGCATTGTTCCATTGTGTTGAAAAAGAAACTTCATAGAAATAGTGCATCTGATCAAGACGTCTACCCGCAGATTCCTTACTTTGGAATTATCATCAGGAGTCAGACTAGATTCAGAAGATTTTTATGAGTAGTACCCCTGCACACTGATAGGTGGTGTCGTTCGGTGCCACATGGTGTTGTCCACGCCGGAAGTGACATGCACGGTGTCTATATGGGCGCCACTACAGCGCTCTGATGTAAGTTTCTTTTTGCGACTTTCCATGTTAGGAGCACGGAGCAACGAACAACACTGACCACTGGTGTTGAAAACTAGGACCCTGAAAGGAGGACAGCCTTGACCCTAGAAATCTGTTCGCCGAGCGGGGAGGATGGGTGGTTGGTAAGGAATCTTTGGCTAGATAGACTCCCTACCATATACGGCATTACTGGAGGTAAGTAATTTGTTCATCTGATAGAGACTTTCAGACGCAGATTCCTTACCTTAGAATAGTTACC
Source organism: Calotriton arnoldi (assembly GCA_963921515.1). NCBI lineage: Eukaryota > Metazoa > Chordata > Amphibia > Caudata > Salamandridae > Calotriton > Calotriton arnoldi. The sequence goes on along the minus strand of CAWUFW010013351.1, from coordinate 256,399 downwards.
CAAGCAATACCTCCCCGAAGGTTGGTCTGAGGAACAATTTCATATTAAAAAGTCCTGCATGACCGAACGGGACAGGTGCTCATCCCTACAGAACTACCTGTCCAGGCAGCAGTGCTTGGTAAATGTGTAAAGAGATGCCAACATTTCTGACTGGCAGATGTCCAGGACCAGAACTCTGCATGCTAACGCAGTGGTCATAGGCTTGGCTCTGGTGGAATGAGCAAGCAAACCCTCAGGTGATTGCCTTTTGGCCAAAGCGTAGCAGATTTTAATGCAGAGCATGATCCATCAGGAGATGAACCATTTCTACACGGCTTTCCCTTTCTTGGCCCCAACATACCCCGCAAAGAGTTGATCGTCCACCCGGAACGGTTTTCTGTAGTCAAGGGAGAATAACAACGCTCTTTTTGGGTCCAGCCGGTGGAGTCTCTCCCCTCTTCCTTGGAGGGATGAGGCAGAGCATAAAAGGTAGGCAAAGTGATGGACTGACCTATGTGGAACGGGGTGACTGCCTTCGGCAAGAAGGATTCTCGAGTCTGAAGGACCAGTTTATCGGGGAAAAAGGAGATGTAGGAAGGCTGAGAGGACAGTGCCTGTAGCTCACTGACCCTCTGGGCATACGTAATTGCCACCAGAAAGCCTTCTTGATGGTGAGGAGCCTAAGAGGTCAAGAATGAAGCAGCTCAAAGGGAGTGCTCATTAAGAAAGTAAGAACCAAGTTAAGATCCCATTGAGGCAGGACAAAGGGAGCTGGGGGAAACGAGTTGTAGACCTTTACGGAACCTATTTACAATAGGGGACTTGAAGAGAGAGGGCTGATCTGGTAGCCACAGAAAGGCGGAGATGGGCGATAAATAACCCTTCAAAGTGCCCAATACAGAGCCCTTCTGGGCTAGGGCCAGGATAAACAAAAGAACCTGGGAAAGGGGAGCAGATAAGGGATGAACCTGTTCCCCAGCACACCATAACACAAATTTATTCCAACGGCCGGTGTATACCGTCTTGGTGGAGGGATGCCGGGTTGCCAAGATAACATTGCAGACTTTACACTGAAGGTCGAAAGCTGTCAACTGTCACTGTTCAATCTCCACGCATTAAGGCAGAGCATTGACATGTTCGGGTGGAGAACCCTCCCTGCTGCTACAGAAGATCCTCCCGAAGAGGCAGCCTGATCAGAGGACTGAGACAAGGTGCAGGTCCCTTGCTGACATCTGCCAGTGACAGGCACCGCAGGGCTTGAATACAGCCTTCCCTGTGGAAATCCCTGCCACACCAGAAGACAAATCTAAAAAACTTCCCAAAAAGTAAAAAAAAAAAAAAAAAGCTGTCAAAAAAGTAACTGGGGGTAGGTCTCTCTGGATCTGGACTGACTGGCGTGGTAAGAAAAGAACTGACGTCTGCTCGCTTGGGTGGCGCCTATGTAAGCACCTTGTACGTCACTTCCGACCCGGACGACACCTTGCACAGCCGAATGATGCCACCTATCAGTGCGCAGGGGTACAGCACATGAAAAATCTCCGGATCCAATCTGTCGCCTGGGGATAATTTAAGGTAAGGAATCTGCAGCAAGATAGAGCCTTTACCAGATAAGGCATTAAAGAAGGTAAGTAACTTGTTCATGTCATCTTTTAGCCCGTAAAAAGCTCTTTAAGAAAGTACTACATAAGGCTTCTACTTCTGGAGATAGATCCTACCACTAATGTGTTACCACAAGTGGAACTCTTGAAAGACACAATGTATGCCATGGAGGTTAGCATGGGTTATACATTAATCCATGAAGAAAAATATATCATGAAAATCAGGAATGTGGCATTTGTACATTTAGAAACAACATTCCAAAAATAGAGAGACATGTGCTGCATATTGAGGATGTTTAGAAAAGGAGATCCTAAGCTAGCCAAGAAACTTGAACTTTTAGCAGCCCAAGAAGCATCCAAAGCAAAGAAAAAGTATGGTTTCAAGTCCTACAATTGGGAAAACCTGTTGGCTTCTCAGGCAATGTGATGTTATGGCCAAAACACCCAAACTCAATCTATTTTTTAAAAGAAATCAGTTTAGTAATTTCAATAAAAATTAAAAACAGATCTTGTTTTGATGCCTTTTTAATGGTCTGTTTGCCCAAAAAAGATTTTTCCTGGAAATGTTTAAAATAGACATTCATTGTATGATGGGGACCATACTGGGGTAAAGCTGTGATTAGCATTTCCTAAAACACAAACTAGTGCTGTAGAAATTCTTCATGAGTATTCTTAATCCAGTGAAAGTCTACTTTTTACAACTACAGGTGGTTGCCTGTCTAGGGGGATGATGAATCCTTTGAAATCTGGAACCGTTTTTCTTTTACATGAAGCAAATATAATATACTTGTGAAGCAGCGATATGCCGACTACTATCTAAAGGAAAAATACTGCTGCATGCAGATGAGAAGTTATCTTTAACAAATGTGTTCATATATGAGTACCCACCTCCAATCTTCACAGTGAAATCTTCGGATACCATGCAGTTGCGGGCAGCCAGATCCCGGTGGACAAATTTCTTGGCATTGAGATAGGCCATCCCATCAGCTATTTCACCTGCCATTTGGATCATTTCTTTCAGGGTGGGAAGGGGTAGGCCAGGGTTGTTCTAGAGAGACAGGAAAATTATAGGGTTAAGCAAGACTGACTATAAGCCAGGTGACATAACACATAGGACCATGACATACTGCGCTTTGAACCTACCAGAATTACACATGATATGAAATCATAACCCCTTACAGACCTGTCAATGGCTTAAGCCACACATCACACGAGGCCCGGTTTTACTGTACATGGCTAAGTTTAGCTACTAATCAGAAAAAGACATGTGGCAAAACCCATCCAGTCATGACATTTTGGTGTAAAACTTGAACCACCGATTTAATTACTAAGTATCAAACAGAGAACCTAATACATATTGAAAAGAGAAACTCGCCATCGCACCAATGCAAACTGCAAGTGTCAAAGTCAAACCACTTTTGTAGGTAACCTATACTGCATATGGGATTAAGTCATAATGAACAATCCCTCACTCTTTAATTCTGTGCAGTGTTTAACATTTCTACTGAGAAACATTTCTAAGACTTATGCATGTGTATTATAATAGTTGATAAATTTCATATTTTCGTAAATAAGTTGGGGCGGACAAAGGTGTGGTACTTTAGTTTTGCAAACTTCATAATTTCTTAAACCTTTTAAATTTGCAAAGTTTGCACATTTTAAAAACTGCTGATTAACAACATCTACTAAATAAAGTTTTAAAGGGGAAACTCTGCAAAAAACAACTTTTAGTGAGTAAACAAGATGGATTACCTCAGACTTTGGCCTGAGGGAGCGAAGATAACTTTTCAAATCCCCCCTGGTCATCAACTCCATTATGACCAAGGCTGGCTGGCCCTGTGACACCACTCCTAATAGGCGCACCTGTTGGGGGAAAGAAAGACACCTGTATCATAGATTTGATATGTCTTAATAAATGTGACTAAACAGAAGATAATTTTTAGACGACATGATTCCCAATAAGTATCTTAAGCACCATGAAACCCAAAGGATGGAAGAGCACATTAGAAGCGATCCATAGCGCAATATGACAAAATAAGATGCACATCAAATTAATAGTACCGTAGAGGGAATGTTTATATTGACTCAGCAATCAGAATGCTTTGTGTGCTAGTTTGTCTTTGACTACTGTTTTCCAGCATTCTAAATTCAATGTGTGAGAGTAACTGAGACATAATGCAATTTACTACCCACTGAATCTCACATTCAAACAAATGTAAAGACATCAAAATCTTCTCAAAAGAAAAGATCAATAAAATCAGGCAGCCTACCAGCAGTGCAAAATAAAACTCCATGATGACACATAGCATAAAATAAAATGAAGATCCTATCACAATTCTTATCATTTTCATGACATCCACCTTTAACTATGTTAACCCCCCACTTCCTAAATAGCCTGAAATCCCTCATTGGTAAAATGTTTCCACACTTCTGAATTTATCCATCAGCTCACTTCAACAAGAAATAATTGGAGACAGCATAAAAACTGGACAATTGTCCTGCTATAGAAGAAAGTCAACCTAGACCACAACAACTTACCTAAGTACCGACCAATCGACCACCTCACATTCTTTGGTAAAAGGTTTGAAAATGGTGTTGCTGTCAAGCTTAGACAGCAGACACCCAAAAATAAATTCCTAGATGACTTTCACTCAGACTTCAGAGTATGTTGCAGCACTAACACAGGCACCATCCAAGTTATGGACCACACACTTATCACCACAGACAAGAGCAAACCTCAAAAGTTTTCCTACTTGACTAGTCAGCAGCCTTCAACTCTATTGACAATCCATCTCTAATCAATATTTTCTCTTTGCACATGCGGATTCTCTGGTTTAATACTTTGATTGTCCTCTATATCTTTGTTGACCCTCAGCTTGTCAAGAGGGCCACCTCAAGATTTCAATAGCTGTCAGTAAGCTGCAGGGTCGCACTTGAATCCATTCTCAACTTGTAATTGGAACTACTCTTAATTTCATCGCCAACTGTGAAATCAACTTGAAACAATATTATGAATCCATGCAATGGTAATTAGAAGTCTTCACAGTCAAAGACGTTGACTATTTAAAGAATGCCTGTCCATCATAGAAGAAAATACCTGCTTGAAACTAAACCTAGACAGTATAATGCACATTCTCCAAAGCCATTAAACGCCATACCAGAAGTGGCTACTCAACATGTATTATGAATGCTTCACACAACTCGCCACAATGCACATCTACTTGGCTTTTGTGACATTGCAGCAAATAAGTGGGCATTGAGACAAAGGAGGAAAATGCCCACAAACATCCTTGTTTGGTAGAAATTGACAGCCATAAATAGGTGATTGTGATCTATGGGCCCTGATGCAATTCCACCTGCTGAACTAATGACAGTTGCACGTCTATGGCTTTACAATTGACTCCAACCTCTCCTTCAAAACCCAGATTACCAGGAAAACACAGTGTGGTGGAAAATCTCACTCCTACAGTAAGCAAAACATTATCTCCCTGATGGAGACTTCTGAACCACTGTTCAAGCTCTGATCCTTTAATTTTGAATAATGGCAATGGCCTTCTTTTTAGTGTTGATTTCCACCTAACCCTTCTGCAAAACATCCTTTGAGTTGCTTAACATCTCAAATGACTGCAGAGACTGGACCACGTCCCTTTCACCCATCATCTTGAATGTATCCAAGGCTCAATGCATTACAGGACAGGACAAAAAAAGAAAGTAATCAAAGGCAATTCTTGTACAGGCACCTGCATAGAAAATGAAACATAGCTCTGCTCATCAGGCTTGCACCTTCACTACTCCACTTAGAAAGTAACTGAAGAGACATCTGTTTAAAGAACACCTCATTCATCATCACTAATGTTTTCCTGGGCCCTATTTCCTTCAAGTACACTGGGTGAGGATGACCTTCCCTCTTACATTGAGCCACTATTACATGATCTCACAGGTCTCCTCACCAACGACTACAGCCATCCGATGCTCTCTTACTAGGAATGCACTCTATACACATGATTAAAACATGCATATATGCACTGACAGATCTGCATCAGCATGCAATAGACAAACGAGATGAGAGGTGATCATGAGGCGGTCGCCTAGAGTGAGTACAGATGATATCTTCATGTTAAGGCCATCTTTCAAAGGTGAAATTGAATACTTCTTATATTACATTATAAAATATATGTAACAGATTGGTAAACAAATTAATGATGATGACAACATTAGTTAAAAGGACGGTCTCCACAAATAATGAGAACGGAAAGCTCCTAGGTACTTCATCACCTAAACCTTGAAGTGATGTAATCACTAGCTACTGTTATACAATTGAATAGTACTTATTTGCTCAACCTCGAAAAGATAAAAGAAGTCAGTCCACAGCAATTTGAAACCTGATACCCTCCATTTGCTACACATTATCTTCTGAAGGTGCCCAAACCGATTAAGCCCTCTACCACACATTTTGGACATGTAGATAATAAGTGCAACTCCTCTGCAGGAAAAGGGAGGCAAATAGGCCCTCAGCAGCTCACTTCGGACCCGCTTGTACGTACCACGTGGTGGCAGTTGAACGCCTTCATGACTGAAGCCTCGTTTAGAAATTCGATGCGCTCCCGCATGCTCGCGAGTTCATTCACAGTCTTCAGCGCCACCTTTGTTTCCACTTCATCCTTGACAATGCCCTTGGCGATACCCTCATATACCATGCCGAAGGAGCCTTGGCCCAGCTCGCGGATGATGTGAATCTTCTCACGTGGGACCTCCCACTCGTCTGGGACGTACACTTTGAAAAACAAACCAGAGATGTTGAGGTCAACAGCTATTATGCGCGTCTTTATATCACTTATACTTGAAGCACCTTTATCTATTGTCTATTCTATTCAACCGTGGTCTACTTTGTGTGCAAATACATGTCACATGCTCTCATCCCCTAAATCACCTTTCATCCAAATTATTATTTTAGGGCAAAATCCACGTTCTACTTCCGTAGGATCATGGAAAAGCTCAATTCAAAGCCATGGCCTTTTTTTACAGTCCTGGATGAAATACTCTCACTGAGTGTAAGTACACAATTCTAACCCATTTATTTTTTATAAAGTTAAACAGTTTTCCCATCAGTGTCATCAATTCAAATAGGATCTTAGTATTTTTAAAACATAAGTACATATTGTGCGATCTAAGAAAACTTTCACATTCTAAACATACGTTTGTTTTAAAGATACTGCCCCAACAACAGCTATATAGTGCCCCAAAATACATATTTTTCCATGAATACACCAGTAAATACAGTCAAAATTTCAGCAAATGTTAGACCATACCATATTCCTGTGCATTTCCTGGTTAAATTTATTTACGTTATTTAAGGATGTCCTGTTCAATAGAGTTGAAAAGTAGAATTTTGCCTAGCTAAATTGCATTTCATGGTTTTTGCATAAATGCTTAAAGAATGAAAGGCATGAAACCAGTGTTTTACAGTGACTGACCCTGAAGTTCTAGTTTCTGGGCTGTTTACAAGTCCTGGGACTATATTATAAAGATGGCTCTGGGCAGAACAGATGTTTGGGTTTGCTTTTTACACCCTTGAGGAACAGCTGTATTACATAAAAGTATTTAAAGGTGTTAGACCGGGCGTGTTTTTCCCCTGTCATTTTTGCTTCTGACCTCCTGTGTGCTGCATTCAGTTTTTGACTGTTTTTTGTTCACTGGGCACTTTACCACTGCTGATCAGTACTAAAGTGCAAGTGCTCCCTGTGTAAATTGTGATTATGATTGGTTATCTATGATTGACATATTTGATTTACTAGTAAGTCCATAGTAAAGTGCACTGTGTGTGCCCAGGGCCTGTAGTTCAAATTCTACTTGTGGGCCTGCAGCACTGACTGTGCCACCCACATGAGTAGCCTTGCAAACATGTCTCAGGCCTGCCCCTGAAGTGTCTGTAAGTGCAGTTTTAAACTGCCATGTCGACCTGGCAAGTGCACCCACTCGCCAGGCGTAAACCTTATGTTTTCCTACATGTAAAGCACCCCTAAGGTAAGCCCAAGGTAGCCACATGGGGGGGGGGGTGCAGTGTATGTGAAAGTTTGACATGTGTTGGTGTGTTTTGCATGTCCTTATAGTAAAGTACTGCCAATTTCATTTTTCACTATTCAAGGACTATCTCTACCATAGGTTATCATTGGAGCTGCCTTGTAACATCTTACAAGTGTAACTTTTAATTGGGAACAGAGAGAGAGATTTGCAGTTTGGGCACACTAAAATCAGAATTTAAAAATACATCTTTTGGTGAAGTTGTTTTTTTAAATTGTGTATTTGAAAATGCCTTTTTTAGAAAGTAGCCATTTTCTTGCTTCACCTTTCTGTGTCTCTTTCTGCCTGTGGAATTAACGTCTGGTTAGGCTGACAGTTGGGCTGTTTGTGTATTCACTCTAGACAGTCACAAAAAGGAAACTGAGGTGTGCCCTGCATATCCTGATGGACCATCACCAGGCTGATGGGTCTTCCTGAGCTAGAGTGGTGGGAGGAGTTGTCACTGACACCTGAATAGGGCTGTGCTTGTCCTCACACAAAGCTGTCTCCATCCCACTGTAGTGTGGCTGGAGCCAGGTCAGGGAAAGGCAGGGTCCTGTGCACTACAAAGACTTTCCTTTGAAGTTTGCGTACTTCAAAGGCAGAAGCTGGTACAAGTACTGAAGCTTTGACCCCACATTTTAGAACACTTCAGGACTAAGAGGAGATTCTGCCAAGAAGAGCTGGAGAAGCTGTAGGAGGGGAACTGCCACTCTGCTTGTTGCTGTGTTTTGCTGGCCTACTGCTTGCTGTTTTTGTCTTGGAGAAGTGAAAGGAATGAACTTTTTTCTCATCATCCTGCTTGCCAAGGTTCTCCAAGGACTTGTGTGTGCTTGCCTCCTGTTAAGAAGTCTCAGGGCTATCAAAGACTTAACCTGCAGCCCCTGAACTCCTCTGCTGGTAGTTCTGACCTGCCAAGTGGTGCCAATTCCAGTTCTGGGCCCTTGGAGGTCGCTTCTGCTGCAAGAAAAGAAGAAAATCCAAGCATCGGTCTTCAGGGCCTGATTTTCCCACTGCAAGCTTGCCGTGCGCTTGAAAAACGAACGCATTGCCGCAGTGCGGCCAAAGAATCATTGCAGCGCCTGCCCCGTGGCTGAAAAGATCACCACAGCTCAAGTCCTGCGCACCGTGTCTCTGATGTCCGAGACACCCGCTCCAACTCAGGCCCTGCTGTGCGGCTGAAGAAATCGACCCATCACCTGATCGCGGCTGGGAAAATCGACGCAGCGCCTGTTTCATCGCAACTACCCCAGCGCGTCTGGATTTGAGACTCATCGCACCTGTGCACCAAGTTCTCCATCAACGTTGCCCAGCAGTAAGGAACTGATTCTGCGTGTCTGTAAACCAACGCATAACCTCCCCTCGTAGCAAGGAATCGATGCATAACTTCCCCTGACAGTAATGAATTGACGCATCACTTCCTCTGGCAGAAAGGAATCGATGCATCACCTCCCGTGCGAGTAAGGAATCGACGCATTGCTTTGGTTTTTTGGCACCTCATCTCCCCTGCGCCTGTTTTTGTCTTTGATTTTGACACATCCCAGGTACTTTGTGCTAAAAAGGGATGCATCCATAGATTTCTATGGACTGAACTGTTCTGAGCCTTTAAAAGTGAAAAATGTGCTTGTGTATGTTGGATTTTTGTCATTTCGGTCTTGTTTTACTTAGGTAAAGATTGGTTATTTTTCTAAACTGGTGTGGTGTTCATTTGTAGTGTGTTACTGTGTGTTTTTAATAACAAATTTTATTGAGTTTAATGGTACATAGCGGGTGGAGCCCGGAGCATATATTACGGATACAGTTTGAATGAGATGGTACCCATTATATCTAAACAACAATTTTGCCTGTAAACGTACAGACCCAATAACTAAAACTTGGCACAGGTTACTACGTGTTTCACTGTAAGTAGTGTGTCCGAATGTGTGTGTAATGATGAAAGAGCGACTCATCTTGCCTATATATGGGCCAGTTAGATTTGATTGCCTGGGTTAGGGACGGTCTGGGAGTGGTAGGGGGGGGCAAGTCTATGCCACGATATGTTGCCCATTGGGACCATATTTTCCTATGTTTTTGTGGGCAGCCACGCGCCTGGTACACTGAGATTTCAGCCCCCATACTTCTGTCCATGGCCGCTTTCCACCCACCCATTGTTGGCGGGGAGGTCCCCTTCCACGTTTGGGCAATGTCGCTCTTGGCAAGTGTGAGGCCCAAAAACAGTAGGTGTTGTTTATAGAGGTTTCCTCCTATCCCCTCCGTACTGTGGAGTAAGAAAAGCTTGAGGTCAAATGGCAGACTCCAGGACAGGACCCGACCTAGGCAAGACAATATTTTATGCCAAAATGGTTGCAGTGCCCCACAACTCCAGACCATGTGTAAGAAGGTCCGTTCCGATTCACCGCATCTGAGGCACGTAGGGGACTGGATAGCGCCCATCCTCCAAAGGCGGAAACGGGTGAAGTATGCTCGGTGGAGGTATTTAAACTGGATAAGGCGATATCATGTGGCGATAGTGGCACCTCAAGGACTAGCAGGAGCCTCTGTCCAGTCATCGTCTGTAATGTCAGGCAAGTCGGCTTCCATGCCGCATGGGTTTTGTGAAGGGGGGTTTGGGTGTGTGTAGTCAGTGTCTCGTAGATCTGCCGAATCTTATGGGCGCCGAGATCCGGTAGGTCAGTCAGCGAGCTAATTAAGGGAGTCAGGGCATGTCTCAGCTGCAGATACTTGTAAAACTGTGTCTGATGTAACTGGTATTCAATTTGTAATTGCTGAAAAGATTTGAGGGCGAGTCCCTGCATATTATCCCCCAGGGTAGAAATTCCAAGGAGGTCCCATGCACGGAAGCCTGGAAGTTCGGCAACAGGTCGCAGGTAGGTTCCCTGCCACAGAGGGGTTGTCTGTGTCAGGCGCCCGGCCCAGCCCATTTTCTTCACGATATTTCGCCAAAGCTGAATAACAGTTCTGCAGGCGGGGGGTGTTACTGTGTGTTTTGTACAAATGCTTTACACATTGCCTCTGAGATAAGCCTGACTGCTCGTGCCAAGCTACCAAGTGGGTGAGCAGGGGTTATCTTAGCTGTGTAATCCCTTTACCCTGACTAGACAGAAGGGTACCTACTTATACATGATGCAAGCCACTTCCAACTAGAGACCCCCATTTCTAACATAAGGTAATAGGAAAGCTTCCCAATATTTGCAGCAGGAACCTGGGTTTGTATAAATATTTAAGAACAGTAGTTCACTAGTGATTCATTTGAAAATGCATCGTCAGTCACAAGGTATAGCGAATTGCACAAGACACAATCAATCTATGGTCATATGAAATGGCGCTAGCCTCTCAATCATCAAGAATTTTGAACAAGTTTCAGCAGTTTTAGTCATTTTTTGGCAAATGCATATAAAATAATGAACAGGCGCTCGGTGTCTGCCGTGCTCACATGAGACAGAGAACAACAAAAGCATCCAAAAATGTCTATAAACATAGAAACAACTGGCAAAAAACAAAATGTTTTTGAGCTGGGTACCATATTCAATTTGTTTCCACAGCACGTCTTTCACTAAATGTAAATGAGCCTCAGTCTGTTTGTTAAGTGTTTGACAGCGTTGTGACCTAGTCTACAAGTTGAAAGGTCATCATCAGCGCTCAATCAATTGTATGCGCACCAAAAAAGGGTGCCTGCAAGCATCCAGGATGAGTTTGTTCTCTAGAAAATGATCATGTAGTAAGACATTGCTCCAATGATCTATGTTTTGGAACAGGCAGAGAGCCTTCAAGAGTGTGCGCCCACAGTCAACTGATGCTTCCAAATTGAAGAAAATGAAGAAAATGCCTTCAGCGCAACCATCACTGTCACTGGCCTACTGTAGGGTTTTTAAAACATTAACTCCTTAAGGAACACATGCTCCACTGGCAATCAACAGTTGGTTCTGTATTCAGTAATCAATACAACACAACAAGAAAATGTTTTGTCAACATCAACTTCAAATTAATAGTATTTTTAGAATAACCAACGAAATACACCAAGAAACACTAAGTCATTAGTTTAGAAACAGTATTTACTCTGTTTTAAAGAAAATATATGGCTGTCACATAAGCAATTTCTTATCAACAGATAAGTAAAGTGACTTTCGTGAGTGAAGTGCAAGGTGATAAAGTGATATCATGAGTGAAATCTATACAAACACATACAGATAACACACATAAATCCTATAAATCAATGCTTGTCTGTCCTTTCATTATTTTATAAACCATGTTTTCACAACGACCCTCTAATATTTTTATGGCCTTGGTGTGAGGAAACTGGTAGACATGAACAGAAAGAGCGTTGACGTTTCGACCCAGAGGTATGCGCAGTTCTACAAGCGTCACAGCGGGTCTTCCTCAGGACTGAAAACATAGATGTGGACAGCCAAATCTTACTGTGGTGATTACCACACAGCAGATCTTCTGAAAATATTGAGCAAAGTCACAAAATAATTTTAAGGTCCGGTTAATAACACGGGAAATTGGTTACAGGGAAGAGACCACCCTCCGGTTCGAGTCTTAGGACTGAAGTTGTGGTAAATGATTGTTGCAATGAATGCAGAAACCACGGTACATATGATTTTTATTTAGCGAGAGCGAGCTTGATGGAAAAACATTGGGCTCAGGGATCTTTCCGTGAGAAAAATTGAAAAAAAAAAATGGCAAATTGTTCATTTTATAACAAATTTTAATAAAGAATTAAGGGGCTCATTACGATGACAGACAGACTTCAGTCCGTCTGCCATCGTATCGTATTTGGGACCACCCGCCTACAAGATGGCGGTCCCACAGGGCACTTTACAATGCGACTGCAAGAGTGGCGGTCGCATTGCCCATGTTTTGTATTGCGGCAGATGCTGCGCTCTGCAGCACCCCCGCAAGACAAAACAGACACCCCACACATATCCCTGCACTAAGTGGCAGGCACCATGCGGTGCTTACCACATGGTGAGGGGTTATGTAGGGGGGCACCATTGCCTATGTCCCTGGCCCAGAGGGTTAAGGGGGCCCACTACTGGCCCCCAAATCCGTGTCCGCCTGCCGTTTTTCAGCTGGTTGACCGCCACAGAACAACCGGCAAAAAGGGATATTGTAATCCCTATGGCAGTGCCTGACAGGCACCGCCGCCATTCTGAGACTACAGAGAGGTCCAACAGGTGGTCGGGTACGGACCGCCTGTCGGGACCGTGGCGGTCGGAGTTTACGACTGCCACCCGTCCAGAAGCCATTATATTATGGCGGACCGAGATCCCTGTTCCGATGGCGGGGAGACCACCACCAACAGCCTGTCGGTGGCGGTCTCCACGCCATCGTAATCAGGCCCTAAGTAAGAAAGCAAGAATGTTTATCAAGCAATTGTGAATGTGTAGTCCTGAAATGTTTACAATTTTAAAATTACCATATACCTTACTGCATTAACCTCTTCCGTGCGCGGCCGATTTTCACCCTGTGCGGGGCGTTTCATTGAGTGGGCGGGTTCATGACGAGCTCAGCTCGTCATGCGCACACGAGCACTGCGCAGCATGACGAGCTGAGCTCGTCATGAGCATAGAAAGGGTTAAAATGTTCAATCATTATTGTAGTGTGCAAATTTTACAGTGCAACAACTTCAGGCCCTTTAATGTATGTTTATGTGCTTGCCCAGTGTCTTGCACGGTGTGCACCATCGACTTTGAAAGAAAAGTATGTATGCACCCACAGAGGCTGGCTGCAATCAGTCATTTAGAAAAAACAAGTTACTTATATGTACACTGTGGTTCTCCAGTATTGATATCTTTCATAGATTCACATGCTTGTATCTTCCCCGTCGTCATGGTGGGAGTCTTGCGGTAGCTAGAAAAGTAGTACTATAAAAGTACATAAGAAACCACCAAAAGGAAAACTTTAGCATTCGTCAGCATCTTTATGTAGGTCCAAAGTCTGACCAATCAGAGACGAGCCCTAGACCTCAACTCCCCAGCAGAGCCACCACACTTCAGATTTTGCACACTAGTGTGCTAAGGTTGAGTAGTAGCATGAGGTAAGCAGTGGCAAGCCTAGAGGGGGAGGAGGGAGGGTCGCATGTGAATCTATGAAAGATATCAATACTGGAGAACCACAGTGTACAGGTAAGTAACTTGTTTTTTTCTCCAGTATTGAATCTTTCATAGATTCAGATGCTTGTATCAGAGTAGCTATCAGTACCATGCTTTAAATCATCGCGACTAGGCGAAGTCACCTTCGTATGTACTATGAATAAACATATATCTATATCGAGGAAAATTCAGCCAAATAAATAATTGTCCCAATAACAAGCATATAAACGTAAACATATATGTATCTATATGAATTATCATACCCAAGTAAATGACTATAAACATACCAATCTGTAAAATCTAAATAACTAAACATACCTATATATACATATACACAGATAGATCGATATATATAAATATATGCATAAATATATACATACTCATGTGACACATTCCTTGTGACAAAAAACCAAAATAGAACAGAGGTAATAGATATAAATAGACTGTACCTCAGGTGAACAGATGCCTCAGGACCGCCTGTCCCACTGCAGCATCTGTTTTCCATGCCAAATCCAGGCAGTAGTGCTTGGTGAACGTATGCACGTTAGACCATGTTGCCGCTCTACAGATGTCTGGAAGTGATACCCCGGCAAAAAGGGCTGTAGAGGCTGCCATCTTCCTTGTGGAGTGCGCAGACACATTTGTGGACAGAGGCCTTCCAGCTTTGTTATGGCAGAAAACAATCGCCGAAGAGATCCAACATGCAATACTGCTCCTTGAAAGGGCCTGGCCTTTCCTTGGAGAAGTAAAAAATACAAAGAGCTGATCCGATTTTCTAAAAGTCTTTGTTCTATGGATGTAGAATTTGAGGCATCGCTTCACATCTAAGGAATGCAACGCCCTTTCGGCAGGGGTGGAAGGATTTCCTTAGTACGTTGTGAGCACTACCGGTTCATTTAGATGAAAGGAAGTCGGAACCTTTGGTATAAAGTGAGGGTTTGTTCTCAACATTACTTTGTCCCGTTTGAACTGGAGAAAAGGTTCAACAACAGTGAAAGCCTGAACCTCACTGATTCTTCTAGCCGATGTGAGGGCCAATAAGAGCCGTTTTCCATGAAATGTATTTCAAGTCAGCTTTTTGGATCGGCTCAAAGGGCAGTTTCATCAATTGAGCTAGGACTGTGTTTAACTCCCATGGAACTGCAGGGCGCTTTAAGGGTGGGAAAATTCTGAAAAGGCCCTTCATGAACTATTTAACAATTCTGATCGACCACAGCGAGAGTTCACCCGGTTTTCTGCGAAACCAGGAAATTTCAGCCAGGTCTACTTTGATTGATGAATGAGCCGATTTTGCCAAATGAAGAAGGTAAGGCAATACTTGCTCCGGGGGTCGAGAGTAAAGGATGTATATCCTTTTCCACGCACCAGTGGCAACATCTCTTCCACTTTGCAGCGTATGACTTATTAGTGGAAGAAGCTCTGGCCCGCTGTAGGATGTACTTGCAATCCGGAGCGATGTCGAGATACGTAAATTCATAGTCGTGAGGTTCTAAGTTGATAAACTCAGATTTTATTAGAGGATGAACAATCTGACCGTTGTCCATGGACAGCAGGTTTGGCAATGGTTGAAAGAGAATGTGCGGAGATATTGAGCACAGAAGAAGTTCTGGGTACCAAAACTGCCTTGGCCATGCCGTAGCACTGAGAATGAGATGGCATGGTTTGTTTTTCATTTTGCTCAGCACCCTTGGGATGAGAGGAAACAGCGGGAAAGCATAGGCGAACATTCCCGTCCACCGCATATGCATAGCGTTCCCTCAAGAGCTGGCCTGAGGAAATCTGCTGGCGAACCTTTCGAACTTCTTGTTGCTTGCTGTCGCAAAGCGATCCAGTTTTGGAGTACCGCACAGTTTGAAGATTCGCTGCAGCTGCTTCCAATCTAATTCCCATTCGTGACATTAGGAGTTGGTTCTGCTTAAAGAATCCGCCCACTCGTTGTCCATGCCTGGAACATGCTCCATCTGCAACGTTATCTTGTGCTGAATAAGCCATCTCCAAATTTCCTGGGCTTGCTCCGATAACGTGAGAGAACTGGTGCCCCCCTGTTTGGCCAGATAGAATATTGTTGTGGTGTTGTCTGTTCTTACCAGAACAGAGGCACCTCGGATTCTCGGAATGCCTGCAGTCCCAGAAAAACTGCCCTCAATTCCAAGAGATTGATGTGCATTTGCGTTTCTTGAACGGACCATTTTCCATGGATTTGCAATTCCTGGAGATGAGCACCCCAACCGTCCATTGAGGCATCTGTGGTCATAACGTAAATGGGCTGTGTTGCCTGAAACGAGAGGCCTGGAGAGATATTGTGTTCTTTCTCCCACCATGACAGAGCCTGTTTCATTGCCTGAGAGATGAGGATGATGTCTTCGAAGGAGCCTCGCACCTGAATCCACTGCATGACTAACTGCTCTTGGAGAGGTCTCATGTGTAGACGACAATTTGGTATCAACGGGATGCATGATGACAGCATCCCCAGCAAAGATTTGAACACTCTCACAGAAGTGGACTCTTTTGCGTGCAGAAGAACTGCTAAGTGCATTACCTTGTGCTTTCGTTCTGGAGTGGGAAAAGCCTTCATTAACCTGATGTCCAGTACTGCTCCGAGAAATACACGTTTCCGACTTGGAATCGGGCATGACTTCTCCACGTTGAGTTGCAAGCCTAGAGACTTGAACAGCTGTTGACAAGCCCGTGTAGATCTTCTTGCGGAGTGGAACGTAGGCCCTTTCACCAGCCAATCGTCCTGGTAGGGATAAATCTGGTGGCCCTGCCTTCTTAGAAAAGCGGCTACCGGAGCCATACATTTCGTGTAAACTCTAGGAGCTGAGCGAAGGCCGAAGGGTAGAACCTTGAACTGATAGTGAACCCCAGCCACCTCGAATCTCAGGAATTGGCGATGCCTCGCATGGATGGGAATGTGGAAGTATGCGTCCCAGAGATTGAGGGACGCTAAGAAATCTCCTTTGTTCACCAATAAGAGAATCTCTTGCAGGGACAACATTCTGAATGATTGTTTCTTGATGTATTTGTTCAGCTGTCTGAGGTCCATGACCTGTCTCCATTTCCCACATTTTTTCCTCACGAGGAAGAAATTGGAACAGAAGCCTTTCCCTCTTTGACTGAAAGGAACTTTTTCTATTGCCCCCTTTAACAGCAAGGTCGAGATTTATTGCTTTAACAAAAGAAGATGGTGATGCATTCTACATGAGGGCGGATTTCGAGGAGGCTTGTGAACAAATTCTAGGGTGTGGCCCCGATGGATAATGTCCTGTACTCATTTGTCCTTTGTAATGGCTTCCCATTGGCACAGAAAAGGAGAAAGATTATGAGACTGCAGAGGCTGAAATTGAGATGAGGTGGCTGGCGGATGAAAAACGTCACTGCCTTCTAGAGGAGTCTTGTGATTTACTTTGTGCCGAAGGCTTGCGTCTAGCTGATTGTACAACACATTGGAAGCATGAAAATGTTGTTGTTGCTGTCCTTCATATTGCGGTCTATAATTCTGTTGGGAATATGGCTAAAATCTGTATGATTGATAGGACGATCTTTGTTGAAACTGTCCTCGTCCTCTTCCTTCACGAAAGTACTGAAATCGCCTTTGCTGCAGCGTGCCTAAGGAACGTGCCGTCTCAGTATCCTTCTTGATAACCTGAAACTCCTCATCCACGTGTTTCCCAAACAGGTTTTCCCCATCGAAAGGCATGTCTAAAACCTTTTATTGAACTTCAGGGCAGAAGGAAGTCGCCCTCAGCCTACCCGGTCTACGGAGAACAGCGCCTCCCGCCATTTGTCTGAAAGCAATCGAAGACAAATCCATTGCTGAGTCAATGACTTCCGAAGAAGCTCTAGCACCTTCCTGCAGGAGGTCTTTTGCTTCCTTCTTTTTATCTTCGGGAAGGTGTTCGATAAGAGGTGCAAGATCTGACCACAACTGACGGTCGTACCATCCCAAGATCGCTAAGGCGTTAGAGGCCTTGATGGAAGTAGCAGCCATAGTAGCAAAGCGTCAGCCGACGCTGTTCAACCGCTTGCCCTCTCTGTCTGGAAGCACCGAACAAGGAGATTGCAGATTCCTGGAGCGCCTCTGCACAGCCTGCATTATTTCCGAATCCGGTCGAGGATGCCCAATCAAACATGCAGGAGCAGAATCGGGTGCTTTGTATTTCTTTTCCATCCTCGGCAATACGGCCGGAACTGAGGCCTGATTCTTCATAAGCTTCAAACCTTCGTTCCATATATAATCCACAATAGGTACGGATCGTACTGATTTCTTAGCCGGGTCCTTAAAAATCATAGAGGAAGCATTTAGTTTGCACCACAGGCAAAGGCAAGTCAAATCTTTTAGAGGCCCTTTCCAGTAACTCGTGAAAGCCCCCAATATCTCCCAGAGGGGAACTCGCTGGAGGAGGGGAAGGCGACGGCGAAGATGGAGCAATGTAATCATCCCATTCCTGGCCCACTAAGCTCAGATCCTGAATGAGCTCACCCTCCTCAGGCTGATCATCTGCTTCACTCTCGATGTAGTCATCTTGAATTGTAATGCACCGAGGAGCCGGTCTCTCTGCTTGCGAAGCGGGCGGTGGAGTAACCACTGGCGGTGGCGAAAGAGCCTGAATACCCGGTCCCCTGGGTGTCAGTGGAACTGGAGAGCGAGAGTCCGGAAATCATTTATAATAATCATTGAGCATGTGCCTAAGGTCGGTGACCAGGGAGGTTGGCACCAGCATGGAATCTCTCCGTACCTCCTGACGCTCCTCGTAAGCTTCATATGGATAGTGTTCTTGGAAAGAATCATATTGTTGGGCCTGTGGACGACCCGTGAAGGAGTAATCCCCTTCCATATACTCCGACGTGTCCTGCATATGTGTCTCCTCTTCCTCATCCGTGTTCTGGCATTTAACCCTGAGCAGTGATGGGCTGTAAGCTGGACCGAACAAACTTTCATCTCCCAATTCCTCCGTATCAAGAGGGAGGCAGAGGTGATATCTTGGATAAAGATGTCAAACCTGGAGACTTTTGGAACAATTGGAGACTTTTAATGTTCTGCTTTTGTTCCGTCGTCGACGCAGTCGATGAGGGAAGACGTCTGAAAGTGATTGTCGTCGATATCGGCAGTCTAGAAGGGGATTTAAACACTGTTGTCGACGGAGTGCCCAACGACAGGGCCATAGACGACGCCATAGACATAATAGTCGGCGAAGTGGCCGTCGTCGTCGGTGCCGTCGACGATGCCATCGATGAGGTGATCGTCATCACAGTATTCGTCGACGAGGCCGTCGTCGGTACAGTCGTCGCCACTGATGTCATTGGAGATTTGGCTATCGTTCTCGGCGACAGGTCCGTCAACGGAGCTTTTTTTGTCGATGAAGCCTGTTTTAGAGATGTGACAGGCAGGGAAGCAGCAGAAGACTTTTTCAGGCCAGAGTCTTTTTGTTTTAGGGCTGCTTTTTTGGCAGAGGAGGATTTTTCTGCCTTCATTCTCTTAGGATCAGCCTTTAATGAGGTAGAGCCCTCATTTTTACGTTTCCTCTCAGCTGAGGATGGCCCAGGACTCTCTTCAACTTCAGATCCAGAGTCCGATCTAGAGTTTTTCTCCTGGAGCCATAAAAACAACCTGGCTTTTCTGTCCGTCAGAGTTTTGGCTAAAAAGGTTCTGCAGTATTTACAGTCCTTGGCTGTATGTTTGGGATAAAGGCAATAGAGACAGTCTTTGTGGGGGTCCTCAGAGAAAAGTCTTGCCTTCCCACAAGATCTGCAGGGTCTAAAAAGCCTCTTCTTAGAACCCTCTGGCATTTTAGAAGCAAAGAAGGTAGAAAAACAGTACCTTGAGGTGAATTCTAGCAGGGTCAAAAGTTCACTCACTGACAAACTGAGCAGAGCTCAAGGAGACTCCCTTACACATGACGTGTGGTTAGAAATCTGAGGTGTGGTGGCTCTGCTGGGGAGTAGAGGTCTATGGCTCGTCTCTGATTGGTCAGACTTTGGACCTACATAAAGATGCTGACGAATGCTAAAGTTTTCCTTTCCTTTTGGTGGTTTCTTATGTACTTTTATAGTACTACTTTTCTAACTACTGCGAGACTCTCACCATGACGACGGGGAAGATACAAGCATGTGAATATATGAAAGATTCAATACTGGAGAAATATGTGCAGACATTGCTTTAAGTGGGGTACAAAAAAGTGCAGGGGAGTCTAAGAGGATTGGCTTAAACTTGTACACTAAATTTCTGTGGTTCCCATAATGTGCCACTTGTATGGTATTTTGGTTTCTATCTAAACTCTCTATTATTGCATCCCGATGTGTAACACAAGTGACATACACCTAATACCTGCCAGAACTATTGGAATTGTCAGTGGTTGTTAGCAGTTTGAGATAAATCAGTAACAACAATGGTTTTGTTGTAAATAATTAATATTAGAAATGTTTCAATTCTGAAATTGTGAGACTGTGAATTAAATATTATTGTGGCCTAGGAAAGGAGTATTGGTGATTAGTTATGTGCACTTTATGTAAGACATGTATGCCCCTTTTCTCTCCACATCTCGTCCATCTGCATATCTTAAACCTCATCTATTTCCTCTGCAGCACCCTATTTTCACTTTCCACTGAATACCCTTCCTCGAATCTCCTTTACTACACCTCCTCCAAAAATACATGCAAGCACTTGTTTTTCTTTAATTTTACGCCTTTTCAATATTTTGACAACTGTGTATCCTCTTCACACACATTTACACAGATTTCAATTGCAACTGGAATACTTTTTTTTTAACACAAACTTTATTGAGTACCGAGGATGTCACAAACATTTATGTCAACGAATAAACTTTTGGTTACTTTTTTTTTTATGATAAGATGTTAACAGACATGTACACTGAGCAACATTCTCATTATTAAGCACTATTAGTAACCTAATATTGATTGTGCAAACAGTACAGCGTCAGGAATATGTTCGCAATATAAGTAAGGAATCTGTGATAATGTATTTAGTGTCATGGTTATCAGCACCCGTTACCCCCCTCCCAGCAAATACCCACCCCAAACTAAACTAAGTCTAAACAAAGAAAACTGTTGCCGCTACACTGACCTTACACCTTACCAGATGTTTAGTATCGGGTGGTAGTCACATCTGACATCACCGGAGGAAGAGAAAGGAAAGGCACGGGGAAAGGGGGGGGGGGGAGGGTGAATGGGGAAAAAAGGGGGGTGTAGGAGGAAAAAAATCGGGATATTCCCCAGAAATCTAGTCAATGCACAGGTAGTAATCAAGCGTCCTCGCCACAGTCTATACTTGTAGCATGCAAGTCCTCCGACCCATCCCCTGTGCCCGCTTTAAAAAGTTCTATCAAGTGTGCCCAGTCCAGGGATATCGGTCGTTTCCTTAGTCCCCTATATTCTTCACGCTGAAGTGCTTCCCTCTCAGCCACCGCCCACCTAATAACTTCCTCCCTCCACTTGCCTTCACGAGGGGCTACTCGGGATTTCCAGCGCTGTGTAATCAATCTTTTGGCAAGCATCAGGGCTAATCCTGCAAAACGGCATAGTAGTTTCGCCTTCTTAGGGAGCAACTGGAATACTTGACCATTGCTTTGTGCGCCCTGTAGAGAGGCCAACCCACTGACAGGCACTGTGAGAAACTCACACTTCCTTCAACTTCAGCGCCAGAGCTCCTAATTGTGGCCCGTTACCTGGCATGACTCATTTCAAAGTATGCAGTATACAATAGCAAGATGCACGAAAAAACACAGAAAGACAACATTATGGCAATCAATAGCTAACACTCTTAGGGAATGCAAGAATAAGTAAAACACGTGAAATAGAAACAGGAACTAAATTGCTGACATGCGTTATCTTAACGTTTTTAACATTCGTTGTTCAGAAATCAATGAGTGTTTTTGACATAATGCTAAGGACATGAATATAGGGCCCGACAGCTGACCATTTCAATGTCTGTTTTAAAACCAAATCACGCAGCCAGATCCACAGAATTATACAACCACAAACATCTAGCATGCTACATTGTCTGTCTTTAAAATCAAAATATGTCCAGAGTGGAGAGAAAGCATTCTAGAACTATTGCGCCAATCAATCTAAATAAACTAGGACAGTAATAAGCACCAAGTATGCACAACATATTCTAGACGTGCAAACTCACAGCATTTAACGATTCTTAACATTACTCTGCCTTTCCACAGATCAGGACACTATATGCACATATCCCTTTGTTCTTAACTCCTTCAAAAGCTGAGGATATTTGGATCAACTTTGCCATGGAGCATATGCCTGCTAGACCTTTGGATCAACTTCGCCAGGGAACAAATACAGCAGCTTCACTTCCAAAGGTGCCAGCGACCTACAGCCACAGCCTGCTGTGTCACTGTGGGGGAGGTCAGCGACGCATGACCAGACGTCTCAGCACATTATACCTAATACAAGTTAGCATGAACACTTACCATTACCCAGGACAGGGTGCCAAATCTCACTTATCTCTCTTGTATCCAGTCCTACCCTGTGACGGATGGGAAATAGTAGGATCTATGCCTGTGTTTGAAGTCTGGCCTCATGCAGGGATGCAACCTGCAATGACTGTAACCATGAAGCCAGCAGTGTTACTGGCTTACAGTGGATGCCATCTAACACAGAAGTATGAGGAGGAGACACTGCAGTGAGTCGGCCTCCAAACTAGTCACAACAAAATCCATCAGAACTGACTATCTCCGGTGTGTAGGGGAAAAACTTAAAAGGTACGGAGTACCCTAAGGTGTGGACTATTGTAGTTTAAGGACGAAAGCCCTCACCAACCCATTAGGTCATCAAGCCCCTCCTGGCACCAATCCAATGAATTTGGGAGTAGGTTTCTACTCAATGGCTATTATGGGGAGCTTGGGGGATCCAAATGATGAGTATATTCCTATACAACCGGTCTGGCCTTTCTCAGTGTGAGGGTTATGTGCAGATGAGTTTGGAGCACATCTTTGGGCACTTTTTATGCAGAGATTCTGTTGTACTGTGGACTAACGTTGCTCACTCAATTGTTTTATTTTCAGGCCTACATCACAGATCATTGGAGGCAGACACCCCACATCAGAGAACAGACACCAGATGTGGGTTGTACTAAATTAATTATTCATATGTGGTATCTACACTTATTTAGAGCAGAGAGGGCGCCCTGGTCCTGAAGAATGTCACTGACAGCTCATTATAGGGTCTAATAGGCAGAACCATGTCGGAATTCGCTGCTGGGTAGAATTTATCTCCACTCTTCTTTTAGGACTGCCATTGGGGGACTCAATAAACTTAATTATTCCACCCAGTTGGCTGTTTTAATCACGACACTTTCAAAACCTCTCTTTACATAACCCTCACAATTAAGGAGACCAGACAAGTGGAATAGGGATATATGAAGCTTGCACCCAAATCCATTGGATTAGTGCCAGGAGGGGGTCGATGATGAAGCACGCCACCCAGGGTGAGGGCTTCCGTTCTTAAACTATAATAGTCCACACCCTAGTGTAGTTCCTACATTTGTGTTTTTCCCCTACACACTAGAGACAGTCAGTTCTGATGTGTTTTGTTGCTACAGTGGATGTCACCATAGACTCCCATAGCACTGAAGAGCTTTAGAAGGTAAGCCCTGCATCATGTGCCACACTGCAGACTGCCTAGCTTCTGGCTCCTTGCTCAGAGAAAGGTGGAGGAGGAAGCCTGGGACAGGCAGCTCAGACTTAAATACATCGATTTATTCAACATTATTTAATATTTTTGCAGTAAAGATGGGGTGCAGCCCCAGAGCCCTAAAGCAGAAACCACCCCTGTATCTAGGAGTAGGAGAGGGCAAAGTTGTTTCTAACACCCACAGGGAGATGCCAAAGTGATCTCCTTTGCCCACTGGTAAAAGCTGTCAGAGAACTATCTCCTAAAACTTCTTTTCATAAGCAGACCACATAAAGTACCATAAGACGGAGAAGTCGTCTTCTTCCTCAAGGAAATGGTCTCACTCTCAGCAACACTTGGAGTATTAATGCTGTTCCCAAATGCCAGACTCTACCTCATTGACCGACAAGATTCCAACATTGAAATAGATGAGATGAGTTTCTGGGTCCATCGGCCAGCCCTGCACAGGTTGAAGTCTTTTAGCTTGCAATTCTAGATCTGTTCATAGCAGCTCCTGTACCTGCTAGGTGATATCCAAGGGGGAGGATATTCTTGCAGGCGTGGTGACCCATGGCTTTCAATTGGATGCCTTCCAATGGCGCATCTCTATGGTCTCTAATTAGTCAGAACCTCCAGTGGCACCAACATAGACCCTGCTCATGCAGCCGACTACATATTCGCTCCCAAAGCCTTTGATATCGGAAGAAATTGTTTGTTGGGAAGAAAGAAATGTTAAGGCAAATTCAGCAATGGTCCGTTGACCCAGCACCACCTCCAATGTCCTTTCAATGCTTGATATAGATTGTGGCCACACGCAGGATGATGATTTGGAGGCTGATAACCTCTTTCCCATTATAATACTGATGTTTGCTTATATCTGGACCTAGGGAAAGCAAAAGGTCTTGACAGTGTACCAAAAATGTATATCTGTTACCTCTCTTACCCTGCTTCAGAGGACGTTTACTCATGTACAACTGTAGTACAAAAAACAGCTGAAGCCTTAGAATTGACCTTACCCTCTATAGAGGACAAGATCATGCACTACAAATTTTCACGTAAAAAAATGCATAAACCTGATCAACAACTTAACACACCATTCTATGGTAGAACGCCCAATTTTCCTCATTGCACTCTTCAAACCCTCACATCCTTCCCGAAACCAACACACAAAACAACTGAACCACACCACTGCCGTAAGTGGAATTCTTTAATATCACAAAATAGTCAATGACTCTGATACACGCTCCTGCATGACAAAATACATTCTCACTGAAATAACGGGATTGGACAGCAAAAAAGGTCATGGTAACAGACTCCCAATCAAGCAACAAGCCCACAGGAATTTCTCTCCGCTGACGGTCACATAATACCGAACAACCAGGCACAAACTTTCACAGGCTTGAATGTCCAAAATCTATCCATTGTCATCATGCGATAGTTATTTGTATTCAATATTCCCACCTCAAGTGGTTATTTCTATTTCTCAAAAATTAAGCATGATTGCCAGAGACTACCATCTTCCAAGATTAAATGTGGGTGTTCTTCTCGAGAAGGTAAAGTCTTCGTCATTGAGAATAAGC
Source organism: Calotriton arnoldi (assembly GCA_963921515.1). Classification (NCBI taxonomy): domain Eukaryota; kingdom Metazoa; phylum Chordata; class Amphibia; order Caudata; family Salamandridae; genus Calotriton; species Calotriton arnoldi. The sequence goes on along the minus strand of CAWUFW010013351.1, from coordinate 231,436 downwards.
GGGCTTTAATGACATAAGTTCCTTTTCAGTGGCTGAGGAAATTTCGGGCAGCCTATAGGCCTTCCCCTGGTAAAGCTGATGCGGAGACCTATATATATTTTTACTTTGTAGTCCCAAGAAGACCTTTGTTCTACTTCAATGGTTTTACTATAAGGTGTAGGATTTCGTTGACAAGCTAGCCAACTGTCAGGAGCTATCAGTTGTCATCTCTAGAGCTTGCTCATTCAGGAATTGAGGTTTAATACTTACTGTCAGAAGCGCTGAAATACTCTGGATTGACTGAAGCATAGAGAGTGCCACTGGGATAGCCATCGTTGTTTCTGGAAAGAAAACACAAGAGCTGTCAAATGGGACTGTCAAAAAAATGCAGCAGAAGACAAGTCACAGAAGAGGACTCCACTATGGTGGAACATATGGGTCTGGAAATAAAAGAGGTTATGAATGAGAATTTAATTCTAAAAGAACAGGTGGTCTCTTTCCCCTCAATATCCCAAAGTTGACCTAACTCACTCACTTCACTCACAAACCATAAAGAGCAGGAACTCTACGCACTCTGCTTGCTGCCACATCTTGAGTAATATTCATTTTATTACTTGTGCCCATCAGTGGTGGCTGGTAATTGTACCAGGGAGGAGGGGGAGGGCACACAACTCACATACACCTCACTCACACCAATTCATTCACACACACCCATTCACAGCATTCACTAACAAATACACATACATTCATATATACACACATGCGCCACACAAAAACACATAAAACTTACCTCAACATCAGGTCTCGGACAGGAAAGCCTGAGTGGTCCCAGGAGGAATGGGACGTCTGCCTTCCCTCATTGGCTGACCTTAGGTCTGCCAATGAGGGAGGGCAGCAGTCCCAAGCCTAGGAGGGTACAGCAGGGAAGGCAGCAGTCTCAATCTCGTCACAGAGTGGGATGGGTCAGTGAGACTGCTGACCCAACTCTGTGACGAGGTGTCACTGATTGACACTCAGCCCAGGGCATTTCAGGGCTTAAAATTGAAGCACCCAGGTCCGAGCCAATGGGTGACGCTGCCCTTTGTCATGAGGGTGAGCGCCTCGAGGCACTTTTGCCAGGCTGAGGAGGTCACTCCCACAGGACTGTGAAATCCTCAGCCTGCTAAAGTTCAGCTCAGGTAGCAAGGAGCCTGCACATTTAGTGCATGTATAGCTCTTGGCTGCCTGACCTGAACCAGAAGATTGTCTGTCAGGCTGACCTTTGCTCAGCCTGATAGACACTATTCTTGCCTGGAAAAAGGTGGGGGGTATCCCCTCAGCCCGTACAGATGGGATGCATCTGGTGCCCATAATGCACACATAACTGTGGGCCAAGAAAAATTTCAAAACAAGCATAGGACAATACACTGTGCCAACTTGGGAGTTTCACATCATGAGTTTGAATTGATGAATGCATTAAAATAAAGGATCCTCCTGAAAGTGAGCATCAATCAATCAATCATGTCACTTATAAAGCGCACTACATACCCGCGAGGGTCTCAAGGTATTTAAAACAAACTCACATCAGATATATCAACATTTTAGGTAGCACAGGGTCCAGGCAATCAATAGAAAATAAGGCACAGAATATTGGGCATATATCTGACTAGGTTCTCAAATTATTTACATATGCATTTTATTGTAACTGCATTTATATAGCACTTTACTACCCATGATGAGGTGTTAAGGCCCTTTATGTGGGGAAACACGCTGCTCCGGTACCCAAGGTTTAGAGGTTAGTCCAGTGCTGTTGGTTATTTTGGTTACTGGTATTCATCTTGTGCACTCAAGCAGACCATTCCATGCATTTTCTCCAGTTTCTTTGTGGTGGATTAAATTTAAAGGAGGTTAGGTGCGCTCATTAATGTGTGGAGGGGTATGAGAGTTCATGCAGATGGGTGGTGGAGTTCATAGATGAGATAGAGGAACCTAGGTGCAGATGGGTTACAGCGTATGACTTTCAAAGAAGGAGAGGCTGCAAGTTTTTTAAATGAGCTGTAGGCAATTTGTAGAAATAAAATAATAGGGATTAGGGCAAACATGAGTATGAACACTGTCATCAGGTAAACAGTCTGTTCACTGCTAGGCTACCACCAAACCACTACCCCACCAAGGACAGCTGATCGACTCAGTGACTTTTAGCATAAAGTAATTGCTGTTCACATGTACAAGAACTATAGACTGCCCACAAAGGAATCAGCAACTCTCAAGACCATAGCAGCATGAGTAAATATATATGTAATCTATGTGAAAATGCTGGAGTGGACTTCTTGTGACGTTCATTCTCAAGTTTGGCTCACAGTAATAATTACAAAAGCAAAGTGTGATTTAGTTGGCTGCATCTGGTTTGGCACAGCACAACGTGGAGGGTGAGGAGAGCTTCCCTGTATAGTGGAAGTGTATTGCCTACATTTCTGTGACTGCACGGTTGAGATCCAGACACTGAGGTGAGGAGACTTGTCAATGGGCTCCCTTTAGAACTTTTTTAAAGACTTTGTTAACACGGAGCCGCTGATTCGACTTCCTGAAGCACTGCCCATTGGCAGATGGTAGCATTAGTAGTGGGACTGTAGTTTCTGCTGTGCAAGGTGAAGGGGACCCTTTAGGTGAGACCTAGCCTTTTGTCTTCCTTAATCACAATATCAGTTGGGGAGCCAGGTGAAGAAACATCTGTGAAAATCAGGGCTATTGGTTGCACTATCTAAGGCCTGCCTCACTAGAACTTCCCAGTAGTTAGAAGCTGATGCAATCAATAACAGGCCTTAGATCTCTGAGAGATACCTGAGGATGTTCTAGGGAGGAAGGCCTTAGAAAGTGAAACCAATAGCCCTCATTGTCACAGACGTTCTTGGAGACATAAAGACTTCATGTAATAGCTTTGCACGTGACAAGAAGATATTATTTCAAATATATTATTTCAAGGGATCAACTGGAGGCATTCAGCCATTGGCCAGCACCCCTAGTAACACCCATCATGTTGTGTTGAGCTGATTCCTATAGAGACAGTTGGTGAGGGAGGATGGCAGTAGGATGGTGAAGGGGCCCTGCTAAATCTGAACAAGCAATTGCTTTCCACTTCCCAATCCCAAAAGTTCACAAGGCTCAGGGGTATTACCGCTCAGCCTACCATGCATGCAGTGCCGATCGAGGGGAAAATAGTGGAGATTTGGACATGGGTCCCATGAACCTCTCTCCTTGGGGCAAACTAGCTCCGCCAAAAGAGGGATACCCGGGATTCCCCCACCAGTACCCTGCATGTGCCCCCCAGTGTGGTATTGGTGAAGTTATTACCATGATATCCCCTTTGCAGGTGGATGCGATCACTCTCTGGGGAGGGTAACCAATGGGATTACTGAAGTCTAGCATGCTGGGAAATCTCAGGGAACCCCTGCACTGTTGGCATCCATGGCATAGCAGTGGAGAATACTGGGGATCACAAACGTCCGCGGGTGGCAAGGATGCAAGCACTATTGATGGCAGTTTGCCAATTAAAGGTACCTTTAAATGCCTCCATCCGAATTGCAAAGCTTGTGAGGGGGCCATAGAAGGGCACACTTTGATTTACAACGGTTTCACTATTAATTCCAAATCTATGAGTAATTGTAAAACTCACAATGTGATCTACCTACTTATATGCCCCTGTAATTTTGGGTATATTGGGGAGACATCAAGGGCAGTCGCCACTCGACTGACAGAACATCGCTCTGCGACTCGTACTAAAAAACTAAATGCCCCGATGGTTAAACATTTCCTAGAATTCAATCACAATGCCAATGATATTAAATGGCACATATTGGAAAAAATTAGTATTTTGGATGAGAACAGACATGAGGAAATTCGGAAAAACGAGAGGTTTACTGGATATTCACTCTCAACACACATAGACAGGGACTCAATAGTGATTTGCCATGGGAGAATGCTATACGATTTAATAATTCTTGATCCATTCTTATTGTTCCTATTTTGCTATTGCTACTGAAGTAATTACAAAATGTCCGATATTTATCGGGTATTCAAGCTGCCTAGAATTATTATAGCTATTGAGTCTGTCTTCCAGTTTTATCATTACGTATACACGCATACGTGATTACGTTGACAGCCCAACTGTCTTTAAAACTCTCAATATGGAAGCTGCTCAGTTCACGGCATGGCGTCCATAGACCACTGATCCCGCCGCTTTGAGGTAAGCCACCCTGTCTGACACTGAGTACCGTCGTACTTCCTTATATATTCTAGACAACTATATTTTTCATCATTAGATTACGTTGAACTTGAATTCATTTTCTTCCAGAGTGACGCGGACATAGTCGCGAGCCATTACGGGCATTTGTTTGTTACTCTCTGTAACAAGTATGGATTCCATTATCTTTTAAAGGCGTCCGTCCACAATATCTTACTTTCCAGTCTCTTTTGCAGGTAATTCCGCCTTATCTCGTGTAACCGCCATTATGTCTATTTCTTAGAAAATTAGTTTTGCTACTATTGAGATATAGACCGCTTAGAAATTCACTATCTTTTAGCGCTATGTGGTCCTTGTTTGTGACTGTTCTTGAGGGTGTTATCCATCTATCCTTAACATAGTAAGGTTAACAAGCTTATTGAGGGGTGCCCGCTATTGATTCTTTACTTCATTGGCTGATGTGCAGATAATTCTGTTAAAATTTTTTAACACAGCCCATTTGTCCATTCATTAGAGGATCTGATTTGTTATTATCCATAGTTTTTGTTTTATTAGAATTCTTTGTTTTTCTCTTTATTGTTTTGTCAATCTCCCACTTTATAAGACTGCATTATCACCTTGGGGTGCCTTACACGAGTATGGACTATTCTAGCCGGTGTGTAGGCAACCCCGGTACACACTATAATATTGTTAGATTGTTAGTTTGTCCTAATCCATTACATAATTAGATCTGATTTCAGCGAATGATACATGTTATTAGATTTTTTATCCTTTTTCTCTGCAGAGCTACGTAGACCTAGTCGCGAGCTTCTTCTTTTTATCGTGGTGGCTATTCAGCCTCATATCCCATTCACGGATCTTTCAACTGACATAGAGACATCAACCATTATCTATCTCTTGGTTTTTGAATTTCCTATGCCCGATAAGTGCTATATTAATATCCATGAATACAGTAAGTTATCACTGGACTGTACTCCCGTATTATTTATACCTGGATATTTTATAAAATATTCCATTGGATTCTTATACTAAGATCTGTCTTCTCCAACTATTGCAGATCCACCACTATTGATCCTTTAGTACAATCTGCATTGTATGTACTTGTGTCTGCAGTCCTATCCATATATAGTAAGTGTGTATTGTACTCTTATATTAGTATGAGATACTGTTTATTATTTACAGATAGTCACCCTTATTAGATAGTTTTGGGTATATATTTTATGGCCACTATTCTTCTTTTTTCCTCTTCTTCTCTTTTTTCCTTTTTCTCTTTATTCTGTGTTATAATTTGCTTTTATATGGGGTGACTTTCACAGTATATGTTTCGCTTTTTTCACGGGGCTTTTGGCATACACAGGGTAAAATGTATTATTTAGATCAGAGAACTCAGTGTGTTTTAAAGATTTGTGTGGTTTTTATATGGTTTTATTTGTTCTATAGGATAAGGTCGTGGCCCTCCTGATGAAGGCGCTTGTGTGCCGAAACGCACGTTGAGAAGATCTTTCGTTTTGAGAAGATCTTTCGTTTTGCCACCACTTTTCTATTTATGTTTACATGAATGAATTGACCTTGTATGATATTAATTCGTTTTTCTTGTGATTTATATGATTTGTGTCTGTCTATTATGATGCTAATTTGTAGATTCAATTTGTCTATTAAATCTTTATTTGAAATGTTTTTAACGTAAGCTAAATAAACTTTATACATGTTTTAATTCAATTCACTTGTGTTCACACTGAGTTCTTCTCATCATGATTGTGTTTTTCGTATGAGTTGTTGAATCATTTAAACCGTTTTGACTGCCTAGGGATTGTTGCTTTCAAGGATGCAAGCAGCTCCATGTTCCACCAAGCACCCAGGAGTCAAGCATGGCAGAATAGGACCATCAACACCATAAAGCCAATGTCTGCCACCGCACTGCCCTGGCGAGCAGGGGTGCAGTCTACACTTTGATAAACATGGTGCCTTCGCACAAGGTCTAAAAGGGGCCAATGAGCGAGGAAATGCATAGATATTCCTCAACTTTACATGAACTTCTGTGGATGGAAAGAATTTTCATGGAAAAACATTACAGCTCCAAACATATAAGGAATGTACAGTAAGAGTGAAAAGTTACTCAATAATTCCCATTGTTGTAGGAGGTGTGAGGGAGGAAATACATTTAAATGTCATGGACGAACATTATCAATGAAAAGAAAACATGTAACAAAAAGTTTGACAGGCTGGTGAACCACCCATCCGTGATGTAAGACTAATGTTGAAAACAAATTATGATAATTACATGCACCACAACGCACAGAATTTCCCAATAGAAATCACAACAACCAATCTACTGATTGATTTTGATTTATGTCAAACTTGTGCCAGGTAGCAGTGATACGGACAAGCCCACGAGGATTCCATACTCAATAATGGCAGAACACAATAAATCTTTACTACAGCATTACACATATGTCTTGAGAAAGCTCATAGGCCTTCCGCCAGCTTTAGTTGTCTGTGGTCTAAACATCTATTGTGTACAATACCAACTCTTGGAGTGGGCTTTGGGTTACCCCATTTCTTATAATTGGCTGGCTTTCTTGTCAGTCTAATTTCTTTGCTTCTTAGTCGATGGGTTTTCTTCCTTTTCTTGAGGTTTTCCCTCCCCTGGAGCCTATTTGTTTTACACGGTTTTTGGGAGTGGTTTCCTTACAATAAGATTTTTTTTTTTCGTTCAGCATGTGGGGATGCATTCGTTTCTCCCTCTTTCTTCTGCCCTTGTTGTGTTGCATTTCCCTGGCCCTTCAGCTGTGATTTTGCTTTCCCTCTACTTCCTCAATCCCCCTCCCACTATTTCCTGCTGGTATGTTGCTTTTCATCCCCCTACCAGTTCCTCAATTGCTCTGCCGCTTCTGTTCCTGCCGGAGGCCGCGGGACCCGGCTGGCCGGCGGACAGGTAAGTTTTTAAAATGTATTATTACATTTACCATCCCCCCCTCCCCGCGCAACCCCTCCACCCACGATTAATGCCGCCCGCGACTAGTACAGATGACCCGTCTTCACCAGCGTGGATTTACTGTTCGATGATCCTGAAACCAAACTGAACAACAGAGAAGCCACGTCTCTAGCCTATTTGCGACAAACACCTTTATTCCACTTAGCTGCTATGAGAAATATGGAAAGAGCAGGGATAAGCTGGGCCATACCCACAGATAAACGAAGGTTTAGAGGTTTATGGGCGCTCAAGCAGCTATCAATAAGTAAAAGGTCTGCAATCTTAAATCTATGTTTCTCCGAAAAAAACAAAAAAACAATTTGACTCCCACATTCTTTTACAGGTTAAGCACTGCATTCAACAACAGTTGACTATTCTCCCTATTAAATCAGCACCTCTATGTTTACTGAGAATCGTGAAAGCACTTCAACGCCTCGTCGGGGGAAGTAAGTGCGATATAAATACAATTTACAATTACAATTTCAATAACAAATGAGGAAAATAAACAAAATAATATTTAACCACCAGAGGGCGCACATTGTCTAGTTAAAACAAACGTGCAGCAACAATTTGAGGACAAGATGGAAGATAGAAAACGCTTAAATATCAAGACTAGTAGTCCTGTAACGTTTTAGAACCACGACCCACTTTTCAGAACGACAAACTTTCTTTACTCACTTGCCTTTAATGGACATGATGATGGGCGAATTTTTATTTTAACTAAAGCATCGAGTGGTACCGCATTGTCCTTCAGACAACACATTTCCCATTGAAATGACCCCCAGCGTTGCACAAACAGTTTTAATGATAAAACTATATAGTACACAAATGATAGTGTGTGGACATCAGATTTCTGTGAATATGCGTCATTTGTGCACCACCAAGTAAAGTGTCTTGATTTGTATTGATCCTGTTAAAATCTGTGTTTCTAACAGACTTCAGAATTACAAAAAATGTGCTTAATTTTCACTTCCTTAATTGTTCACTGCATACAGTTCATGTTACAGGTAATTACGTTTGGTTGTGTGTTTCAAAAAACGACATTCTACAGCCTCAGCAAGATTGTCACATAATTCCCTTTAAAGACTGCTCTCACTTTCCAAACAAAGAAACGTGAACACCAATCCCCATGCATTTATAAAAGAATAAGCAGCAATTTGTCATCAGACAAAGCCTGGCATTTCTCCTCTCTCTTTGAGGCACAGTAAATGGGACAAAATGAACACAGAATTTAGACATCTTTATTTATTGGTCAGACTTTCCAGACCCACCAGAAATCTGCTCGACCCACGGTTTGGGAAACACTAATGTACACATATGTAAAGTAGTAGTTCTATTTTTCTTAAATCATTTAAAAAAATAGTGTTCTCCAAAATAAGGATGTGATCACGGGAGCCTGGACTCTAAAAACAAAACATTCCGTTTTATTACCTAAACTATATGAGTAGTGCTAGTTAGCATGGAGGTACCATTTTCTATCATATCACATTACCAGGACTAGAGATTCGAGGTTTAATGGTATTTAGTTATATATTCATTTAGTTTTTGCATTTTCCTGTACACTGACCCATATTTATTTTTGGGGCGGGTGAATAAATAAAGTTGAAGGTAGTATAGCTGCACATTGATGCTACTGAGAACTGTTCTCTTTCACCTCATAATCTTTGGGGTTTAAATGTGATACGTAGTCATGTACAATAACGCAATGCATTCACCTTTAAAATTATATAATTTAGTACCAGAACACGTGCACACCAGAAATTAGTTAAGCATGGTTAAGAAAGCAATTTTTTTTGTTTGCTAATTACCTATGCTATCATTATGCTGAGCCTTTGGCCTTCTAGTCATGAACGAAACAAAAGACAGACACTTATTAAACGATCAAATACATATCTGTATATATCGTTTTTTTAGTGAATACAGGCAGGGAAACACATTGTTTTCTCTCTACATTAATTTATAAAAACCAGGGAAAACTGACAGCCTTACACATATTAAACAAGTATGTACCTCATTTTTTTTGTGGTGGTCAGTGCAGATCGGCAACAATTAAATTTACACGGCTTAATTTACTACTGCGCAGACCTTCTCTTACACTGGGTTTTAATCATCACTTTTATGCTATTCACCATTTTTAAGTGGAGATTTAAACCGAGATGTAGACTTATGTCTTCACCTCCTCAAATAAACAGGTGAAGTCTTCTAAATTCCATTTTGAACCCATAAAGAAAGATTAGTAACTTTCTGCTGTTTGTGGAGTTCTCCGCCACCAGGGTAGATATCTCCATAAAGGAAAATATAGTGAAAACATAAGAAAAATATATATAATTTTTTTTAAGTAAATATATTATTTTGATGTATAATTAATATTGGTCTACAATTAATAAAATACAAAATTACAACCCATTCCCTCCTCAAATTAAATATTTTATTATATTTTAAAATAATGTAAACATATTAAATTTATAAAGTTTAATTTGTAAATAAATTTAATAAAATCACTTGCGCTGCCTTACATATTTCTATTTAGTTTGTAATAAATGTGGTTAAGATGTATGTTGTTAATTATTTGATGTATTTCTATATTATAAAACAAAGTTAAAAACTACATTATGTTTTCTTAATTACATTACAACATTAAAAAAATAAAGTGTAATCACTGCATTCACATTACTTTTATTTTGGTTAAAAACCATTAAAAGTGTGCATAAAAATATGCATTTAAAAAATAAAACAAAAAGTGCATACAGTTGCAAGTATTCTCTGGATATTCTAACAACCACCAAATTATCATGCATACACGTTCTAGTTAAAACCACTAAATAATCAGTGCACTACAAATTAAAAATGTCAATCCCATCTTCTTACGAACAAACCCAACTGCGAGTAAATATCTGCTCAGGCCAAAGACTATATAAGATGATGTATCACATTTCAACACTCTTAAGGCTTCCTCATATTTCCTAAAACCCAAGGTTGTGCAGAGTGGGTGAATCCACTTCTTTCTATTCTTATCATAAGCTGTGCAAAAAACACAGGATATGTGCCTAAAGTGCATAGACTTCATCAAACTTGCTACCCAACTTCCACTTGGAGGTTTGTGCCCTGATTCAGAGAATTTCATATTAGAAATTTTATGTACAGTATTTTTGCCAGATGAGGTTGGATTATATCTCAAAATTCCTTGAAGGAGTGGCTTGGCTTGATGGCAAGAAATTGTATAGTCAATCTGCCTTAACTTGGGTTGCTATGATAGATATTCACAACATATTTATTTGAAAGGTTTTATATAGCGCTGGCTCGACCCGGGTGTATCAGAACGCTTTACATAAGCAAAAAGCAAAAAACAATACAGGAAAAAGAACGGTTATTCAATAGCAAAACATTCAGAACAGGAAGATTAAAGCAAATTAATTAACAAATGGGCAAACGAGCAATATACATGAGAAGGCGATAAGGAAAAAGAACGGTTATTCAATAGCAAAACAATCAGAACAGGAAGATTAAAACAAATTAATTAACAAATGGGCAAACGAGCAATATACATGAGAAAGCGATCAAGGAAAGCAAATTTACACAGTAACAAGAAGCGCAGGTAAAGTTCAGTATAGAGTGAAGGGGGGAGGTAAAAATTCTGGGCAGGATTGCCGGTGAGGAGAGATTAGATAAAAATAGGGGGGTGAGAACCAAATAGAGGAAGAGGAGGTGGTGTAGACAGAGAGAGGTTTTAGATGAGCTGGGTAAGGGTAGGAGATGGAGGAGAGGGGAAAGAAGGGGGGTAGGGAGAGAGTAAACAAGGTGAAATATAGAAAAAGAGGGAGGGGAGAGGTGAGCGATAGGAGTGAAAGTGAGGGAGAACCAGAACGGGGGAAACAGAGTGTAGGGTCAAAGGCGCGGTTATGGACCCCAATACTTGTTGAGAAGGTGATGTTTGAGGTCTTTTTTTAAAAACTGAGGTAGGAGGGGTTACATCGCAGGTCCTTGGGGAGAGCATTCCAGATGATCGGGGCATTTCCGGAGAAGGAGCGTGATTGTGTGGTTGTCTTTTTTAACAGGGGGGGGGGGGACGAGGAGGAGTGCATTAGTGCTTCTCATCGGTCTGGAGCAGCCCGCTTTTTCGAGTTTGTTAGTGAGGTACAACAGGGTTTTTTGGTGGAGAGCTTTGTGCGTAATGCATGCTGTCTTGTAGGAGGATCGACCTTCAACGGGTAGCCAATTAAGGACTTTAAGGGCTGGGGAGATGTGGTCAAAACATTTACAGTCGGTGATTAGCTTGGCCGCTAGATTGAGCACAGATCTGAGGGGGGCTAGGTGTACTTTAGGGGTTCCTGTGAGGATAGCGTTACCATAGTCAATTTTCGAGAGGACTAGTGATTGGACAACCCATTTGAAGTCGTCAGCTGGAATGAAGGGTTTAATTTTCTTGAGATGACGGAGAGTGAAGAGAGCTCCTTTAGCTGAGTTTTTATGTGGTCGTTAAGAGTTAGGTTTTTGTCAATGGTGATACCAAGTGATTTCACTGAATTTGATAAGGAGAGCGAACAATTGAGGGCATTGAGGTCAGAGATCCAGGATTGGATGGGGAGCCGGTTGTTTTTGGAGAGAAGAGAATGATTTCAGTTTTTTAGGGTTTAGTTTGAGATGATTGGAGTGGAACCAGGATTGAATCTTACTCAGGGTATTGTTTAGATGAAGTACATCAGAGTGGGATCTAATCTTATAGTAAAGTTGGGTGTCGTCAGCATAGAGGTGATAGTTGATTCTAGCTTGTTTCAGAATGAGGGTGAGGGGTTCCATAAAGAGGTTAAAGAGAGAGGGGGAGAGAATAGAGCCCTGAGGGACACCTAGGGAGACAGGTGAAGGGTTTGAGAGGCAGTCATTGATTTTGATTTGTTGTGATCTGTGTTTGAGATAAGAGGCGAACCATTTGAAGACAAGACCGTTAAGGCCAAAGCGAGTTTTGAGCGAGTTAAGTAGGGAAAAGTGGTTAACTGTATCAAAGGCAGCAGAGAGGTCGAGGAGAATAAGTAGGCAGGTTTCACCATTATCAAGGGAACAGTGGATGTCATCAACTATATTAAGCATGGCGGTTTCGGTGCTGCAGCTTTTTCTGAAGCCGGATTGCAGGGAGTCAAGTAAATTGAAATTGCTAATGTGTTTATCCAATTGGAGCAGAGCACATTTTTCAAGCCTTTGGAAAGAAGGGGGAGGTTAGAGATAGGGCGGAGATTGTTCAAGTCATTAGGGTCAGCAGTGGGGTTTTTAAGAATGGGAGTGATTTGTCCGAGTTCGAGGGAGTCAGGGACACATCCTGTGGCAAGGGAGGTGTTGATGATAGTAGTCCAGTAAGGGGCAATGATGTGGTTTAGATCTTGGACAAGGTTAGAGGGGAGAGGGTCTTTGGTGTGTGAGGTCGGCTTTAGTTTGGCAATGATGTTAAAGACTTCGAGCTCAGTCATGGGGTGGAAATTATGCCAAGATGCGTTGTTTTTCAGCTGTAGGTTGGGAAGGTTGGATTCAGGAGGGGTTGTAACGTGTCGGTGAGGGGAGTAATCAGGGGGTAAAGTCAACAAGGGAGGAAAGTCTAAGGTAACATCAGCGGCAAGTAGGGGGCTGGGTGGGACCTGTGTTAGATGGAAGGATTGATCTATTTTGGCTATTTTATCAGAGAAGAAGTTAGCAATTTCCTCACATCTGTCTGTTGAGGCCGTCAGCTTTAGGGGGTCTGAAGATGTTTGTTTTCTAACAATGTTAAACAGTTCTCTGGGTCTATTTTTAGCACGATCCGTTGTGCTCGGAAGAAGGTTGCCTTTTCATTGAAAATGTGTTTCTTGTAAGTAGATCTCGCGGCTCGGAGGGCGAGATGGGAGGGAGATGGGTGTTGTCTCCATGTTCTTTCCGTCAGTCTAAGTGAGCGTCTTTCGTTGTTGAGATCTGTGTTGAACCAAGATTTGGAAGGAATATTTATTTGTTTTTTTAGTTTAGGAGGGGCTAGTTGGTCTAAGACATCATTGACGGTCTTATTGAAAAGCTCCGTGAGCTCATTGGCATTTTGGGAGATAGGGGTGAGAAGAAGTTGTGCTTGGAGTTTAGACTCAAGTTCACCAGGGGGAATTGAATTAAGATTTCCTGTCCATTTCGTGGGTTTGAAATTTTTTGTTGGGGGGAGTAGAGGAGTGGTTGTAATCTTAAACAAAATGAGGTGATGGTCAGACCAGTCGATGGGGATGATGTTGGAAAGGGAGGCCAGGTCATTGTTGGAAATGATGGCGTCAAGAGTGGCCCCTTTGGGATCATCAACATTGTTCCAGTGGATGTTAAAATCTCCTAAGAAGAGATTTTTCGAGTTAGAAAGTGAGGATTGTGTAAGAAGGTCGGATAGTTCTTCAGCAAAGAGAGGAGGATCACCAGGAGGGTGGTAGATGTTATGTAGTCGAATTGGGGAAGAACCCAGCACAGTGAGTTCAGCACTAAGGAATTCAAAGGTTAGATGGTCAGTGTTCTTTACAAGAGTGAGTTGAAGTTCATTTTTATGGATTACAGCTAATCCACCCCCTTTTCTGTCAGGTCTGTCTTTCCTAATGATAGAGTAACCCGGGGGGGGGGGTGAGTAAGTCAAGGATGGCCGTCGAGTGGTCATTAAGCCAGGTTTCCGTAAGGTAGGCAATGTCGATAGCTTCACTGAGGATGGTTTCTGGTATTTCCGTCACATGTCGGACAGCCGAGTGGCAGTTAACAAGCATGCAGGAGAGGGGATTAAAGTTGTCTTTGGTGGGAAAGCAAGAGTGGATGGTGGTAAGTTGAGCTGGGGGTCTGGGGGAGATGGGAGAAGAGGGGATTCGGCTAGTTCCCAAAATCACTGGAATGCTGGAGCAAGGGAGGGGATGATCAGTAATCAAGGGTTTAGGAAGGTAGGAGTTGCATAGGTCAGAAGTTTAGAGGTAGTTCACAGCGCGGAGAGGCCTATGAGTTCGGGTGCGAAGGGGTGTGGTTCTCCAACGTTTTTTTTGGGAGATGTTTAGGAAGCAAGAACAGAAGGAATCAGTATGATTGAGGAAGGTCCTGGAGTTAAGGGCGCTGTAACCCTCTCTAAGTCGAGTAAGTTCTGTCGGTTGAGAGATTACGTTCAATGTTAGATAGAGTCTGGGCAATAAGATTTAGGGGGAACACAGGTGAAGAGGAGTGGGGAGAAGGTCTGATGTGGGGAGGGGGGGAGATGCCGGGAGGGAGTCATGGGAGTGTTCAGGTTGTTAGACGTGGAGAGGGACGGGTCATTCATTGAGTCAGGCCATGAGGAAGAAGATGAAAAGAGGGAGTCAGGAATGTAGGGGGAAGTTACATCGGTTTGAGGGGCGAGAGAGCCGTCCAGAGAGGGAGATATTGGTGTAGGGGGGTACAATCGGAAATTCTAGGTGTGGGGGCAGGAAAGTGGGGGAGAGGTTAGAGGTAGCGAGAGGGGTTTGAGGAGGTCGGTCGTTAGAGAGAGAGTTTGGATGACGGTGTGAGCAGTTGAGATGTCTAGGGGGGGTCAACATCGGGGGGAGGGAGACAACATAAGGGTGTCAGATAATTGGGATGAAGAAGGGTTAGGAGCAGGTTTGGATAGTTGGTCGGCCAGGGTACTGAAATGGTGCTCAAAGATGTTAAGGTGGTATTCAGAGGCTTGAATGAGGATATTACTAGATTTGAATATGGAAATGTCAATTTCGCCCAGAAAAGCTAGGGAAGGGGAAGTAGATAATTTGAATCCATATGGTATTTTACTTGATTTAGTGACTGTAAGGTGGAGAAGGAAAATGTTTTTCCATTTGGAGGGGCGTTTGGAGTAGAAAATGTAGTTTGTTTACATAGTAGAGGAGAGGCTGTGATAGGTATCAACGATTAAAATTTCGGGGTGACGAATCAATAACTTATGTTTAAAAAATTTCTTGGCGTTTTTGGAAAGATTGGAAGGGTATAAGATGTTCCATGTGTTGGGGCCATGTCTGGAGAGGGCAGGGTCCGGAGGTGTGAGGAAGGGATTGGGGGGGACATGTTAGGTCGTTAGATGAGGACTGGGGGAAAAGAGAAAGAGGGGGAAAAGAAAATAAAGAAATGAGACTAAGGTGAGTGAGAAACCTGGTGGAAAAAAATCGTAAGAGAGAGTGGAGGGTCAGTGCTCGGGGGGAAGAGAGGAGGGTTTGTCAAAGTAAACACAGATTAAGAGAATTACAATGAGAGTACATCGAAATTGTGAAACCTGGATATATTCGGATGCTAGTTGGGGCAGGGGTAAAGCAGAGGGGGAAAGGATGGAAGAAATAAGAGGGGGGTGAATACTGTGGAGGAAGAATAGCTTAGGGCGAGAGGAGAGATAATGTGAGGTGGAAAGAGGGGGTAAAGAGTCAACAAATTAGATAGTAGAGAGCATCAAAATAAGAGAACAACAAAAAAGCAAACCAGAGTAAATTAAAAGAGTTCTTCAATGACGGCACAAGGAACGTGGTCAAATGTTAATTGCGGGACCACGACAAGGACAGCCGGGGCACCACCGCAGGTGAGGGAGAAACAAGTCTGGGGGAGCAGCCGGATGAGGCACCTTAAGAAATCCGAAGGTAGATTCAAACACGGTGGTGGTGTCCTGAGGATTGAGAAACAGAGGCTATGGGGTGATTCCTGCGGTCCATCGCAGTTACTCGGAGAGAGTCAGTGGGAGGCATATTGAAAGGGCAAAAAATGGCGGGCCGTGTCGGCAGCAGGTTGCGCAGTGGCACGGTGTGGATCCGGGTTCCGGAAATCGCTAGGTAGATCGGACATGTGGGATGTCCTAAGCAGCTTGATATGGCTGCAGTAAACCATCACACTGGGGGGGAACCATGGGAAAGACAGAGGGAATGAGACTTTTTCGGTGGGAAGTTAGGGCGCCAGGGAATCAGGCAAGGCAGCTGGTAATGTAGGGCCAGGGCATGAACTCGGTAATTCCGGGGTCCGGATGAGGTTAGAACTAGCGGGGCCCAGCACGGGACAAACACATGATGAAACAGATTCTGGGCAGAATGACATCCCTGGCATGGACCCAGAAACACGGGGTCCGGAAGCAGCTGGGACCGAGGGCAGCGACAGAGCCCAAATCAAAGAAGTACAGACTGCGAGTAAAAAGTAGACAGGGCACGGACCTGGTTTTCGGGGTCCGGACGTAGCAGAAAGGAAGAGGATGGCCCCAATACTGCAAGAACGAATGTTAGGTTGAGGGCTGACTGGGGGTCAGGTCGTGACCATCTGGAGGAACTCGGCCGGGGGATCGTTGGTCGAGCAACTTAAAGGGGGCGTTGGACTTGGCCTTTTTTTTTTTTTTTGTAATGTCATCCCTAAACTTTTTGCCTTTCTCCTAGCCTTTTTTCTGACATGGTGTTGGTGGTTTTAGGACTCTGGGCACTTTAGCACTGCTGTCCAGTGTAAAGTGCGTGTGCTCTCTGTGTTAAATATGGTAAGATTGGTCTACACCTGTTTGGCCTATTTAATTTACCTGCCAGTCCCTTGTAAAGTGGTATCCCATATACCCAGGGCTGGTAAATTAAATGCTACTGGTGGGCTTGCAGCGCTGATTGCGCCACCCACCAAAGTAGCCTTTCAAACCTATCTCAGGCCTCTGCCATTGCAGGGCCTGTGCGCGCAGTGTTACTGCCGCTGTGACATGGCACCTAAAGTGTGTGCCATGTCCGTGACCCCCCTTTTACTACATGTCAGTCACCCCTAAGGTAGGCCCTAGCTAGCCCTATGGGCAGGGTGCGTTGTGAGTAAAAGATAGGACATGTACCTTAAGTGTGTGACATGTCCTGGTAGTGACAAACAGCCATTTTGGTTTCTCACTACTGTGGGGCTGCCCTCCCATAGGAATGCATTGGGGATTCCCTGATAAGTGTTTCAGTGGTAATTCCTGATATGAGAGGAGCAGCGTGGTCAAGTTTGGTATGTTTGAAATAGTAATAATAAATGCTACGCAATGGTGTGCGCAGATTTATTATAACTATTTTAGAAATGCCACTTTTAAAAGTTGGCATTTCTGTGTGCTATATGTCTGCCTGCCTGATGTGAATTGCATGTCTGGCTTTTGAGTGACAGGGGCTGGGAGGTGTGTGTGGCTCCAGGAGGGGCAGGGTGAGTCAGCACTAGGCTGAATGGGACATCTGTATTTGGAGTAGTGGGAGGAGTAGTCCCCTGACCCTGAATAGGATTGTGCCTGCCTATGTGAATGCTGGCTCCGCCCCCCTGTGGTGTGTCTGATGACGAGCCCCCACCTGACAAAGGGGAAGAGGAGCCTTGTCAACAAAGTGCTCCAGAACCAGTTTAGGCTGGTTCCACCAAGCCCTGTGCCAGGACAGACAAACAAAGGGAATTTGTACTATAAATATAGGGGCTGCGACCCCAGGAAGGGGGTGCTTATGCTTACTTGGGCTGGGGGGGGACATTCTGCCAGGAGGAACCGCCGTGGGACCCAGCTGCAGCTTCTTGGGGGTCCCTGCGTGCTGGCCTGCCTGGCTGCGCCCTGCTGGGGTGTCCCCAGCCCCAAGGACTTTTTCCTGCCTGCTGGATTCCCTGCCCAGCCTTTTCCCCTTCACCTGTGGGACCTTTAGCGCCTCGTGAGCGCTCTACCGTCATTGCCAAAGGAAAGAAAGGAGCGTGTGTGCTCTGCAGCACTGGGCTGCCAGAGCATCCAGAGGGGATCTCAGCGTGGGGATTCCCCTGCACAGCATGAGGAGCGGCTGCCCACCCCGCAGTGGCTGTTTGTTGGAGTGGGAGCCCATCCCGCGGTTTTGAGGGAGGAGCGGGTGCCCACCCCGCTTTTGTGCTGATTCAGGAGAGCGGGTGCCCACCCCGCTTCATGCATGCTTAAAAAGCGGGTGCCAACCCCGCTGTGGTGTTTGCTGTACGGCGGGAGCCCACCCCGCACTTGGTTAGCGCCGAGAGAAGTTGACGCCGGGCCGTTGCCAGGCGACCCGGAAGTCAGGCAGAGCTGCCTGTTTGTGGGCGGGGCGCCCCGCGAGTGGAAGGAAGCGGAAGGGAGCCTACCCCGCGCTCCGGTGCCCAAAGAAGAGCCAGAGACAGAGTTGTGCCGGGGAGCGGGAGCCTACCCCGCCTCCGTGCACGCCAGGAAGAGAGAAGACGGCCCCGGTGCAGGGGGACCCAACAAGGCACATTGCCAGTGCCTTTCCCCTGCCGATTGCGTTACAGAGCCGTGCAGGCTCTATGTCCAAGTCCCGGTCCCAGGAAGGGGGACCGGGCGAAGTGTGAGGACCGGCGCAAGAGGAGCGGAGTCCGCAAGGGAGCCCGGTGAGTTGGGGCTCTTTATTGCATTTTTGGGTGCCGATCGAGGGCACCGGGAGGAGTGATTGTGGGTTCCAGAGCCCCAGAGGGGGTCTCCAACGGGTTCCGTTGTGCCAGTGTTGTTGGGACCGATCGAGGGTTCCCAGGGCACCGTAGTGACAAGGCATTTCCCTCAGCTGCCCCACCTGACAGTGAGCAGCTGCAACGTTGTGGGCATTCCTGCATTAGAGTCCCTGAGAGGGGGGCTCCGCCGGCACAGTAGGGCGAGTGCCTTCAGTGGCTGGTCACAGCTGTGCCACCGTTGTGGGCAGCTGCAACGTTTTGGGCTAGATCCTTTTCAGAAGTCCCGGGGTGGGACTTGGGGGCATTTTTCTTTTGACGACAAAGGGCACAGTGATTGCCAGTGGCCACAGTGATCTGCACAGCTGCACCGCAATTAGCGGCAGCTGCACCGTTTAGGCCAGTCCATTGCTAAGAGGCACAGTGGTGCCAGCGCAATTGCGCGCTGGTGATTCTGCAGCATTGGCAGCCCAGCCCTGACATTTTGGACAGAGGGCATTTGAGCCCCAGCGAAAGGCCAGTTGGCCAGGGGGTCAGTTCTATGCCCTAATGTGGTGCCTAGGACATAATGTGTTTATGTTTAGGATGTTTATGCATACTGTGTTTATGCTGGTGAGGCCTAGTGTGTAATGTGTTTATGCTAATGAGGTTTGGGCCTAATGTGATTTATTGCCTAATGTCATGCTATGATATTTTAGGATGGTGTCTAGTGCTAATGTGATAATGCCTAGGTCATTATGGTACCAGTAGTTACTGGTTGTGTTTTGCATTTACTTACCTGTTCTGATGGTTCTGACCGTGGCCCGATTGGCCTGGTCCTGTATATAATCCCCTGTGAATATTGCCTAGTGCCAGTTGGCACAGTGTAAATGTGTGATTATGTTTCTAATGTGTTTATGATAATACAGAGGCTATTTTTGATATAACCTTGTGTGGAGTTTCTTTTGTAGTGTGCCTAGTTTGTTGCTGCTGTGTGTGTGTGTTGCGCAAACGCTTTACACATTGCCTCTGAGATAAGCCTGACTGCTCGTGCCAAGCTACCAAGGGGGTGAGCAGGGGTTATCTTCAGCGTGTAACTCCCTTGCCCCGACTAGAGTGGTGGTTTCTGCCTGGCTTTGGCGCAAGCCTTAGCCAACCAGAAATCCCATTTCTAACAGGGGGGGACGTCGGTCAAGCAAAACAAAGCTGGATGGTCGTCGTGCGTGGAGAAAAGGTGATCACTCCCCGTGTCCAGCGAGGTCCAGGGTTGTGCGGCGGTAGGGCGTATCTCCGGCTCTAGAACTCCTGCAGCCACTCAGGGTGGGAAACATGAGAGGCAGAACGCTCAGTCACAACTGCACTCGACCATGTCATCATTGGGAATCGTGCGTGGAGACAGAGAAACCACTCATCGTGGCCATCGAGGTCGTGGGCTGCGCGGCGGCAGGGTGAAGTTCAGGCCCTGGATCACCTGCGGTCACCTGCTGCAGCTCGGGTGAAAAACAAGAAGGCCACAACCAAGGCAAAGGTAGCGCTCGACTGTGGTCTCACTGGGAGTCGGGCGTGGAGACAAGAAACCACACACCATGGCCAGCGAGGGCGGGGGCTGCGCGGTGGCAAGGCAACTCTCCAGCACTAGATCTGCTGCGACCGTTCAGGTGGAAAAACAAGAAAGGCCTCAGACCCGGCCAAAAACAGCGCTCGACTATGGCCCAACTGGGAAACTAGGTCATCAGCGTCATTACGGGGAACTCGGAGGGCCCCAAAAATATCCAAAACAAGCGTAGAGTGTGGCCTCACTGGGGGATCCAAATCCTCACCAACTAGCGTGGTACTTCGAGGGAGGATCGGGCAATTTCGCAGGATGGTCAACAGGTGGGAGAGATGGAACCACTCACCCTGGCCTCACTGGGGGGCCCAGTCGTTCACCATCTTGTGGGGCGAGTTAAGGCGGATCGTCGCCATCTTGTGGAGCAGAATTCCGAAGGTTCGCCGCTCGGACAGACGAGTCAGCCCGCGGACCAGCGAGG
The DNA here is from genome assembly GCA_963921515.1 of Calotriton arnoldi. Taxonomy (NCBI): domain Eukaryota; kingdom Metazoa; phylum Chordata; class Amphibia; order Caudata; family Salamandridae; genus Calotriton; species Calotriton arnoldi. Next base: position 210,891 of record CAWUFW010013351.1, on the reverse strand, counting down.
CTGGGGGCTGCGATGTGGCAGGGTGCAGATCCGGTCCCGGTGCTCATTCGGTTGATCAAGAGGAATTGGAGGAGGCTCGTCGATCAAGTAGAGACGGGGCAGCCAGTGGACCAGAGAGGACGGGGGCGCGGGCGGCGCGCTGGACGGGCGCAGATCACGTCCTAGAGCTCAGGAAGCGGTTCGAGTTGAAGGGGTCCCCAAAAACGGCAAGCCAACAAGCGCTAGCAGCCCCACCAGTAGGGGAACAGGGCAACACACCATTCAGGGTCCCTTCAGCGTCAGCGTTCCTGAGGAAGAGGCGATGGGTAGAAGCACGCGCACCACAGAGGAAATTCGTCAGCAATGGAGCGGCGTGTCTGATGGTGGAAACAGCCCTGAAATAATGTGTCTGGGGGTGGTGGAGGCGTTTCACGACCTGCTCAGTGGGCTTGTTCCTGGGGAGGAGCGGCGAGGCAGGCGAGGTGAAGGAGCGACGGATCCTTGGTAATCGTCTCGAAGGTAAGTCGCGTTGCAATAGCAAGTCAGATGCTAAGGGAGGTAGATGCGTGTAGATTGGAGGCGGATGGCCGGATAAACGGGATATCTACCGATTTGGTAATCCCTAACCCGGGAGCAACAGGGAAGAGCTCCTAATCGGCGGCCATCTTGCTTGCCAATATCATATTCCCAATATAATCACTTTAAATGTTTCTTGGAGCTCAATGATCATGTTTGGGGCTTGCTCCAATATGTGGGTGGACCCAGTTTGACGAGCCATGTCTTGACATGTTGTAACCAGGGAAATGTTAGAGTTGTATCTAGATCCAGGATTTCCCCAAGGCCTTTCTGTAATGGCCAGTTCCTGTGTTGTCCACAATCTTAGCGAATGGAGAATAGGTCTCAGGACTGCAGTGTGCTCTATCTGTTTGGTGTTTAAATCATAGTGCATAGGTGTTAATCGTGAAGCCACTGGTAGGCCTAATTGCCCTCTAATGCACTTATTCTCCTCAGTGGCAAGCTGTTTTACATTATCTGAGTCCCACAGTTCAGTTCCATATAGCGCTGCTGCCTAGGCCTTGTGTTTATAAATCTCCAAGGCCGGAGTTATTGCCTTAGTAGTGGACATATTATACTTGTTGGAAATTGGCCTTGTACTATGCGATAGAACCGTCTTTGCATGATTTATTTGAGGCTTCCGGGATAATCAAGTCTAATGTTACATTCAGATATTATAAATTGGATACATGCCTCAATTTCTGCTCCCCCACTGTGATGTTTTTCCTAAAAGTCTTATGAGGTTTTACTGCCATGTATTTTGTCTTGCTAATGGTTATTTCCAATCCTTTTTAAATGCAGTAGGTGTGGAAACTATCAAGTAGATTTTGGAGACCTCTTAATGTCTGTGAAATCTGGATGGTGTCATCCACGAAAAGCAGTGCAGGAACCGAAGTCCCACAGAGCTATGGGGAATCATGACTGCATTGTTTAAGATGGTCAACAACCTCGTTAATATAGAGGGCGAACAGTGTGGGCATGAGCACGCACCCCTGCCTGACACCCCTATTAATAGGTATTGGTTCACTAAGATTGCCATGCTCACCCCATCTGACTTTGGCATAATTGTCTTGATGTAACCCGATTATCTGGGTCAAAATTTCATCCGGAACGCCTTGGTTCTTTAATGAGGCTCATAGGGATTCTCTTGGGACAAGATCAAATGCCGCCATTAGATCTGTAAATGCTATATAAGCCTGACCACACTTTATTTTGATATACTTCTATAAAATGCATATAAGCCTGAACACCTGGTCGATTGTACTTATGCGGGTCCTAAACCCTGCCTGATAAGGTGCTAGTACATCATTATCAATGATCCAATAATTTAGTTTGTTCAGGATTTGTCGGGCATACCTGGGATATGAACACAGGTATCCTGGACTATTTAGCTACTATCAATGAATATACTTCATTTTTTGGCACTAAATATATATATATATATATATATATATATATATATATATATATATATATATATATATATATATATATATATATATATATATATATATATATAAAATGCTCCAAAATCTCTGCACTTCCATCCAACTGGCGAACAGAGACACGAACCCAACGATGTGAGGCTAGATGTTATTTATTATTACAACCTCGAACCTGACGCGTTTCGGATACCTAGTACCCTTGCTATATATAAATTAATTAACTCAATTCTACATAAAAAAATTTTTTTTTTTAAATATATATATATATATATATATATATTATTAGAGAGAGAGATAGATATATATTTTTTAATGTAGAATTGAGTTAATTAATCCATCACTAAATGGGGTGTTAGCCTAACTTCCTGTCTGTGTTGTTTTCTTTGGCAATGTGTTGTAGTACCAGTGATTGCCCATGTGTGATACTGGGCTGGAGTACATTTATGCTTGTTTTAACACTCTTAGGGCTGTAGTAAATTTAAAAGTGTATTTTGTGAATTGTAATGGTTGTACTCTTTTAGAGCGTGTGTTTTGTATTAGCATGTCCCTCCCTTAACACCCCCTTCATTTTCCTGCAGCCAAACTCATTTTGCATTAATTATTCCCCATTTGAGGACCATTCTCCCTAGTCCTTATTTCCACCAAAAATGCATACATACTGGTATGGCGATGTCCGCGCTTTTGTTGGAGCTCTCCGCACACAAAAGATAGAATACGCAGAGGTCTATACCCGTCAGTGGATTTGGAGTACTACTGGAGTACAGTTCGTGAATCGGAACAATGTATTTTTCCTACATTCAAACAGAAATAGTCACAGAATCTATACCTTTCTTGTCATCAGCAGTTTTGCATTAAAGGCTGACAAGCCAGAAACCCATCTGACATCCTTGATGAACGGTGTTCATGCCGCTCCCCTCCTCATCAAAGTTCTTAAGAAATTCAATAGGATGACTTTCAATTTCCTATATAACTTCACTGGTTCTCCCTGCCCACATCCTTGTCTATAAAAGAATCAATAGTTGCATTCCACTGCACCTCGTAACCAAGACTGAGATGTCCAGAGGGGTTCACATGCTTCACAGCAAGTGGCGTAAAACATCATACGGGCCCCCCCTGCAAGATATGGTGAGGGCCCACCCATACCCACATGTGGACACCGGTCACGCTCAATGTCCTACTTCCTGCCGCACATCACTCAGCTTCAGCAGGAGTTTCATGATACAACTGTCATAGAAGAGAATACTGTGACCCTGATTGATGAACATGCACTGTAGTCAGTGGCAATAGAGCACATCGAAAACTGATTGTACTATTCTTGATTTACAAAATGGAGGTTGATGTGCTGACCGTGTGAGTCCACTTTAGCTCACAAACCTAAACCAGCTGAGCTCTTATGAAAATGGTACTTACTAGGTTAACCAGTAAGGCATGTGAAGATCAAAATAATATCCTTTTGCTAAGACGGGAAATGGCTATTACCGCTACCGTCACCGCTTGATTAAAAATTTGGTTTTTAGTTTCTCAACATGTGTTTTGCTCTATAGAGAAAAGGACTCCTGGTGAGGAGTCGCCCACGAACCACTATTAAAGAAACATTGTCTGTTTTGGTCAAGACATGGCCTAGAAGCTAAATAGTCCAGGATACCTGTGTTCACATCCCAGCTATTCCCGCAACAAACTGAGTGATCTTTGCCAATCAGTGTATCTCTAAGTGCCTTGGTTTCTGTGCCTGCCAACATTAGGTATACCAAGAGGTGATGCAATGTGCACCTGATGCATTAGGGACATAAATGCCCCCGTATTGCAATGAGTGCGCAATCTAGACTCTTTATAGGTTGCTGGGAGGTGTGGTTGCCCAACATCAACAAAAGTAGAGAGAAACGGGGCCAAATGTCGCTTGCTACACGTAAATTTGTAGTACCGGAAGGGATTTCCTAGTACTTTACGGCCTGCCATAGTATTCAGTAGCATTACTTCTTTGGATCATCAAATCCAGTATTAGCTCCAAAAATGTATGAGCCGGAACATAAAGTACCATAAATGCAGCTGATATCAAAATAGTACAGTAGCATGCCTGGTGGTGTTATTTTCTGGCAGGCAAAATTGTATGTGTGTGCTACCAGACAAGAACTGGCTGCTTCCAATAGAAATGTTGCTTGGACATTTCAGGGCGCTCTAATATTCTAGGGTACATGTAGGAAAGTAGGATCTGCTTCTTATGGTTACCCCCACTTTTTGCTTGATGTTACACTGTTTTTGACTAGTCTGACTGGGATCCTGTTAATCAGGACCCCAGTCTATCTGCTTTCTCCCTAAAATGTTATGTCATGTACTTAGGTACACTCCAGATTGGATACTAGGGTACCCTTGTCAGTCCCTAGTATATGGTACACCTGTACCCAGGGCATAGGTACCCCAGAGGCCTCCCATGGGCTGAAGCATGTATTATGCCACCCATGAGAGGCCATGCAAAATGGAACTACAGGTCTGCCATTGCAGCCTGTGTAACTGGTGCTTGCACCACTTACGAAAGATATAGGTTTAATATATATATATATATATATATAGGTCACTACAATTAAAACCTATCAGTCACCCCTCTAGCAGGCCTTGACAATCCTGAAGGCAGGGTGCTGGGTTTTACATGAGAGGGTGCCCCTGCATGAGCAGAACACCCCTGCAGCCTTCGGAGACCATTCTCCCGGGTTGTCGGTGACGCAGCCAGACAGATTGGTAGAGGTGCATTATATGCTCAAGTAAAATGCGATCTCGAAAACAGCTGCAACAAAACATGTCGTGTTTGGTATCAAACACCTTGGAATCATACCTCCACACAGGTAACCGGTGTGGGAGGTATGATTCCACCCTTCTGAAGTGAGCTTCGTGGGGTCCCTGGTCTTCCCGGTACCAGCCTTCTCGACCCGGACAGCACACAATGGTTGCTGCCCACCAGAGACATTTCTGCCCACCTGCTGCTGAGCAAAGCTCGAGCAGGGGAAGGCAAAACAATAGGCATCCTGTCACAGGGAGGTGTGACCTCCTCCCAGACAGGATTTAGTGTATTGGGGCTGGGTGGGTGCACTTCCAAAGTGCCTGAAAGTCTGCACAAGGGGCACACTTGGTGTCCCTGTGCATAGTCCAGTTCAAACTAGTCCTGGGAGCCGTTGGCTCCTGCTCTGGCGCGAAACTGGACAAAGGACATGGGAGTAACCTCCCCACTGTCCTGCCCCTCCCCTGGGAGGGTCCCCTGAATCTGTCCAACCCTCTCCCGTGGGTACTTAAGGGCTTACCTGGCTGTAGGACCCTAGATTCAACGTGGACAAGATTCTGAACAAGAAACCACTGATCTTCGACCGTCTGGACACTCTGGACTTCCCTGGACTTCGACTGGGCCCGACTTTGTCTCCCTCTCCGTCCAAAGCATTGTCTGTGCCCGTGCACCATACAAGCTCTATGCAGGACCTGTGGAGCATCAAGGACAACTGAAGTTATCTCCCTTGGGGTGAAGGAGTCACTCCCCTGCATTCGCAGGCACCATAACGCAACTGACTGGTCTGCTGATCCTGAGCTCCTGCAGACTCCGAAGGCTCCAGCAGCACAGGAGGTGGGTTCCTATGTTCCTTGAGCTGTCCTCTCACCAAGACTGAGGCCAGTATCCCTCGTGGAGACCGCCTAACCTGAACCCCTGTGCACCGCGTACTTTTGCAAGTGTATATGCTTGTTGGTGTTTTCCGAACAAGTGCATTGGGCTAAGAATAGCTCCAACCTCTGGGCACATTTCCACCAAAGAACTTTGACCTCCTCAAACTGAGTGCTCCCTGGGCTGTTGCTTTGTAAATCTGCTTGAGGTCCCCTCGCGACTCCTGTGCCTCCGGCCTGTAGGTCCTCTTGAGGGTCAACGCTGCTTTTCTTGGGCTCCCCTGGTTGCTCCAGGCCTGCCCTGACCCCCCTTGCTGTGGTGAGTCCCCTGGTCTTTGCTGGGCCAGACCATAACCTTCTTCGACCTTCTTCATGGGTTGCCACTGCCAAGGCTTGTTGGTGCTCCCGCCGGACACCGACCCCTCAGCACTCGACATCCTTCGTGGGACAGCTCGTACCGAGCTCCTGGTCATCCTCGACATCTCCTGGTTCCTGCAGCTGTAGAGTCAAGGTCTCCATCATCACACCTGAAGCACCCGACATCGGTGGGCATTCGTCTACCGAGCCCCTGGTCACTCCTGTGTGACCCAGACTCTGTCCCCTCTGCTTTCAGGTACTCTTCAACAAGAATCCACCTTTGGATTCCAACGGACACACTTTTCTTCTTCCCCACAGTGGCATTTCCTTGAAGTCCTCCATTGAGATCGACGGCGGTTTCCGACACCACTTCAGCCTTATGCACCCGGCTTCCCTGTGATAGGTAACTCTGGTACTTCGATATCCACGGGTGGGGTGGCTCTCCAATCTTCTATGTTCCAGAGGGTTTCTTCGTAAACCACTGGGAAGGGTCCTTAAACTTTAAAACTGCAACCGCGACTCTCCCATTTTTTTATTTTTTATTTATTTGAGTTTTATATAGCGCTGGCTAGACCCGGAGGTATCAGAGCGCTTTACATGAGGAAACAGCATGTTACAAGTTGCAAAAGTTTCACAATAGTTACAGAATGAATAAATATACAATACAGGAGTAATTTAACGAACACGAAAATCAGGATCAGAAAGACCAGGGAAAGCTGGTAATCAACAGTAAGGAGACAGCAGCGGGGAAGAAAACGAGACAAATGTCCGAAGTCCGGCTGGGTAGGTGATGGCCATAGTGGTGTGCCAGAGCCAATCTCCCCTATAACTGTCGGAGCAGCTCCACCGGGAATCGGCCATGTATGCGTTTCAGGCTTCGCCAGAATAGAGTGAGGAACAGGAGGTGATCAAAAGTCTAGAATCCAAAGACGGGAGGTAGGATCTGGTGAGGATGGCAGGATAGGAGAAGGAATGTGGTTTGGTAGCCATAGACTGAAGAGGGGTAGAGAATAGAAGCCTGAACTTCAACAGAGATAAGTCCTCAATAGGCCACTCATGGGGACATTGAAGAAATTGAGTCTGGGCGCCATTTTAGAGTCAGGCAAGTCCCAGGTAAGGAGTGATGCTTAAGGGGGGACTGCTTAACCCCGTGACTCAGCCGTTTGTCTTGTCTCTTGTACTGAGATACTGAGGCCCTTGCGCTGAACATTCCCTTCAAACTGTAAGCCAGCGTTCTTGCGCCGAGCGGACTACCCCAATGCGTGATGCTTACTGTGGGGGAGGGGACCAGTCAGTGATTCAGGTTCCGGCCCTCGGAGGGTGGAAACAGGCCATGAGTCCCAAAGAGCAGACGCTATGCTAGGAAGGATAAGGAGGGAGATGCCGCTTTTCCCCCGCGCTAAAGTTTCACGTCGCGTCGGCAGTGTACTAGGCCCTCCGCGGCCCACAGCGTAATCGGGAGAGCACCCGCTGCGTAGGCTTACCGGCTGGCAGAAAGGATCCTCCCAGTGCCGCCTCAGGACTCTCACAGCGACCCAGCGGGACAAACAGCAGCAGTAATTCCGATGAAGATAAGCGGAGCCGCACGAAGAGAGCGCGCTCCACGGCAGCAGGCCTTCCTTCCACTGATCGATGTGGCATCTGCGGTGTCCTCCGGTCAGATCCTCCACGCCGCGACGCATCGGCGTCACCCATCCTGCAAAGCGGCGTTCCACACCGCGACACAGGACCCAGAAGTTCGCGCAGGGGTTCAGGCGGGAATAAAGCAGCTCGCCGATCATCCGCGCGGGGGAGCCTTCCGGCAGTCTAGGCAGCTAGGCAGGGCAGCTCCGTCCCCGACGCCGAGTCCCGGGCTCTCAGTTCCATAGCCGCCATCTTGCCTTCCGGATGTCCAGGCACATCAGACGCGATTTCGCGGCTCCCAAACTTTATCGGGAGGCGGCATTAAGTTTTTCAGCCTCACCAATTGTTCCGATAGCTGAATCACCGCAGGTATCCGGATTTCCATGCGGCGAAACGCCGCTTATTGTCATAGCGCGCGGGGTCTGCACGGAGCATTGTAAGTAGCACGTGGTCGTGTTCTCACACTGCACCCGTCCTCCGTGGGGTCCCTACTTACTCACCTTGGGTGGTTCCTTGGGGGTCCTAGCGATTCTACAACCTCTAGACACTGTCTTGACTCGAGTTGTGGTTCTTATACCACTATTTTAGTATAATGTTTGGTCTCCCCCTGGAGCCCACTGTGTATTAGTGCTACTTACGATTGTTTCTGTGCTACAGTATTGTGTGCTTTGTGTTTATCTGTGTGTAGCAGATACTGTGAAGTATTTAGAGTGTGTTATAATAATAAATACATATTTTTATAACTACTGTGTGGTTCTCCTTTTATTTAACCAATACAATAAGGTTGCATTCTGGTAAAACAAGCTGCTTAACATTCCTTCAAGACTAAGCCTGAAAGCTGCTCTCCACAGCTAACACTTGGATAGCTTTCTAAGGTTATCTTTGACCTCTTAAATCACCATAAGGGTTGTTTGGACTGGTGCAAGGTGCCCACTTTAAGTAGTGGACAGCATATACCAGGCCAACTTCACAGTACAGTTGATAATATAATTCTCAAATGTGCCAAACACCCCACATGGATATATATATATTTTTTTATTATTTATTTATTTATTTTGATATGGAACTCCGACGGAGGTCCACAAAAATACACAAACAGATTAAAAGAGACATACTTTGCATACAATACAAAATTCTTCCTTTAAACATAGCTGCCTTCTAAAGAGATCCTTATATCGAACATACTGTATGATGTACAAATAGTGCAATAAATACATGAAACAATCAAATATCCAACCATCAGGAGTTACGACATAAGAGTAAAATTACTATTAAAAGTTACCTAATAAATAGTCAGAAATGTTTTAAAAAATTGATATATCTTATAACAAACCATTTCATTTGGAGGAGACAAAACCAGTGAACGGGCCTCCTGGGCCGAGTGAATATTAAATTTGATAAAAAATGGCTTTAAAAACATATGCCTGGCCCTTTGCAGCTCCGAACACACAAATAAAACATGGTTAAGATCTTGGATTTGTAAATAACACATTTCACAAATTCTCTTCTCTATTGGTATTTTATCCCAGATACCAGTAACTTCTCTTAGGGGCAGCAAGTTAATTCTCAGTAGGAGTATCAGCCTTCTAATCCCATGAGGAATATTCCAAGTTAAATAAGGCTGTGGTTTATTCCCCAGGGCACTCCCCTAGACCACCTCATTACTGGACCTGGACTGACTTAAAGCAGTGTCTCTCACCAAACTGATAGAGGATACGGACTTCTTTAAAAGCTGCTTCAGTACAAACTTTGGCATAGGGGAAGCGGAGTTCAAGCTAAGACCAAATGTATAATTTGCATATATAAAGGACCGAAAGAACGTTGATTGATCTTTTAATATATCAAAGATTTCTATTCTCAAGGCAGCCCTAAGAGTGCCCTCCTCCCCCCAACAAAGGGAGTTACCCCACCGCAGAACCGCTGCCAGAGATAGAGTAAAAGAAGAGACTAAACCAAATTCAAGACGTAATGCATGTGGGGCAGCCAGAGAGTTTAGGTTACAAATTTGACGCAGAATTCGTCCTTCAGCCTTATCAAAAGAGAGCCAGTGATTCATGTCCAATACCTCAGCAGCATATATTAATGAAGGGGGAATTTTAACCTTGAAAACTGACAAAACGTGGCCAAAATGGCGTCTCCCACAAGTATTATAAAATCTGTTTAATGCACTCGCCTTTGAGACAGCCTTGCTAACACAAAGTTTGATGTGCTCAAGGTCTCGCCCTGTTTTTGAAAAAACTTTCCCCAAATATAGATACAAATCAACCAATTCCAATTTTTCAGAACCAAGCATCCATTTTAGACATCTCTTTATTCTAAGCCCTTTCTTGCGGAAAACCAAAATCTTGCTTTTAGCAATATTAATTTTCAAGAAGTGGGCTTCTGCATATTTGGTTACGGCATCCAAACGACGTTGCAGACCAATGGGCGTTAGATCGAATATTACCACATCATCCGTGTATAATAAGGAACCAACGGACATTGTACCTATTCTGGGTGCACCCCCCCTCACTGAGTTCAGGACGCCGGGGAGATCAGCAATATACAAGGAAAACAAAAGAGGGGCCAGTAGGCAACCCTGCTTAAGCCCATTATATGTTCTAATCTTGCGTGATAACCCCAGCGAACCTCCCATCAGAACTTGGCACCAGGTATCCGTATGCAGTTCCATAATAAGACCCAGAAGGTGATGTGGTATACCAAGATGGAAAAGCTTTCTCCACAGCGTTTGCCGATCCACTTTATCAAACGCCGTGGAGAAGTCGATAAAAGCTGCATACACTGACATGCCTCGTGTGAAAACATATTTCTCTACAATGGTCTGAACGACCGCAATATTGTCCAAGGTCCCATGGTTCTTTCTGAAACCAGCTTGTTCAGGTGGTAGGATATTCTGGTCATGGGCCCATTGTTGCAGATGACATAATATACTTTTTGCAAATAATTTGCCTGAAGCATCCAGCAGAGGAATCTGTCTAAAGCTAGCCGGCAAAGTTTTCGGACCCTTTTTATACAACGGAACTATAATACTCCCCTTCCAAGAGGGGGGGATTTTATTCGTTAAAAAACAGTAATTAAACAATGGCGCTAAGAAATCTCCCCATGCAGCTGACTCCTTTTTAATTAGCACAATCGGTATTCCATCCGGCCCTTGTGCGCCGGAGGTTTTGGCGTTCTTTATGAACCTTACCACTTCCTCCCCTGACGGGGGGCCAAATTCAGTAAGAGAAGATGGATAAAAGGGGTGCTGATCAATTAAAAAGGAATGTTTCATGTGCCAGTGGTTTTGCAGTGTTAACTATTGTTCTTAAGACTACCTAAAGTGTCATGACTAGTGGCTGCTATAGATTACCCTTATGTTACAGATCTTGCAGTTTTCCTCCTCTGATTACAGATAATGCAATGAGTCTAGGTTGCACATCGCCTCAATACCACAAATATTGCCATTTAATCTCCATCCATTTTGCCATGGTGCTACAACATGCACTTTGTATGCTTTGAGGCAGTGACACAGGAGCATCTTTGGATAGTTTATAGCCAGAGACGCACCATAGATACACAGAGGTGCAACTAGCTTCCATATTCTGGCTCTGCTTGAAATACATACTTAAAATCAAAGGAGCAATCTGTGGTGAAATGTTGAAGGCCCATGATACTGGACATAGGGATACAAGCACCTCAAAGGTGACACTGAGCACCAGTGTTAGTGCAAAGTACATTACCAAAGCATGAATACACTTTCAAACAAGTGTAACAGGTCCTCTCTCTTATTGCGCTCTTCCTCCTCTCCCGCAGCCTCTCTCCCTTTACCTCTCCTCCACATTATTCCATCCCTGTTTCTTACTCTATCATGCTACAACCTATTTCCTTCTTTCAGTACCTCAACATCTTCCATCTGACCTCTTCCATTGCTGTCGTTTTATCTCACTCATTTCCTGCCTTCTTCTTATCCATCTCAATCTCTTCCTCTGTCATTCTCATCTAGCTCCTTCCCAGCTTTCCCTCCGTAACATGACACACGCTCTTTTAAGTTTTTCTTTTAGCTCCACCTCTTGCCTCTATTGCATCCACATTCATACATATCTCTTTCAATTTACCATTCAACTTTACATTTACCTATCATTTGCACATCTCTAGCACGTTTTGCCTCTTATCATGAACTCTGCTGTTCTCATCATCTTCCTTCTATCGCTATGTGCACTATTCACCTATATATTTTTCCACATTCCATCCCACCTCCACCTCTGTCATTCTCACCAAAACATCTTGAACTCTCTGTTCTATCCCATGCCGACTTCTTTTTACCTTCATCTGTATTTTTGACCACTGCGTATCTCTAACTTTATAGTTACCCATTTACTATATCTCACAACCATCATTCATTGTCACTCTAACCTCCATATCTACTTCTCTAATTGTTTTACCTTCACCTCTTCCCCAGTTTCTCACCTACCTACACATCTTTCATTCTCTTACTCCATTTCTTCTAGTGTCTCTCACTTCTACTTCTTTCAATGTATCACATCAATCTTCCAGTTTCCAGTTTCCTCTACTTTGCTACCACCCGAAAAGCCCCTTGTTTTCCTCTTCTTGTGTCTTTACCTGTGCTTCTTGTAGCTTAATCAAGCTCTCTTACAGCCCTCCCTATTCATTTGCATCATTCACACTGTTCCCCAACTTTGTCATCTTACTTTCCAGTCCAGTTCATACTCTGTCATTCATCACCTTCAGTCTCCCTTTCGTTTAGCTCAATTCCTTTGTCCCATCTCTTTGCCTTTTTTATGTGTTTGTCATTTTCATTTTCTTCCTCTTTTCTTTATTTGCTCTCTTTCCCTTCCTCATTTTGCTCCCTTTTCACTGTGTTCTCCTATTTCTTTCATTCACCTTCAATTCTTTTCTTAACCCTCATTTTATTTTTATTGTCTATATCATCTTCCTTTTGGTTTCCGTTACCATTTTTTATTGTCTTCACTATCTTTTGTTTTTTGTTTGTTTTTTGTTTCCCTCTTTTTCTCTTCTTTCCCTTTCTTTTCATTCCTTTTCTTTTCCTCTCCCATTCATTTTTACCCTTCCCTCCATTATTCCTCAATCTGCCTCCCTTACTGTGCCTCATTGTTCCTTTGCTTCATCATTACTCATGTTTCCTCTTTCCTTTCTGCTGTCTTACTCTATCACCACAGTGAATTGTTTTCATCCCAAATCACTCAGACTTTTTCTCTGGTTATGATCCTATGCCTGAGTGCTGATATCAGAGTTGTGTGAGAGGCAGCATAGAAATCACTTCAGAACTAGTAACAAGGTGCATAAGCAAAAGTAACACCAAAGCAAGTTTACCTCCTCAGCAAACAGGTAACGTGCAAGTGGCAGCAGTGCAAGCTTAACCCACGAACAAAACTACAGGTACAGCAAAGGTAGCAGCGTTGCAGCTTCATGGATTCACAGAACAGGTACAATATAAACAGGAGTACAGCACAGAATACACAATGTGGGTACAACACAGACAGCAGCAGTCAAAGTACCTTCCGCTGCACTGCAACAGCAATGCAAGCTTCATCACATAGAATATGCACACACGAAACAGCAGTGCAAGCTTCCCTGATACAAAATATGTATAGAGTGAGGAGTAGCAATGCACGACCCCCTAGCAAAACAGGTGCAGCACCTGAAGTAACAATCCAAGGCACCCTCACAAAACAGGTGCGGCACCTGAAGTAGCAATCTAAGACACCCTTACAAAACAGGTGCGGCACCTGAAGTAGCAATCCAAGGCACCCTCACAAAACAGGTGCGGCACCTGAAGTAGCAATCTAAGACACCCTCACAAAACAGGTGCGGCACCTGAAGTAGCAATCTAAGACACCCTCACAAAACAAGTGCGGCACCTGATGTAGCAATCCAAGGCACCCTCACAAAACAGGTGCAGCACCTGAAGTAGCAATATAACACAGCCTCACAAAACAGGTGCGGCACCTGAAGTAGCAATCTAAGACACCCTCACAAAACAGGTGCGGCACCTGAAGTAGCAATCTAAGACACCCTCACAAAACAAGTGCGGCACCTGATGTAGCAATCCAAGGCACCCTCACAAAACAGGTGCAGCACCTGAAGTAGCAATATAACACAGCCTCACAAAACAGGTGCGGCACCTGAAGTAGCAATCAAAGACACCCTCACAAAACAGGTGGAGCACCTGAAGTAGCAATCCAAGACACCCTCACAAAACAGGCGCAGTGCCTGAATTAGCAATCCAAGACACCCTCACAAAACGAGTGCGGTGCCTGAAGTAACAATCCAAGACACCCTCACAAAACAGGTGCGTCACCTGAAATAGCAATCTAACACACCCTCACAAAACAGGTGCGGCACCTGTTATGTGTTATGTTATGTTATAAAATTCTTATAAAGCGCACGTACACCGATTGGTTTCATGGCGCTGATTGGTACTGAAGTAGCAACCCAAGGCACCCTCACAAAACAGGTGCAGCAGAAAAGGCCTGTTTAGGCCTGCTTTCAACAAAACATGAAAAGCAGGGTTAGCAGATGTGCAAGACTTCCTCCCCTTTGCACAAGAGAGCATGTCTCTCAAAACAGATAATGCCCACCAGCTAATCGGAACCTCAGACCCTGCCTAGAGGCCACATGCCATAAATAACACCTTCAGCAAGTCATTGCTTTGTGTCCAACAGAACATTGGAAGCTTGAAATGCTAACGTCATGATTATAACATGTTCAGAACCGAAAACACTTGAAAATGCATATTTAATCGCCCAGAAACAAAGCTTAAAACACTGAGGGGTTTAACCTTCAAGCTTACCTGTGATGTGCTTGATTTAAAAGGCGCACGTTAGGTGACATTATTATGGCAGCTGGCAACGTAAACCTGTACAATTGCCCATCCTGATTTCCAGGTCATTTTTAGAAAGTTAAAAAGAGTAAACCAGGGGTCTTCCAGAAGCTAAGTTACAAGACCTGTGAACCTTTGTCTCAATCCTTGAGTCCAAGAACAAGGCAGGCTGCACGCACAGAGACTGTCTACTGGCCTCTGTCCAGGCTCCTGGTAACTTTCCAGAGGTCCTCCAAGGGAGACTGGACATCAAATGATAGCTGAAGAGAGAACCTCAAACTGCCCCTCCTTGTTGTATGTTGCACAGCTCTGAACACAAAGTTCATGCAGACGGGACTTAACTTAGAGGAGTCCTACCAGGAGCTAAGCTACCATTGGTGCAGCGGGGCAGTGGCACCAAGGCCCAGAGTCCTCAGGGGTCCTTGGAAGCCTGTAAATTGCTGTACTTTACTATCCTAACAATAGTCAAAGGGCCCATGTTTCTTGCTTGCACAGTGCCCATGGAATCCTTGCTTTGCTACTGGGTCCCAGTACTTTTCCAGACAGGTCACACCCAGGAATAACAAGCATTTGCAATGCAATAGGTCTCGCATTTACGCAAGTTTAAGCTATTGGCATTGTAAATGACAATGCGTTTTATTTATGTTTTAAAAGCCAAAACATAAATAAAAGGCATTGTCATTTACAATGCCAATAGCTCAAACTTGCATAAATGCGAGACCTATTGCATTGCAAATGGTAGGCATCACGGACAACGGGAGGGCGGGCGTGGGGAGGGGAGGGAGGAGGGGGGAGAAGGCACAGATAACGGAAGGGGCGTAAAGAAGGCACGACAACGAGAGGGAGGGCGGGGGGTAAAGAAAGCACGGACAACGGGAGGGAGGGCGGGGTTGTAAAGCAGGCAGCAAAGCACGTTGTGCCTGCAGTAAGAGAAACTGGATAAAGAAAATAGTGCTCACAGTCTAAATAACACATACCATGTAACGACCGAAGTAAAGGGGCCAGTCGCCATGGGAGGTGACAAATGAAGAGGAGGCTGTACTAAGGAGGTACTACCAAGCCTATTTACGAATCAGAAGCCAGCATTTAGGACAGACAATGACACAAGCCAACGGCAAATATGGGTGGAGAGTGGGCGGGGCTTCTATTCCCTACTCCACTACAACAAGTCTCGTAGAGCAGCGCATGCGCGCTGGCTCTAGGCTCGACCTAAAAAGGCCCATTGATCTCCAGAGCCTTTAGGAGGCTCCGCTGAACAGCTGAGTTTTGCTTAACATCAACGTGTCTTGCTCAGTTAAATGGGTCCCCAGTGCACAGTGGACCCTTGTGGTCTTAACTTTGTTGCTGGGAAACAAATAGGGTGAAGAGTAATAGGGAACTGCTGCGAACCCGGTTCTCAGGTGCAGGAGTTGAGGGGACCACCCTTCCGCCCTTCCCTGACGCCACTGAGCACACCTTAACCTGTTATAACAGTGCAAGGCATTTTCTTAACTGAGAATGAGTAAAAGTTAAACAAACATGTTTTAAAAAAATGAAAATGGAAGCTTGGAGGCTAGCTTGTACCTACCTCCCTTGTGTCTTCTGCCTCGGCCAGACTGATTTTCTGTTCTCCACAAAGCCCCGAGCCTGAACTATTGCAGCTTTCCCTGGATTGACTGCATGATGAAAATTATGGATCCAGGCAGCCGAGGGGCTTCACCCATCACTGAAGGTTGCCCAACCCAATATGCAAGGTCTGGAAAAGCAAGCCTGAGCATTGATTCCACACCAGCCCAACCGGCCTCTCTGCCAAAGTGGCAACTGTTAAGCTGCATTTTTTTAAATTTATTTTGATGCGCGCTAGTAAGAAGGCCCCCAACTTCCCCTAACTGCAGTGCGAAATGTGCCGCCCCCCACAGCAGGGGCTGCAGGGACCTTTGTTATGCCCCTACTAATAGCAGCAATATCACCATGCTGCTCCTGGCGGTGCAGGTAGAAAAAGACCTGATTCCAGGCCTTCTCTTGATACACCGAGGGTATGGAACCCAACCAAGCCGAAATCCACAGCGATTATCCCCACTCCGCTGCTTCAGAAAGAAGGACAAGACTTTACTCTTCAAGCAACACTCCACTGCAGTGTACCTTCCCCCTTAAGGGACATCTCTGAAGAATAGCTCCCAGCACGGTCCTACAAGCCCTACTCCTGCCACTTAAGGTTTGACCTAGGATCTTCTTTTAAAACCAGAGGCAAAATCTTAGAGACTGGGTGTTAGAAATGGGGGTCTCTAGTTGGCAAGGGCTTGCACCTTTGTCCAAGTAGGGACCCTTCTTCCTAGTCAGGATAAGGGAGTTACACTCCTAAAATAACCCCTGCTCACCCCCTTGGTAGCTTGGCACGAGCAGTCAGGCTTATCTTAGAGGCAGTGTGTAAAGCATTTGCACATAACCAACGGTAATACAGTGTAAGCACTACAAAAGGACACCACACCAGTTTAGAAAAATATCCAATATTTTTATATACTTAAGACAGGACCTAAAACGATAAAAATCCACAATACAGTACTTCAAAATGTATACTTCACAAGAATACTTGAAAAACACAGTTCGTACAAGTTGGTAGCTCCGTCCGGGGCTACCGCGATGCTGAAAACAACAGAGTCTAACAGTTCCAGCCGACCGCGTCAATATGGGCCAGTGAAGGCGCGAACAGACTCGGTAACAGTACCTTTCTCGTTGCGGCTGACACGTTGGTGCAAGCCGGTTGCGGCAACCATCGCGGTTGCGTTGCAAAATGGAAGCGGTGCAGGGTGCGGTGTCCTCTCGATGCAGTGCTGGCAGCGGCTCGGTGACGATCGTCCAGACTGCGACGGTGAGACCAAGGCTTACGCTGGAGGGTGAGACAGTGCTCGATGCAGTGCTGGCAGGTTACGGTGCAGGCGACAGAGCCGGTTAGCGCGAGCTGGCATCAGTTGGCCCAGACGGCTGTGTAGGACGAGGCAGTGTGTCGTGAAACTTTTCAAGCTGTGCCCCCAACCACGATGCGGTCATGGGTGTCGAGTTAGCAGCAACGACGGCGTCGGTGAGACCAGAGTGGCGAAGTGAAGCAAGGCGGTGCGGAGTGCGGTGCCCACAGGTCACGGTGCAAGCAGCGGCTCGGTGGCGGCGACGTCAATCGTCGTCGTCGGTGAGACCAGGGTTGCGGTGCGAGTTGCGGACGGTGCGGTCTGCTGTGCCATCAGGACACAGAGCCAGTGACGGAGTCGGTGATGGAGTCGGTTGCAGTTCCCTTCTCTGTGGCAAACTGAAACACCGGTTCCAGAAGCGGTATCCAGAGGTTGGTGAAGTCTTTGCAGTCCCTGAGACTTCAGAACAGGAGGCAAGCTCTACTTCAAGCTCTTGGAGATACTCAGCACAAGTAAAAGAAAGTTCAGTCCAGTCCTTTTACTGCCCAAGACAGAAGCAGCAACTGCAGGCCAACCCAACAAAGCAAAAACACAGCAAAGGGGCAGTACTCCTCCTGGCAGCTCTTCTAGCTCTTCTTGGCACGTTCCTTGATTCCAAAAGAGTTCCAAAGTACTGGGGTCTGGGCCCCAATATTTATACCGCAAAATCATTTTGTCTCTGAAGGCAGAGAGTGTCTGTACTCAGCCCAAACTATTTCTGTCCTCACTGGTGCAGCTTCCTGGCAGGAGGTGGAGACAGCATTGTCAGAGGCAGACCAGGCCCATTCAGGTGCAAGGAAATCTCCTCCCACTACTCTAAATGCAGCCCGGGTCTATTCAGCCCAGCCCTGACCCATCAGGCTCTCTGGAGCCACTGTTCCTCCCCAACCCCTGTCATTCCAAAGCCAGACAGTCAATACACATCCTAGCAGAGGCACACAGGACGGCCAAGCAAGAAAATACCTACTTTCTAAAAGTGG
Organism: Calotriton arnoldi; assembly: GCA_963921515.1. NCBI lineage: Eukaryota > Metazoa > Chordata > Amphibia > Caudata > Salamandridae > Calotriton > Calotriton arnoldi. Next base: position 192,548 of record CAWUFW010013351.1, on the reverse strand, counting down.
TATTTTTAAACACAGAATGTAAAAATCACCTTTACTAAAAGATGCATCTTTAGATTCTGAGTTCAGGCATACTAAACTTTAATTTCCTATCTGGTCCCAATGGGAAGATATAGTTAGAAGATGTTAAAAATTAACTCCCATGTTTTCCTATGGGACAGATAGCCTTTCCATAGTGAAAAACGAAATGCCCTGTAATTCACTACCAGGACATGCCACACACACCAGTGCATATCCTACCTTTAATATACACTGCACCCTGCCCACAGGGGTACCTTGGGCCTACCTTAGGGGTGACTGATATGTAAGAAAAGGGAAGGTTAGGGCCTGGCAAGTGGGTACACTTGCCAAGTCGACATGGCAGTTACAAACTGAGTGCAGACTCTGCAGTGGCAGGTCTGAGTTACCTTTTCAGGACTGCTCATGTGGGTGGCACAATCAGTGCTGCAGGCCCACTTTGATTTTCAGGCCCTGGCGCACTCAGTGCACTTTACTAGGGGCTGACTAGTAAATCAACTATGCCAATCATGGAAACACCAATCCATAACACAATTTACACAGAGAGCATATGCACATTGTGATACAAAGCAGAATGGTATGCAGTTCCTAGTGAACACTATAGGTTGACGTATGATTAGTGTAATGAGTAACACACTAAGAGCAGGAGAACATTACCTCCTTTCGGAAAAGAGACCCTCACACACCTCCCATCAGTGGGGTGTCTTGCTTCATCATCGGGTCTGCTCCTTATCGGGTCGGCGCTGCAATACCCGATCGGCGCCCTTAACGGGGCCTTTTGGCGGAGATCTTTATTTCCTTTTGCCGTAAGGCGCCGTGCGTGTGAGGGCCCTAGTGAGTGTAGATGTAGTGAGTGTAGAAGTGAGGTTAAAACAGAAGGGGGTGGTCCACCCAAAACAACTTTAATGATCGGCAGAGCTGGGGTAGGTCTGCTGACTTTATGCGCGGATGTCCAAGACACTGTACTATTCAGTGTTTGAGCTTGCCGGCCACCGATGTAACATCTCTTTGACCAAGACTGGGTTGATGTCATAGATCTGCAGGTACCACTTTTTAGGGTGCTGTAAGGGTGGTCACTTTATTAGTTAATTGTGTACCACTACCAAAAAGTGTGGATAGATCTTGATTTGGTCCTGAAGAATTGCCTTCTAATTGAAGTATTGGCAAGAAACATGTTGACCCCAAATGCGCACAGCCCCGTGACCTTTTAACAGGGGTGCGCTACTTTCACGTTTTTAATGAGGAGAGTGGCCACGATCATTAAAGTTGTTTTGGGTGGACCATCCCCTTCTGTTTTAACCTCACTTCTACACTCACTACATCTACACTCACTAGGGCCCTCACACGCACGGCACCTTACGGCAAAAGGAAATAAAGATCTCCGCCAAAAGGCCCCGTTAAGGGCGCCGATCGGGTATTGCAGCGCCGACCCGATGATGAAGCAAGACAACCCACTGATGGGGGGTGTGTGAGGATCCCTTTTCCGAAAGTAGGTAATGTTCTCCTGCTCTAAGTGTGTTACTCATTACACTAATCATACGTCAACCTATAGTGTTCACTAGGAACTGCATACCATTCTGCTTTGTATCACTTTGGGGCATGTATGCTGGACCTGGATAAATATAGCCCATAGTCCTCAAATTTGTTAATAAGCATATGCACATTAGCACTGATCAGCAGTGGTAAAGTGCCCAGAGTCCTAAAACCAACAACAGCAGCTCAGGAAAAAATAGGAGGAAGAAGCAAAAAGTTTGGGGATAACCTTGCAAAAAGGGCCATTTCCAACACTGGGTATTTGAAATCGCAATTAGTAAAATAAAGTGCCTCTGCCCTTAAGTGGGGGGAGGAACAGAACACATTAGTAGATAACAGTGTATTAAGTTGTAGTTTTTGGGACGAATAGTCCAATATTATCCGTACATAGGCCTTTCCAAATCTCTTCCATGTTCTAGTGTTTCGCAATTCTTAAGGCGATCGCTTGAATTCCATTCTGGTCGGATCCAGGGCCACCTCTCTCAGGACTTTGGCAAGCTTTGCAAACAATTGCATTGCTGGACCTGTGCGCATGTGCATCTATGCCCTTTAAATATTCTTTAAGAGGACAATTTGCGAAAGGATTTATGAGTACAGGAAGTATTACCGCAGGAGTACTTCTATCAAACACTTGCAGGCCTTTGAGAATCGATCCTAAAACTTCCAGTTCCATTTTAGTAAATGTCCAAATAGGACACAATCCTTGGTGTTTGCGCTAATTGTACATGAATATTACCAGACTATTCCAATTTTGCTCTCATTTTATATGTGGTTGGAGACCAATTCACAAAGGCGTGTAAGAGTACGTAAAAGAGTACTACTTTAGATGCACCAAACTGCCTGTGAATGAGCCCCACATGTTTATTTTATAATATTGTATCAGTCCAACCGCTCACAAAATTGATTCACATTCTCAGATTCATCTACCCACAACTTGCCCCCCCCCCCCGCAATAATGTTCTCTTGTACCTCTTTTAATTTGTAAAGCACTTTTACTGAGGGGGCGGCATATGAAAAATGTATATTAGTACCGACTTTTAAAGTTCACTAGACCTTAATTTACAATTCCAGCCGTATTTAGGTATGCCAGTTTTCGTTTCTGTTAACAGCTTTATTAAAATTGGAAATCAATACAGAGAAGGTGTATCAATTACACCTTGTGTCCGGAGGGACCGCTGTAAAACTTTATATTTAACTTACTGAATGTTGGGAAGGCTCTTGCAAACTTTTAGTAAAGTTGAAACTTTCTAGGCGTCTCTGTTAAGCGCCTTCATTTCCACGGCTCGCATGGTTCAGCGACACATGCAAATAGCTATGCAAATCAGCTAGACGTTCAGACTTCTTGGAATGTTCACTGCGAAGGATCCCTTGGGGGGCATGACCCATGACTTATGCAAATGTGAGCCCTGGAGGTAGGTGAACAATGCTCTGCAACTCAAGATTTGCATTAACTGGCTTTCAAAGAAATCCACAGAACCTTCCATTCACTTCGCCTGATCAAGAAAATAAGCTATGGATATTAAAACATAAAAAAAATGACCCAACTGCGTCATATCAGTGAGCGGGGGTGAGTTCTTGTTTTGAGCCACTCCGCTGAATGAAGGCGGCAAGGTTTGCAATGTCTTTACATCGGCATTTCTAGCGCTCACTGGGGCCTAACAAGGCAGACTCGGAAGTGGCCTCAGGCCGAATCGGAGTCCAAACTCATGTACATATGATTCAAGATACCTTTAAAAACCGAAATGTTTTGACTTGTCGCTGAAAGAATTCAACACTCCCGGCGCCTTGACTGAAGATTTTCAGACAGGCTTCAACACGCATCAGTCTGGAGTTTGTCTCCCTGCCGTACTATGGCATTAACACAAGTCTTGTACAGCGCTTTAAAGTAACTGAACGGAGAGCGTAGCACTTTATACAACGTCTCAATGGCACTGTAGCCTCAGGTGATGGGCCCTGTAGTCGCCAGGCTGTAGGCAGAGCTGAGCAGACAGGCCCTCGTCTTCAGCAGGAGATCCCACCCTAGAGCTCATGTGAGGGGACTGACAGGGACCGGCCTGTGGATGTGTGTATTGACAGCAGTGCTACCAAGCCACATTTCCGGAGGCAAGAGAGCTGCTGCTGGGGCCTCCTAGGCCTGTAAAGATTAGTGGTGCGTGAAGCCCTGAAGCTCCTCTATCCCAAACGTCACTCAATTTGAAAAAAAGAAACGAGCAGAAACTAAAGGGGTAAGAAAATGAGAGGTGGAGAGAAAGTACAAAGAGAAGTAGCAGAGGAGGGTAAAGACAGGATGGAAAGAGACCGGTGGAGAGAAAGGAAACGGTAAAAGTCATACGACTGGGAGAGAAGGCGGGGAAATGAAAATGGAAAAGAAAGAGCAGAGGTGCTGAGGGGAAGAATTTGGTGAGTAGATAATGGGAGATAACAGGAGAGGGGAAGAGCAGTGGAGTGAGAAAGAGGATACATGATTGAGAGGAAGAAAATAATAGACGGACAATTGCATGTGAGGGTGCAAGAGACATATGAGTTTTATACATGTGTTTTATGCCAAACGTGTTTGGAGACCGGGCAGTATTAGAATTGTGTGTCTGTCGTTTTTAATAACCCGTGACATAAGATGGTACAGCCCAATAGTGCAAATTCGGACAAGCAAATGTGGCCGGTATTTTTCTGAAGGAAAGGCAGCCGCAGTGACACGCTGGAACGCACAAAGACAACATGTATGCATCCCTGGACTGCAGCCTCAGTCACGCACCTACAAGCAGTAAGACCATACATGCACCCCAGCGGGTTATAACAAACCACCCTCGGCACTGAGCAGTGGTGCGGAGCGCGCAAGATACTCCGTGACGGAAATGACAGCCTTCAGCAGCCTCGCACAGGGCTTCTTTCTGCCAGAGCACCGTTTTTGCAGCAGTCTGTTTACCAACACGTGCTGATGCTGTAGCAATAAACCATTGGCACCGAACGGAGTCTGACCAGACGGTTCCTGCTCGGAGCGGCTGTCCCACGCCGTGGCATCTCCGAAGCCGCCAAAGAGCAGAGCATGACCCGAGCCGACACCGCACCTGCATCAGCCCCGGCGAGGGAGCACCGGTCCTGCCCAGACGGGTGACCTTTCACTCTAGCTGGCAAACGGCCTACAGGTGTTATGTGGACAACAGAAAGTATCAGAAAGTAAACACGGCTGGCTTATCTTGCAGCAAATGAGGACACGAACGGGCTGTAAATGTCTAAGATCACACCGTCCCCGTCTCATGGGTTATTGCGTGTTGTTGGGAGAGGAAAGGACACACTGGTGCTTTCAGTGCTCAATGCTTGCTGGTGGTGGCAGGTTCTGGGCACCAACTCTCTTAGGGACCTAGATGTACTCTTCACTCATCAGATCTGACCAAGAGAAAGGCAGAAAAGGAAGAAAGGAGAAGAAACCGAAAGTCACGAAAACAGCGAAAAACTAGTAGGCAGGAATTAAAAATAAAATAAAAGGAAAAACAAGCAAGTATGTGCAAACCGGAAAACTCCCGGAGCCTCCCAGAAACCACGATGCTCCAACCTGCTAAACTCGTTGAATACAAAGGTAGTTTAATTTCAGTCTCAACCTCCCCCATTATACTACCCCTTCCCACCACCTTCATGCATGCACCCAAACATATTCACACTCAGTATAGGTCAACACCACCATGCATTGTGAGGCCATTCATCACATTCTCAAACAGGGCCGGCTTTAGCGCTGGTGGTTCCCAGAACGACAAGCTTTATGGGCACTGACAGTGCTTAATTTATGCCGGTGGATAATTAATTGTCAACGCCAGCATTAATGGCGCTGTCTGTCTAATTTTGAGATGAGCAAAACGATAGGGTTTAATACTTCATATACATTAAAAATGACAATTCAGACTATTCCACGCCATTCTTGTAGCTTTGGGTGGCCTGAATAGTCTGAATTGTCACAGTTGTAGGAGTGTGATGGTTGGTAGTTGTGTTGGCTCCGTTATTGGCAGCGCTGGGAAGAACAATGAGTGGTGCAAGCTGCAGTGGCCTCCTTACCAGGGCCCTGACACTTACATTTGAACAAAGTAAGCACTGTTATAATTTCCACCGAAACGAACCGTTTTTAGCAATATCAGCATAATGAAAGACTAGGGGGAAAAATAACCTTCTGCAGTGTGCATGCAACTCTTTGATTACAGTTCATAGGTCACTCTGCTATATTAGGATTGTAACTTTTGAACTCCAAGTAGCAAAAGGATCTCTGTGACAAAAGCAATAACCCAATGAGCTAGTCACCTAAGATATAGTTCCGTGAGCTGCATGGTATGCTCTTTGCAGCAGGCACATTAACCCTCTGCGCTACTTTATGATGTGTCAAAACTGCAACTAGATGAAACTCGATCTCACTCCAGCAGGAACATTAATCACCAGTTATCTTGACATTTTTATTGTTGCCTGAAAACTGCTGGGCAGAGAAGGAACTCTAGCAGGTGCTTTTAAACCCATAAGTTATTTATATTAACTGCAACAACCCTCTCCGCCACCCACCCCCAAGGTCAGTGCCAGGTTCGGCTGCACCGATCGCACCGCCCTACCGACAACCCTGTCCCCAACCAGAGATGGAGACTTTCAGCTCCTCAAAACAGAAAGACTTTGAAGAACTTCACCATACAAAACATCCCATTCCTCCATTAACGTGCTAGTTTACTGCAACCTGAACCTCTGCAATAGCTTTTTGAGGAGACCGTACACATTCACATTACTATGAATACATCTCTTACACCTTGATGGAACTCCACTGGCCCCCCTTGCCAGCCCGTAGCATCTGCAATAGCAGCTGCATTATCTATGCCATCATCACGACTGACACACTTGCCTGTTTAGTTAACAAGCTCACCATCACAATGGCTCTCAGAACACCTTCAGCCAGGACACCATCAGACTCCAGACGAAGTGCAAAAAATCAAAACCAAGAGAACTGGCCCTCTCTAACCATGCACCCAGGATCTGGAGCAATATTCCCTTATCTGTGAGGGCTGCCCCAATCCAACCCCAATTTAGCAAAGAGCTGAAGAAAGAACACTGCATCATGGTGCAATAAAAGTTCACAAACTGGCTATCCCTCATATTGCATGTTGGCTGTGTCTTTGTCCTTGACACAGTACAACATTCCACCTCAGCTTGGTTTGTGCTATAGAAATACCACATATATACATAGACACATACTTGTTTGTTACTTAGAACAAAAGGATAATTTCTGCCACTTAGACACTCCTTAATGTCCCCAGGCAGTCCCCAACCTCAGCATACAGACTCTAAGTAGCATGCAATCTAATAAGGATAGAAAACAGTATGAGCTACTCCGTTGAATCCAAAAAGCAATTCATGGCTCAGGTTCACGCTACATCGCTCTGCTGGTGACAAGTGACACACCCACATGTGCCAAGCAATTGGCCAGTTTGCCCCAAATTCACCTTTCACAGGTCTCTATGTGCTACATTTTAGCGTCAGCCTTTCCTGCTGCTTGGTCATTACTACTGAACACTGTTTCCAAACGAGTTAGAGACACACAAGATGTGGCTGAGTTTAGCTTCTTTTTATTCTAGAACCATACAAATGAAAACTATAACCAAGAAATCTGTGCGGTCCACCCATCTTCAATGGCCTTACAGGGTTTGTGACTATGGTGCACTTCTCATAGAAGACCAATTAATAAATGAACAAACGCAAAAAAAAAAATGCTAATACTGTGAAAGGAATGACAAAACAATGCATGTCCATGTGAGACCATTCACGTGTGCAGATATACGGGTATCCAAGCAACAGAACAAAAGACACTTATGAAATGGACCAATAGACTTTCAGGGACCCATACACATGGTCCAGCGCAAGTTTGCCCACCCTTTACACGTCACAAAAAACGTAACCAGAGACTTAACCATTACTTCAAGAAAAGTGCACTTAACACATGTTCTTGTAATGGTTTAACAAACTAATGTAAGTGTTTCACTTGGCTTCATTATTATAGTGTATATTCACTGTAGATTTAGAGAATTTACTCAGATTATGTGGTTTACCATAACTGTTTGTTTTATTAATCAAAGCCTTAATGAACATTAAAAAACATCCTCACACAATAGATAATGTGCTTACTGAGAAATGAAATTAGATTTCTCTAAACATGTGCAATAATATCGGAATAACATGTATTTACTTGCAAACTAAATATAAACTTTCTTTACCTATGTAGAATGTGATTTTATATGAAACGATAAGGTTTATGTAATGTGCACTAATTTTACACATATATGTATTTAATTGTAGTTCTTAGACATACTTACATGTGATATATTTTAATGATTTACTAAATGTTACACGTAATGAGAACCTAATGCATTCGAATTGTAAATACTTTCCTGCTTCAATGCGCACATGCATATTAAATGTGCACTACTGAATTAATACTATAAATTGACTTATGCAGGCCTGTATATCACCATGCTGCATAATTGTGGATTTCATTTTCTGCCAACTCAACATTTCTTGCAGGTATTCACATGCATTGTTAGTTGTAGGATAGATACATTACTGCACTAGAGATAGAGAGAAAAGCCTGAGAAGAAGACCTTGATGAAAGGTACATGGAGAACCAGAGCGCTAACTGAAAAGTCTGTTCATCAATGTGTTGAACTTGCTCTGAGTGTGAGAAACTGATGTCCTTTAACCCTGGGTGTTAAAATCCGCTCCGCTCGCGGAGTTTGCGGATTTTCGGCAACTCCGCGTTCCGCGTAGAACGCGGAGTTACCGAAAACTCCGCGATCCGCGGCGTAGCAGAGTTTTTTCCTTGTTCGCGCTTTCAAAATGCGTTTTCGCGCGCGCGTCAGCCACTTACCGGGATCCCTGCGTTCGCAGACAAGATTTCCTATCCGTTCGCGTGCGGCACGAGATTTTGGTAGCCGGCCGCGCGATCCCGCGAGAGTGTGCGATCGCGAACACGTCATTCGGACGCGCCATCGGACATCCGGCGGAAGTTCGGTGAAGCTCGTGATGCCGAACATACAGAAATTGCAATCTGGAGAAGAATATCTCTTGAGCAGCATAAAACCTTCTCGAAAATGATGATTTGGATGAAAAAAACTCCTCAGATTGACATTTGGCTGTACTTTTTTGTGCAAGGAGTCCTTTTTCTTTTTTTATTTATTTTTTTAAGGGGAAGGAAGTGCCCCAGAGTCTCCAAATTCCTGTTCCTGTCCATCAGGCTCCTCCAAGTGCTTTGTCCTTGTCCTGTTCACTTTTCATTTGGATTTGGAGCTGGAAAGATCACTCTTTGTGTCTGCTGCAACATATATCATTGGATTTGAGGACTTTTGGATTTGAGATTTTACAAGTAAGTTGGAGAATTGGTGGTGTTTGTTTGATTGGGGCATTGCAAGTTGCAATTACAATTTTTTGTACTTTTCATCAGTTTTTAAAATTTATAGTGGGTAGCCAGTAGGCCCAGAGCTACTCATGGGTGCATGAAACAACTGTGTCTGTGGTGTCTGTTGAATTTAAACATCATTTAGGGCATGGATGGCATTGGATTGAATTGCAAGATGTGGTTTTTTTGGGGTATTTCACTTTTTTGGTGTGTGTTAAATAAATGCCTTTTTTGGATGTGTGTGTGGTGTGGTTGTTGTGTCACTTGCAAACCTTGTTTAGCCCTGTGGATTTTCGTTTTGCATTTTTGCATTAAAGCTGTGTTGTTTAGCATGCCTCCTTTGCCTGGCCATTATAGGCCTGCTTGAGTTCATTGTTTTCCAGGCCTCCTGCTTGTTGCGACTGTGAGTGACCATGTGGCTGGCGGCCATTTTGTGGAGCCAGCCAGTGTGCTTTTGCCATAGGCCTGCAAGCTTGTGGCCTAGTCTGCTAATATAGGCCTTTCAGCCAGTAGGCCCAGAGCTACTCATGGGTGCATGAAACAACTGTCTCTGTGGTGTCTGTTGAATTTAAACATCATTTAGGGCATGGATAGCATTGGATTGAATTGCAAAATGTGTTTTTTGGGGGTATTTCACTTTTTTAGTGTGTGTTAAATAAATGCTTTTGTTGGATGTGTGTGTGTGGTGTGGTTGTTGTGTAACTTGCAAACCTTGTTTAGCCCTGTGGAGTTTCGTTTTTGCATTTTTGCATTAAAGCTGTCCTCCTTTGCCTGGCCATTATGGGCCTGCTTGAGTTCATTGTTTTCCAGGCCTCCTGCTTGTTGGGACTGTGAGTGACTGTTAGACCTGGCATCATTGGCGCGGGTCTCCCTTCCTCTTTTCTCTTCTGACCTTTTATGTTGGCTGGATTTAGATGCTCTGGGCGCTGTGCCACTGCCAATCAGTGACACATCGCGAATGCTCCCTGTGTAAAGATAACTGTATGAATTGGAATAATCATAATTGGCTCGTTTGGTTTACCTGTCAGTCCCTAGTATCAGTACACTGCGTGTGCCCAGGGCTGATAGACCAAATACTGCTGGTGGGCCGGCAGCGCTGATTTGCGCTACCCACCGAAGCAACTTTGAAAGTATGTCTGTGTAGCATGTTCTAATAGCGAGTTACCCTCCATTTCACTGTTCACTATTGCGAGGCCACCCGTTCTCATAGGCCAGAATGTGCAGGCTGAGTATTGCATGCCTTAATCCTCCCTGCCCCCAGGAACCTGATAGGAACGTCGAATTTGATATGTGTAAGCTCAGAACATGGAGATGCATCTTTTAGTAAGGATTATTAGCGTAGCCCGTGTTCGAAAATGCCTCTACTAGAAACGAGGTATTTTCTGGTCTGAAGCTTTCCTGTAGGCTTTTGCTAGCGTGTGTATTGGCCGTCTGGTTTTGGAGCAGCAGGGCCAGCTGGGTCAGACCTGGCTGGAGAAAGAGATCGGCATTTAGAGTATGGGGAGTGGTGACTCTTTGATCCGAGCAGGGCCGTGCCTGGCAAGGTGAATGATGGCTCCATCTCCCACTGGGCGTCTGATAGCAGACCCCCAGATTCCCAAAGGGCAGGATGTCGCCTCGTAAACCAAGTGCTCCCCAACCCCAACGAACTGGTTCTGACTGGATGCAGTGATTTGTGACTGCAGAGAACAAAGACTTTCTAGGTATAAAGCGCTGCGCTGAATCCTGTTTCAAGTGTGTTCCTTCTGGATGTCAAGACGAAACTCTGTCCGAGCGGACAGAGGAAAGGACTTTGAAACTTTCACCAAGCTTGCTGAAGAAACTACCCAAGGGCCTGAATTGAGAGCGCCTCCTGCTGAAGTCTCAGGGACATTAGACTTCACCCCATCAGCCGCCCGAATTCCTTCGCTAGGAATTCTACTTGCAGGTGAGGCCTCCGTCGAGTAATCCGGAACCTCTACTTCTACTGTGAGGAACGCGGACTGGTAACCTTTGTGAACTCTGTGTGTGGGCCGCCGCAGCTAAGAGAGAGCTGCCGCCGCTGAGTGCCCACCTTAATTTGAATCTTCAGAACCTTCGCTGAAACTGTGTGGGCCGTTGCAGCTAAGAGAGAGCTGCCGCCACTGAGTGCCCACCTTAATTTGAATCTTCAGAACCTTCGCTGAAACTGTGTGGGCCGTCGCAGCTAAGAGAGCTGCCGCCGCTGAGTGCCCGCCTTAATTTGAATCTGCAGAACCTGCGCTGAAACTGTGTGGGCCGCCGCAGCTAAGAGAGAGATGCCGCCACTGAGTGCCCGCCTTAATTTGAATCTGAAGAACCTGCGCTGAAACTGTGTGGCCGCCGCAGCTAAGAGAGAGCTGCCGCCGCTGAGTGCCCGCCTTAATTTGAATCTGCAGAACCTGCGCTGAAACTGTGTGGGCCACCGCAGCAAAAAGAGAGCTGCCGCCGCTGAGTGCCCGCCTTAATTTGAATCTGCAGAACCTGCACTGAAACTGTGTGGGCCGCCGCAGCTAAGAGAGAGCTGCCGCCGCTGAGTGCCCGCCTTAAATTTGAACCTGCAGAACCTGCGCTGAAACTGTGTGGGCCGCCACAGCTAAGAGAGCTGCTGCCGCTGGATGCCCGCACTCGTGTTAATTGTGCCACACCGTGATTTGTCCTGTGAGCCGCCGCAGCTCAGAGAGAGTTGCTGCCGTGGAGTGCTCGCACCCTTGCTAACTGTGCATCATCGTGATTTGACCTGTGAGCCGCCGCAGATAAGAGAGAGCTGCCGCCGCTGAGTGCTCGCACCCCTGCTAACTTTGCATCCTCGTGAATTGTCCTGTGAGCCGCCGCAGCTAAGAGAGAGTTGCTGCCGCGGAGTGCTCGCACCCTTGCTAACTGTGCATCATCGTGAATTGAACTGTGAGCCGCCACAGCTAAGAGAGCTGCCGCCGCTGAGTGCTCGCACCCTTGCTAACTGTGCATCATCGTGATTTGGCCTGTGAGCCGCCGCAGCTAAGCAAGATCTGCCTCCGCTGAGTGCTCGTACCCTGGCTAACTTTGCATCGTCGTGATTTGTCCTGTGAGCAGCCGCAGCTAAGAGAGAGCTGCCGCCGCGGAGTGCTCGCACCCTTGCTAACTGTGCATCATCGTGATTTGACCTGTGAGCCGCCGCAGATAAGAGAGAGCTGCCGCCGCTGAGTGCTCGCACCCCTGCTAACTTTGCATCGTCGTGATTTGTCCTGTGAGCAGCCGCAGCTAAGAGAGAGCTGCCGCCGCGGAGTGCTCGCACCCTTGCTAACTTTGCATCAGTGGGATTTGTCCGGTGGGCCGCCGCAGCTAAGAGAGAGCTGCTGCCGCTGAGTGCCCACGTCTTTGTCAACCTTGCACCATCGTGAATCGTCCTGTAGGCCGCCGCAGCTAGGAGAGCGCTGCTGCCGGTGCGAGCCCACCACGGAGCTGCACGACGAGAGTCATTGCCACCACCAGCCCAGGCCGCCGCAGCCGCGTGCTGCTGCCTCTGAGGGCCCGCCTGTCCCGGAGTGCCCGAATCGCTGCGAGTGCTCTTTGCGGACCACTGCTATCGAGAACTGTGGTCGCTGGGAGTCTGCCTGTCACCGTCTCTGCTTCTTCGAAAGAGCTACGTGCTGGGTCCCCGTCCAACGGCAGGTATCTGGTGCGCAACGGGTCGCGTAGACCCAGTCCTTGAACTCAGTCAGTGCCACGTTCTGGTGAACACGTATTGCCTGTTTAAGTCCCTAATGATTTACATGCCTGATAACTGGTTAAAACGCTTCTGAGAGTCTCGTACCAAACCTTAGATAAAGATACTATTTTTTCTATACCTTCTTGAGTTGTGTCCTTTTGTGGTGTCGTTACTGCCTTATTGTGCATGGTCATAAATGCTTCACACACTGCCTCTGAGATAGGCCTAGCTGCTCGTGCTACGTTACCACAGGGTTGAGCAGGGGTTATCAAAGGGGGTAGCCCACTTGCCCTGACTTGGGGAGAAGGGTCCCTATTTGGACAGTGGCGCCAGCCATTGCCAACTAGAGACTCCCATTTCCAACATTGGTGGCAGCGGTGGGATCAGAACTTGCATTTATGATCCACGTACAATAACTGGTAGACACCACTAGTGAGTACAGACCAAAGCGCAGACACGCGCTGATTTTCTTTCTCTCTCCGAATTTTTTTTTAGTTGGTTGTTTAGTATTGAATTGTTGATCGCAGCGATGAGTACTGCTAACATGGGAAAGTCAACCTCCAATGCTTCGGAGGATCTCGCCTTTGAGGAGGGAAGATTAGATACCTATACTGCCAAACAGCTGAAGTCATTTTGTAAGCACTTCGCAGTCCCCGTGATAGGTCTCTCTAGGAAGGAGGAGTACCACAAGGTGCTGAAGGCCTGGTGGGAAGCGAGAGAGTCCGCTGTGGATGAGGAAGAGAATGCTGGAGGGCAGCCGGATGACGCAGTAGAGGGGGGGGAGATAGAACACCCTCCAATCCAGGTACTAGTGTATCCCAAAGGAGCCTGACCCCAGAAGAGCTGGAGGACAGGGAGAGAGATAGGAGGCATAGTTTGGAGATGGCTAAATTGGAAGGTCAGAAGGACCTTGAGAGTAAGAAGTTGGACATTGAGAAAAATCGATTGTCATTTGAACTTGAGAAAATGAGAATGTAACATGAGAGAATGTTGAGGGAGATAGAGATCAGGGCGAGGAGTGTCCCGGTCTCCCCCTCTGGTGGCAGCATACCGTTAGTAACTCCTGAGAGTAGAGTTTATATTCCTAAGGATGTCATTAAGGATTTTCACAAGAGTGAGGATATTGGGCAATGGTTTGCCGCATATGAGATAGCAATGGTGTCCCACCGGGTCCCTGAGCAGGATTGGGGAGCGGGATTGTGGGGGCGCTTTGTGAGGCATGGTAGGGATACCCTGTTGGACCTGCCTGAGGAGAGCAGGATGGTGTATGCCCATATGAAAGAAGCTTTGATGACCCGTTATGGTTTGACCCCAGAAATGTACAGGCAGAGGTTTAGGACCTGTAAGAAGTTAGAGGGTACCACGTGGGTTGAATATGTGTCTTTTTTCTGCAGAGCAATGGATCGCTGGGTAAAAGGTAGCAAAGTGGAAACTTTCGAGCAATTGTATGATTTGTTTGCGTGGGAGCATTTGTCCAGTAACTGTTTTCCAGAGCTACACCAGCACCTGATTGATAGCAAGCTGACTAACCCTAGGAAGCTTGCTGAGGAGGCGGACCGCTGGGTGAGCACCCGGATCCGCAAAGGTTTTGTGGGAGACTTCGCCCGAGGTGGGCAGGGTCCCCAGCAGAAAAGTGGGGGGGGACAAGGGTAAACAGAGGGAGTTCCAGAGAGGGCCCCAAAGTAATTCCTAAGGGAACCAAGCAGTGGTGTCCCAGCCTCCCCCTGAGAAGAAGCCAGTGTCCCCGACAGGTAGGCCTGTTCATAGGGGGCCCCTTACTTGTTTCAAGTGTGGTCAAATGGGCCACCGGTATTATGATCCCCAGTGTCCCCAGAGAGACCCCAATGCATCCCCTCGTGCACCACCCCGTGCACCATCCCGCCAGATTGCCAGTGTAGCCCTGGGGGGGAGGAAATGGAGGTGCAAGGTGGATGGGATCCCGTAGAGTTAACCCTTGTCTCGCTAGGGGACTTCAAGAAGGTCCCTAACCCCACACTGCCGACCAACACTCAGAAGTACCGGCAGTGGGTGACCATCAATGGCCATAGGGTGGAGGCTCTCAGGGACACCGGAGCTAGTGTGACTGCTGTCAGCTCCTGGTTGGAGTCCAAAGAGCAAGTTGTCCCCCATGCATTCTGCCCCGTAGTGTCAGCAGACAACTTAGAGAGCCAATGTGAAGTGGCTCCGGTTCCCTTCGAGTGGGGGGGGGGGGTCACAGGAACTCTTCAAGTGGCTGTGAGGGCCGCCATGCCTGTAGACTGTCTGTTGGGCAACGATCCGGAGAACTCCCCGTGGGCTACGGTGGAGAGAAAGTCTCATTTGGAAATGTTGGGGTTGCCTCAGTGGGCGTGTGTGACCACTCGGTCCATGACAGCTCAGAAGGATGTTCAGGAGGGCCTGGAGCCTGAAAGTATGGCCCAGGCCCCTGCCTCACAGAGAAGGGGTAGGGGCGCGGAAACCGGCCCCCACGGTTCCCACGGTCCCGGAGGGAGCAGACCTTGAGGGGGATGCCCTGGGACCTACAGGGGAACAAGTGGCCAAACTGGGGGACCTACCGGAGCTGACCCATTGGCAGCAGGAAGGGGGCCCTCCAGGGAGGAATTTTGCGAGCAGCAGAGAACCTGCCCTTCTCTTGAGGGGGTGCGGCGACAGGCTGCCGCCCAGGCAGTAGGTGACCAGAGAGGGTCACATTGGATCTATTGGGAGAACGACCTCCTTTACAGCGAGCCTAAGGTTGCTGAGCCTGGGTCAGCCCGTGTGCTGGTGGTACCCCAGCGCTTCAGGACCTTCCTACTGGGGTTGGCTCATGATGTGCCACTGGCCAGACATTTGGGACAGATCAAGACCTTTGAGAGGCTGGTCACCCACTTCTATTGGCCCCAGATGCGCAGGAGCTCCGATGCTCACTGCAGAACGTGTGAGACTTGCCAGGCAAGTGGGAAGAGTGGGGGGAAGATTAAGGCCCCACTACAGCCCTTTCCCGTGGTGAGCACCCCATTCGAAAGAGTGGGCATTGATATTGTGGGGCCTCTGGATCCCAAGACAGCCATGGGCAACAGGTTCATCCTGGTCTTGGTGGACCATGCCACCCGGTACCCTGAGGCCATCCCGCTCAGGACAGTGACGGCCCCCGTGGTGGGACGGGCACTGATGGGGATTTTCTCCCGTGTGGGATTCCCCAGAGAGGTGGTGTCCGATAGGGGAACTAACTTCATCTCCAAGTACATGAAGTCTCTGTGGGAGGAGTGTGGGGTAACGTATAAGTTCACCACTCCTTACCACCCCCAGGGTAATGGGCTGGTTGAGAGATTCAACCGGACCCTTAAGGGCATGATTATGGGCCTAGGTGAGCCCATGAGGCGTAAGTGGGATGTCCTCTTACCATGCCTGTTGTTTGCTTACCGTGAGGTGCCACAGAAGTCCTTAGGGTTCAGTCCCTTTGAGCTGCTCTATGGTCACCCGGTAAGAGGGCCTCTGAGCCTGGTCAAGGAAGGCTGGGAGCAATCTCCCAGGAAACCTCCCCAGGATGTGTTTAGTTGCATGCTGGCCTTCAGGAACCAGACTCGGCGTTTCAGGAAACTTGCTGAGGCAAACCTGGAAACCAGCCAGGAAGAGATGAAACGCTGGCACGATCAGAATGCCACTCTGATCGAGTTTCAGCCTGGACAGAAGGTTTGGGTCATGGCCCCGGTGGAGCCCTGTGCGCTCCAGGGTAAGTGGACCGGTCCCTTTAAGGTGGTGGAGCGCAAGAGTCCTGTTACCTACGTGGTGGACTTGCACTCTCCCAGGAACCCCTTGCAGGTCCTGCATGTTAACCGCCTGAAGCCCCACTTTGAGAGGTCTGAAGTGGGCATGCTTCTGGCCACAGATGCTGGGATGGAGGAGGAGAGCGAGCCCCTTCCTGACCTCCTGTGTGCAGGGGAGCGAGATGGGTCAGTGGAGGGTGTGGTCCTCTCCACCACACTGACTCCTGAGCAGCAGGGTGATTGTCGCCACCTGGTGGGGCAATTCAGTGATCTGTTCGCCCTGGTACCTAGTGTCACTGATTGGTGTGTCCATGACGTGGACACCGGGGACAGTCCTCCCATTAAGCACAAGGCTTACCGAGTGACTGACCGGGTAAGGGCCTACATTAAGGATGAGGTTACCAAAATGTTTGCCCTTGGGGTGATTGAGTCCTCTAGCAGTCCTTGGTCCAGCCCAGTGGTCCTGGTACCAAAAGCTGAAGCGCCTGGTACCACCCCCGAACTTCGGTTCTGCGTGGACTATCGGGGCCTCAATTCAGTCACGAAGACTGACGCGCACCCCATCCCCAGAGCTGATGAGCTCATAGATCGGTTAGGGGCTGCCAAATACCTCAGCACATTTGATTTGACGTCTGGGTATTGGCAGATCACCTTGACTGAGGGGGCAAAGGAGAGGTCAGCCTTCTCCACACCCGATGGGCACTACCAGTTCCGGGTGATGCCCTTTGGAATGAAGAATGCCCCTGCCACCTTTCAGAGGTTGGTCAACAGGGTGTTGGTTGGGCTGGAAGACTTCAGTGCCGCCTACCTGGATGACATTGCGGTGTTTAGCTCCTCTTGGGAGGACCACCTGCGCCACCTCTGGGAGGTATTGATGGCACTGCGGAAGGCAGGCCTCACAATCAAAGCCAGTAAGTGCCAGATTGGGAAGGGTTCTGTAGTGTATTTGGGGCACCAGGTAGGGAGTGGCCAGGTGGCGCCCCTTCAGCCCAAGATTGAAACTATCCTGGCATGGGAACCCCCCCAAGACTCAGACGCAGGTGAGAGCCTTCTTAGGACTCACGGGGTACTACAGGAGGTTTGTCAAAGGATATGGTAACATTGTTGCACCCTTGACTGAGCTGACTTCTAAGAAGCAGCCCAAGAAGGTAAACTGGACTGACACCTGTCAGAACGCTTTTGACGCCCTGAAGACTGCCATGTGCACTGCACCCGTGCTTCAGGCGCCCGACTTTTCAAAGGAATTCGTTGTCCAGACAGACGCCTCAGAGCATGGTATAGGGGCTGTTCTGTTACAGATCAATGAGGAGGGACTAGACCAACCGGTAGCCTTCCTAAGCAGGAGGTTACTTCCCCGGGAACAGAGGTGGAGTGCAATTGAGCGTGAGGCATTTGCTGTGGTCTGGGCGCTGAAGAAGCTGAGGCCATATTTGTTTGGGACTCACTTCCGGGTTCAGACAGACCACAGGCCCCTTAGATGGTTGATGCATATGAGGGGTGAGAATCCCAAGTTGTTGAGGTGGTCCATTTCCCTACAGGGTATGGATTTCACGGTGGAACACCGCCCTGGTACAGAGCACGCTAATGCTGACGGTCTGTCCAGGTTTTTCCGCCTTAGTGATGAGAACTCCCAAGGGAATCGGTTAGTTCTCCCCACATTTCAGCTGGAGAGGACGTGTGTTAGACCTGGCATCATTGGCGCGGGTCTCCCTTCCTCTTTTCTCTTCTGACCTTTTATGTTGGCTGGATTTAGATGCTCTGGGCGCTGTGCCACTGCCAATCAGTGACAGCGCGAATGCTCCCTGTGTAAAGATAACTGTATGAATTGGAATAATCATAATTGGCTCGTTTGGTTTACCTGTCAGTCCCTAGTATCAGTGCACTGCGTGTAGCCCAGGGCTGATAGACCAAATACTGCTGGTGGGCCGGCAGCGCTGATTTGCGCTACCCACCGAAGCAGCTTTGAAAGTATGTCTGTGTAGCATGTTCTAATAGCGAGTTACCCTCCATTTCACTGTTCACTATTGCGAGGCCACCCGTTCTCATAGGCCAGAATGTGCAGGCTGAGTATTGCATGCCTTAATCCTCCCTGCCCCCAGGAACCTGATAGGAACGTCGAATTTGATATGTGTAAACTCAGAACATGGAGATGCATCTTTTAGTAAGGATTATTAGCGTAGCCCGTGTTCGAAAATGCCTCTACTAGAAACGAGGTATTTTCTGGTCTGAAGCTTTCCTGTAGGCTTTTGCTAGCGTGTGTATTGGCCGTCTGGTTTTGGAGCAGCAGGGCCAGCTGGGTCAGACCTGGCTGGAGAGAGAGATCGGCATTTAGAGTATGGGGAGGGGTGACTCTTTGATCCGAGCAGGGCCGTGCCTGGCAAGGTGAATGATGGCTCCATCTCCCACTGGGCGTCTGATAGCAGACCTCCAGATTCCAAAAGGGCAGGATGTCGCCTCATAAACCAAGTGCTCCCCGACCCCACCGAACTGGTTCTGACTGGATGCAGTGATTTGTGACTGCAGAGAACAAAGACTTTCTTGGTATAAAGCGCTGCGCTGAATCCTATTTCAAGTGTGTTCCTTCTGGATGTCAAGACGAAACTCTGTCTGAGCGGACAGAGGAAAGGACTTTGAAACTTTCACCAAGCTTGCTGAAGAAACTACCTAAGGGCCTGAATTGAGAGCGCCTCCTGCTGAAGTCTCAGGGACATTAGACTTCACCCCTTCAGCCGCCCGAATTCCTTCGCTAGGAATTCTACTTGCAGGTGAGGCCTCCGTCGAGTAATCCGGAATCTCTAGTTCTACTGTGAGGAACGCGGACTGGTAACCTTTGTGAACTCTGTGTGTGGGCCGCCGCAGCTAAGAGAGAGCTGCCGCCGCTGAGTGCCCGCCTTAATTTGAATCTTCAGAACCTGCGCTGAAACTGTGTGGGCCGCCGCAGCTAAGAGAGAGCTGCCGCCGCTGAGTGCCCGCCTTAATTTGAATCTGCAGAACCTGCGCTGAAACTGTGTGGGCCGCCGCAGCTAAGAGAGAGCTGCCGCCGCTGAGTGCCCGCCTTAATTTGAATCTGCAGAACCTGCGCTGAAACTGTGTGGGCCGCCGCAGCTAAGAGAGAGCTGCCGCCGCTGAGTGCCCGCCTTAATTTGAATCTGCAGAACCTGCGCTGAAACTGTGTGGGCCGCCGCAGCAAGAGAGAGCTGCCACCACTGAGTGCCCGCCTTAACTTGAATCTGCAGAACCTGCGCTGAATCTGTGTGGGCCGCCGCAGCTAAGAGAGAGCTGCCGCCGCTGAGTGCCCGCCTTAAATTTGAACCTGCAGAACCTGCGCTGAAACTGTGTGGGCCGCCGCAGCTAAGAGAGCTGCCGCCGCTGGATGCCCGCACTCGTGTTAATTGTGCCACACCGTGATTTGTCCTGTGAGCCGCCGCAGCTCAGAGAGAGTTGCTGCCGCGGAGTGCTCGCACCCTTGCTAACTGTGCATCATCGTGATTTGACCTGTGAGCCGCCGCAGCTAAGAGAGCTGCCGACGCTGAGTGCTCGCACCCCTGCTAACTTTGCATCCTTGTGAATTGTCCTGTGAGCCACCGCAGCTAAGAGAGAGTTGCTGCCGCAGAGTGCTCGCACCCTTGCTAACTGTGCATCATCGTGAATTGAACTGTGAGCCGCCGCAGCTAAGCGAGAGCTGCCGCCGCTGAGTGCTCGCACCCTTGCTAACTGTGCATCATCGTGATTTGGCCTGTGAGCCGCCGCAGCTAAGAGAGCTGCCGCCGCGGAGTGCTCACACCCTTGCTAACTTTGCACAGTGGGATTTGTCCGGTGGGCCGCCGCAGCTAAGAGAGAGCTGCTGCCGCTGAGTGCCCACGTCTTTGTCAACCTTGCACCATCGTGAATCGTCCTGTGGGCCGCCGCAGCTGGGAGAGCGCTGCTGCCGCCGCGAGCCCACCACGGAGCTGCACGACGAGAGTCATCGCCACCACCAGCCCGGGCTGCCGCAGCCGCTTGCTGCTGCCGCTGAGGGCCCGCCTGTCCTGGAGTGCCCGAATCGCTGCGAGTGCACTTTGCGGACCACTGCCATCGAGAACTGTGGTCGCTGGGAGTCCGCCTGTCACCGTCTCTGCTTCTTCGAGAAGCTACGTGCTGGGTCCCCGTCCAACGGCAGGTATCTGGTGCGCAATGGGTCGCGTAGACCCAGGCCTTGAACTCAGACAGTGCCACGTTCTGGTGAACACGTATTGCCTTTTTAAGTCCCTAATGATTTACATGCCTGATAACTGGTTAAAACGCTTCTGAGAGTCTTGTACCAAACCTTAGATAAAGATACTATTTTTTCTATACCTACTTGAGTTGTGTCCTTTTGTGGTGTCGTTACTGCCTTATTGTGCATGGTCATAAATGCTTCACACACTGCCTCTGAGATAGGCCTAGCTGCTTGTGCTACGTTACCACAGGGTTGAGCAGGGGTTATCAAAGGGGGTAGCCCACTTGCCCTGACTTGGGGAGAAGGGTCCTTATTTGGACAGTGGCGCCAGCCATTGCCAACTAGAGACTCCCATTTCCAACAGTGACCATGTGGCTGGTGGCCATTTTGTGGTAGTAGTTTAGTAGTGTGCTGCTTTTGCCATATAGGCCTGCATGTCTTTCCTTTGTTCCTCTTGGCTTACTGCTTCCATCCCCTTTGCCAGCTGCAGCTCCCTGAATGACGTGATGCGCAAATTAATGCCAAACACGTTCCACTTCCATTACATTTGTATTTTTGTTTTTTTCTTCTTCTTTCCTATCCTTCCTGAGTGTACACAGTATACCATGGAAGCCCTTGTTGTCAAAGTCTCACAAATGGCTACACTGTTTTTTTTTTTAATAACTGAGTTAATAAAATATAATAATATAACACTAACAAGTGTGACCACCACACACTAAGTTATATATTGTATTTGTTTGTTTGTACTAGTAGAAATTGAACCACAACAACAAATGTAACATTTCACTGATGTTCTTCTGGCTTCTTTGCTTTTAGGTGCACAAAAGACTGAGGAGGAGGTGTCATCATCACCCGTTGTACTGCCAGACAGAAGTCCTGCTGCGCACGTCACGTGACGTGTGACCACAGACATCTCTGCAACTTGTGCAACTGCGTCCTGCTGACATCTGAAGAAGATGGCCCCAAAGAAAGGTACCAGGTCCTCCAGTACCAAGAAAGTTGCCAGTGAGAAGAAGGAACAGAAGAAGGAAGTGGCACTTACCAAGACTGGTGTGCCGCCCAAGATGTTTTTTGGGAAACAAAAAAGTACGCCTGCAGCAGCGGTGTCCGGGGACCAAGCTGGGGGCAGCACCTCCGCATCAGTGGGCCCACCCCACCAACCTAGGCCCAAGTCCATGAGTGTCGCAGAGGCAGCCAGTCTAATTGCGCAAACGCCAACGAGCAGTGATGTTGAAATTAACTTATCGTTATCGCAAAGTAGTACCCAATCAATGCAGGAGGAAACTCAGCAGATATGTGGGCAACAACGGCCGCAACAACCGCCGCAACAACCGCCGCAACCACCGCCCACAATAGTAGTTGTTCCTCCAGAAGTAGGGGCAGTTCAGGAAATCGAGCTTCCTGCAGAGGAAGAAGAAGAGCAAGCCACTCTTTCAGAAGATCCATTGTCTTCCAGATCCCCAGCAAAGAAAAGGAGGGTTAGTCCATCAATTTCTTCTTCAAGCCCCCATTCTGATGATCTAGGTGCCACTTGGAAGCCACCAGCTCAGTCTGAGAGTGAGGCACGCCACGCGACAAGGCTAGGGAAAAGGAAGGTTCCAGAAAGCCTTAGAGTTATGGAGGTAGATGTAGAAGAGAAGGATGATGACGAGCCAGTCATCATGAACATCACTCACGCCACAGTGGAGATGGAGACCGACATTATTATCCCATCCCAAGTTGCTGTGAGGGATGTGGCACAGATACCACCAACACAGGTAACACCAACACGACCTCCAGCTTCCATATTTGCATTTGCAAAGACCCGGCAGGGACCTACATCCAGCACAACCACCACCTCAGTCGGTAGTGGTACTGGCACTGCACAGAGTCAAATTCCAGGCACACCCTCCAGTTCATCCGGCATTGCAAGTGGCATCACCAGCAGCGCAAGAAAGTTCACCTCCCCAGTTTGGGACTTATTTTTGGTTAGCAGTAAGGAGGAGAATGTTGCTATATGCTCAATTTGTCGACAAGGTGTTAGTCGGGGTAAGCTTGTTACAAACTATGGTACCGGAGGCCAAACAACCCGTCTGTAAAAACACCACTTGATCCAGTGGGAGGCGCACCTTAGCGGCCAAAAAAGGAAAACTGCACCCATTGCTGTTGGTGGGGATGAAGAAGTAGAAGAAGATATGTTTGCGGTGGAAGGTGAACAAGAGGGAGACATTTTCTCTGGTACACAAAGTAGCCCTGATCCCAGTAGTGCAGTGGTACCGCCAACATCCTCATCAGCCTCAGCAACATCTCAGTGGCACCGTAGTAAGAGTCAGGCTGAGACACCAAGGCAACAGAGTACCGCAATGAAAAAAAGTGCGTCGTTGAGCCTAACTGGGTTCAAGAAGTCACCTGCATCAGCGGCACCAGAAAGGAAAAAAATCCAGCCTACCATTGTCGGCATCTTTAGGTCGGAGAGGCAGTGCGAACGCAACCACGTTTGTAAAATGTTAGCGCTGGACCTTCTCCCTTTTTCTTTTGTGGAAGGGGTGGGTTTTCTGGAATTTGTGACAGCCATCTGCCTAAAATGGAAGGTTCCCAGCCGGTCCTATTTCGCCAGAGTTGCTGTTCCAGCACTACATCACGACGTGCTTGAATTGCTTGGACAAGCTTTGCAGCCGAGTGCTGTTCACAATATCCACCTGACAACAGACATGTGGACCAGTTGATAAGCCACTGATTACATGCGCATCACTGCACACTGGATCTCTTTTGTGGGGGTTAGAGAAAAGATATCTGCAGCAGGTGTTGTTGACACTGCTGAGATTTTTAATGCCACTCGTAAACATGCAACTGTAGCCATGTTCGCCATGGAGAAATCTCATACTGCTGCAAACATTTTGGAAGAGTTTAACAGCAAGGTATTTGAATGGCTGCACCCAAGAGGGCTTAACATTGGTTTTGTTGCCACGGACAATGGCAGTAATATAGTTAAGGCCATGCGCACTGGTGGCTATTTCAGGGTCCTGTGTTTGGCGCACTGCATTAACATAATTGTTCAAGACTTTCTGAAAAAAGAAGACTGAGTCAGCAACTTACTGACCACCTGCAGAAGAATATGCACACATTTTAGCCATTCTTTTAAAGCCCGGAAGCAGCTGAGGATCATTCAACGTGAGCATAGAATGCCAGTCAAAGCACTCATCCAGGAGGTGCCAACACGTTGGAACTCAACTTATTACATGCTTGATCGTCTGTTTGATCAGTACAGACCAATCAATGACTATGTCATGCAAAGACTACGGGATGCTACTGTGAAAGGCATGACCGTTGAGATGGACCAATGGGGCCTAGTTAAATGCCTGACAGAGATGCTACTTCCTTTCGAGCTCTTCACACGTGAAGTCAGCAAGGAGGACTGTACTATGGGCCAAGCTATCCCATTGTTGCACATGCTAGAGCAACAGCTGAAGGCGGTGTCTGAAACGTACACAGGTGTGGAGGAAAAAAAAGAAGCATATGAGTTGGTGGAGAGCTTAGCCGTTTGCTTAGCTAAAAATACAAGGGTGCAAACTAGCATTGTGTCAGACAAACATTACATTTGTGCCACAATTCTGGATCCACGGTACAAATCAGCACTGAACACTAAGACATTAATTCCTTTTTCAGAAGTGGATGTTGCCCAGTACAAAACTTGGATAGCTATGGCAGCCAGTGACTTGGAAAATGAACGGCTGTTAATTAAAGGCCCGCTACTCCAACCCACAATAAGTACTGCAGCAGGGCATCTGGCGTCAACTTCAACTTCAGAGCCTGAGGGCAGTGCGTTTGGCTCACAGCAGTCACCAACACTATCAACAACAGCCAGAACAGGATCATCAGCCCCAGTAAAATCGGCACAGAATTGGTATCTACAGCAAGGGCTTGTTAGGTCCAGTGCTGATGCAAAGGCAAAAGAGGCCCAGCAAAGCGGAGCACCCCTGAGCATTGAGCGGATGGTCCAGGCCTTTCTGGATGACCCAACAGAGGTCTTCATTGATCAAAACCCATTGGTGTATTGGTATGGGAAAATGCGCCACTGGCCAGTGCTCAGCAAGCTGGCGATAAACTATCTGGCTTGCCCTGTCACAAGTGTCTCTTCTGACCGTGTTTTCAGTGCTGCTGGTGCCATTGTAACAGTGAAAAGGACCAGTCTCTCGCCCAAAAACGCGGAGAGGTTAACCATGATCAAAATGAATCAGCACTTTATACCACCGAATTACAAAATACGTGAATCACAGCAGGAAGAGGAGGACAGCGACTTAGGTGACGGAAGTAGTGTGTTAGATGATTACCTACTTCTGGTTGAAACACCAGAGTTTGAGGACGAGCTATACTTCCCTGACAACTAGGCTTTCAACTTGTTACTTTCTTTCTTCCTTATTTACTTTTATTATTTGTGTGTGTCTCTGTCTTTCTGGTTCGAATCACAACAAATCCATCACCACTGTCTTCTCTTTTTATTGACATATTGGAGTTGCAGCTGTGTGCATTTAAGCCCACTCCTCCGAGTCCTGCTCCATCCTCCTGACTCGCCCTAAATCCATTTCCCTCAAGCTAGACATTGGATGGAGAATAGTACAAGAAATGTTGCCTCATCGAGTCCCTCCAAAAGAAGTGGAACATGATGACTATAGCTATCCTCCTTTCTGAGCCGAGAAGGACTGCCCCTTAACTTAAGATGAGAAGGAACAGGTAATGATGGCATGCATTGGACCCCAACTCTGAGTGATTGGTGTTTGTGTTGTTGTTGTGCATGAATGAAGTCGAAGTGTACTAGTATTTAATCTACACACTAAAAGTGACTCAAGTCAATGTTTCCCTTCTTGTTTAATAACAAAATTGTACTTCTACTGCAGGCCGATCCATTGCATTTTTTAATATGGAATCTGGATGGACTCGGTACACTACACCATGATGCTGATGACCAGTACTCTTCGCAGTCAGTCAGTCGGATCGGAGATGATTGATGGAATAACTCGGGGCCGCGTTTCATGAAGGGGCATAAAAGGTAAACAAGTCAACAACAACCACAGCAGACCTACATGTCTGTGTAGTGGTGGAATCGACTCAGTCGAGTCGAGTGTAGTTAAGTGGTTAACATGACTGACAGCGGTGCTTTGAATGATTTAGTTACTTAATTTGGAAAATGCTATGTTGCTGTATATGTGTGCTCTGTCTGGCTCAGTCAAAAATCTAAGCAAAGTGGAGGTTGGGTGGGCACCGTGGGCCTGCTCTTCCTGTTGTTGTTGTTGTAGGTTAATGCTGGAAACAGAGTAGACATGATTTAGCCATGCCGCCTCTGAAAGTGTTCTTGTGTTGCACTACTCTGTAATTTATGCATTTTATTTTCTCCTTGGTTTTTCAATATCCTTTTTGTTTTTCCATCTACACTTACAGGCCGGCCTTTACCTTGTGCTATACTGGGAAAAACAACTCACACTTATCTTACCAATCGGCATCTGCCAGGCAGGCAGTGGCACCCAAGATTGATGGACGGAGCGTCCATGGAAGGGAGGACCAAGAGGAATGCCGAGATGCAATTCCCCAATTTGACCAGGATAACAGTAACCTAGACAGTATCATTCATCATCTTTTAATTAATTTGATTCATTTTTTTCTCTTCAATCATTACGACTGTGTGTTGTTGTTTATGTTATGTTTGCTCTTTGCTTATAATTGATCACTACAGCTATTTTTTAATTTTCTTTGCTAGGTTTAAAAGGAAGCCCGGTACAATAGAACATAAACTGTATGTAATTTGGGTCTCTCTGAGGGCAGACAGGCAAGGCAATTGCATAATAATAATAATTAATAATATACTGCTGCCCTGTACTGTCTACGAGTCTAGTACTACTTATCATTAACCATCAAGTCATCATCATGCATGCATTTCCATTTTCTCCCTTAACAGATTTATGAATATGATGGTCGTCTGCCAAGATTGTGTTTTCTTTTGTTCATGTGTAGTGTTTGTCTTTGTCAAACCTTTCCCTCAAATACCCCTTCCCAACCATTCATCAAACCCTAACCCTCTTCCCCCGGTCTGTGTGATTTATATTGAGGTGTGACTAAATTTAATTTACACCACTAATTGATCACACACTTGCTGGGGCGGATGTGGTGAAAGCAACACTAATTCAATTTCAATCAAGGCAGGGTGAGGATCTTCTTCTGCTTGCCAATGCCCCCCCATGCTCAAGATATTTGCAAGTCAATTTTTTTTCCAAAGGAACATAATCCATCATAATTAATTGCCGGCATCGATTGGATTCATCATCCCCCTCCTAAGTTACAGCACTAAAGTTTATGCTTGTGTCGAGTGACTCGAGTCAACTACAGTTTGTAACTTGTTGTGCTAGGCTATCCCCGCCACCATTATGTTTTATTTTACTTTAGCATTGCTAATCATCATTATTAAGCTTTCTTGTTTGGCAGTCTTCTTGTGTACTGTACTTCGTTCTACTACTCCTTCGTTAGTCTCTCTCAGGCGACTGACTGTTTCATTTTCTTTTTTTGCAAATGCTGCCAGTGTATACTGTACTACCACCACCGCAACCATGGCATCTTTGGAAACCAAACCATCATCACCATGCAGCCATCGCTGTGCCTAAGTTTACTTTAAACATCAATCACAGGTAAGAGAAGAAGTTTGGGGGAGGCATAATTAATAATGGAAATTAATTCATTAATTCACACACCCACACCCTTGAGTCCAGTTGCAGACTGCATAGACTAGGAGGAGAGACTGACAGTATTAGTAGGACAAGTCACTCAGTGAGGGTACCGCATCTATCTGTTCGTGTGTTACAAAATTGGCAGATTATTTAAATCAAAAACTGGCTGCGGCCCTGCAGCAGCAAAGGAAGGAAACCGTGTGACGTAAATGAGTAACCCCCCACAAAACATTTACATCGTATGTAAAGTTTAAGTATAAATAATTTAATCCCCTAACAAAAATAAAATATTGTAAAAAATCCCACAACACCTGACCCACCCCTCTCCCTAACCCCAACCAATGTCCAAAAAGATAGTCCAAACAATGTCCGTGGCATTAAATAAAATTCAAAAATAAAATTGTCCATAAATATAAACCCCAACTTTTCCCCAATGCAGCCCAATGCCCACCCACCAAAAAAAAGAATAAAAAAGGGGCAATCCAACGGGCTCTCAGTCTATCGGCGGACTCGCTGTCTCTTAAGGACCTCCTTTGCCTGCTCCTCTAGGCGCGCCATTCGGAGGAGCATGCAGCGCTTAAATGCTCGGCAATTGCATTCACAGGGGGGCCAGCAGTGCTGGATGAAGTGTGGTGGGCGGCTGCCAGACCGCTGCGTCGTACCACTCGAGGGGCCTGGCTGGGGCCCGGGGCATTGGAGGAGGCTGCAGCTGTTGCCGCCTCCTCCTCCTCCGCCAGAGCCACCAGCCGCCGATATTCATTTCGGATGGCCTCAAGCTTCCGGCGCCGGCCATGGCTGCCAACTCCTTCCTGTCTGGTTTTGCTGCTTTTGGTTGGGAAGGAGTAGCTATATCAAAAAAGAGAAAAGACTATTGTAACCAATACTGTTAGCAAAACAGTAACACAAAATTAATTCTACACATAGTGGCACAGTAGCACTAGCAAGCACATGACATAACATTTGTGGTATCTATGGACTCGAGTACACCAGTTTTCTTCTTCTCTCTTGTTTAGCTAAATTAAGTAACCTTGTTGCAGCCGGCATGCCAGCTCAGTTAGCTTGCGCCCAAGACAAACATACTCGTGACGCAGACTCACATTATTTTTATTTACTGCTGTCTGCAGGTGGGGAAGCTGACTACACAATCATCTTATTTTTTCTATTATGGGTGGCACTGGCCATACTCTGTTACATCAAGGCCAGGTCAACTGCTCAATTTCACTTTCACCCTGCCCTGACTACTACTACAACAAGGCAGATGATATCTTATCCAAATGATCATTGCTTATATATATGTATGGGACGACATGAGGTACTTTGTTTTGATTGATTGTGTAACCATGCAGCCGATAGGCCACCCATGGCAGGCTGAAACAGTCGAAAATAAATTAACATAGGTAGTGAGTGGGCCTCGGAGTCGGAGGGAGGCGCTTGATAACATACATACACAAAATATATGCTGTGCTTGCAAACTACTGTGAGTCAAGGGAGTATTCTGAACATACAACTTCTATTCTCCTTGGCTTTGCTACTCTGGCGCGGTTTATTTCCTTTTACATTCTCTTCAAAGACTCTTCATCCAGTGACAGTCTCCACCTATGCTATGATGAATACCATCCAGCCATCCATCCATTCATTCAAAGTAAACATGTCTATCATTCTTCTTAACCTCTCAACAAACCTTAGTTTGTTTCAACAACAAAAATTTTTTTTTTTAAACCACCACTTATGCATCCTTCCTTCCTTGCTTGCCTTTGAGTTTGACCCATGAAACACCCCGGAGGATTCTTGCTATCACCCATACAGTTTCATCCACCCAGGCAGGCATCTTTTCTTTCACCTTTCACCCATCCTTCAACCACCCATGCATCTGATTCCTTCATATCAGCCACCTATGCATGCATCCCACGTGGCACGTATCCTTCTCTGCCAGTCATATATATTACATCTCGCCCGTCCTTCCTCCTTCCATCCTTCTTTCCCTTTTCGTTCAACCCATCCATCAAGGTAATCTGACTCTTAGTCTTCTCCATTAAAACTTTCCCAGCTGAGTTGAAGTCAGATAGAAGAGGCCATTAGTTACTCAACTACTACTCCCACCGCTAATGCTATTGCTCTAATGCTAAGTAAACAACAACTTAGTCTCTCAGTCTCAACATACACTGTACACCCTTGCAGCGAGTGTGTAACTATTGTCAATAAGTAAGGAATATAAGTATAACTTACCACCGCCCGCCACTGCTGCTGCCTCACCCACCCCTGTGGAAGCTGCCGCATCCGCTGCTCCCTCCTGGCTGGCGTCGCCTGGCCCGCCGCTGGCCCCGGCACTGATGGTCGGTACGCCTAGAAAAAACATTACACATTTTTTAGATGCCATATACGCCTCCCCCTATTTATTCTTTTTTACTAGCAAGATTGAAAAAATAGTTATATATATTCCACATGCATCACTAGTACAAATCGGGTACTAGAGTAGAGTAGACACTAGTAGGAGTATGTCCTATCCTATCAAAAATAGTAAAATATCTGGTTGGGCATTTTGTTGGTGGGAATTGTCAAAGCCTATCAAGATTAAGAAGACTAGAAGAGGACAACCCAAAGGACTGGACTCAGTGGCTAGAGCTATTGGTGAATCTGAGTTTTAAAACCTTTTAAATAAAAATAAAGAGTGGCCAACTGGGCAAGCTTAGCTACAGACAGACTAATATAGTAGTAGTACAGAGAGTCAGAGCAGAGGCAGTTAGAGGCAGGGATAACAAGAATTTAGAAACAGATAGTCTAGATTGAAGAAGATTTGGTAAAATAGAATTAGGAAACGAAAAAAATAGTTCGGAAAAATAAGGTGGAGTAAAAGTTAGGGAAATATAATTATTAATATTAACAACAGGAGGAGAGGACTTACTGGGGCCAGCAGCAGAGCCCTCGGTAGAGGAGCGGTCCTTGCCCTGGGAGGCGTTTTGTTGTCCATCTCCCGCCGACTCAGACCCCGTCTTCTTGCTTCTGGGTGCTGATCATGTAAGATATAATAAAGAAAGAGACAAACATTGATGATTGGTGGGAAACAAAAAATATTTTAGAAAACACGCAAAAAAACATTTTTGGAAACAACAATTGCAGTAAAATTGACCTATCTAATCTGATCGACTAGTAGTATCGCGGGATTCGCGGACCGTCTAGTTATTATTTATGAACACTAATCCAGTGTTCCATTCTGTTCTGATTCCAGAATCCTAAGCCTAAGTACCACCTGACCTAGCCCACCTATTCCAGACAGGCCAATTGTGTACTAAGTCTGCATTTCCATTTATTTTAGTCCTCAAAATGCATAGATGGAGGACGCATGCATACATTTGTGCATACACCAAATTGTTGGTTGGTTGTTGCGGACGTTCTGCTACGCCTATTACTCACTCACTAACAAGCTACAAAAGGTTCTACTAAGGACTGGAGTAAGCAGCACTCAGCAGAAAGTGACATGACAGAGGATGCGTCACGCAGACCGCTTAAAAATTGCGAACTAACACTAAGTAACTAAACTACCCAACCACCACTATCTTAGTGACAGGAGGACAAAGGAAGGAATAGAGTCTCTCTAGCATTACCTAACTTAAGTTCTCTAAAGTAAACTCTTACATAATCATCCCAAGCGAGCGCAAAGTTGCAAACAAGTAAGATTAGTAGCGCCGAGCACCTGTGTCTAGAAGAATAACAATCACAGAAGTTTTTAAACTTAATTTACCTGCAATGTAAGCAGCAGCATTCTTGCTATTCGGAAAAAAATTATATTCGCAATAACAGTAACACAGTCTAGAGAACACATAATACTACTAGTATTAGCTACTCACCAAGCCCCACGACCTCGACACCTAGCAGGTCCTGCTCCCGGTCCAAGATGTCTGACCACCGGTGGGTCAGCTGGTTATGGGTGCGCCGGACCCCAGAGCAGCGAAACATTGCCCGGCGCATCCTCGCCCACCGGCGGTGACGCTCCTGGGTAGCGTACCCGGAGCCAGGCCTGCCGCCTGCTGCCAAGGTCAAGGGGAGGTGGCGCTGCACAAAAAAAAACAAGGGCGGCCACCTCCGCCTCGCTGAAAAGGGACCGGGCCTGCACCCCTGGCGGGCGCAGTCTGCCGCAAGGCAGGCGGTGGCTCTTGGGCGCAGGCGCCTTACCCTTGGAGCCGGTACCCTTTCGCTTTGCCATGGTTCTGGGGTGGGCGGGGGGCGGAAAAGAAAATTTAGCAGTAAAAAATAAAGTTAGGGGAAGAAGTAGGAGAGTAAAGAAGGAAGTAATATAAAACAGTAGAAAAGTAAAAAAAACGCAGTAAAAGTAGAAATAAAACGTAAAATATACACTTAGGGGCAGAGAGGGATAGATAATAAATAAAAAAGATCAGAAAAACAGTGTAAAAAACAAAGGATTGAAAAGATTGGATAGGGATTGAAAAACAGGCCCCAGAACCATGCAAAAGATAGGAAAACAAGATGGCCGCGCCCATTGGCGACCGCTTGGTGAAGTGCGCGCGATTTTTCCCCCGAAAACGTCATCCGTGTTGCCGACCGTCAAAAACATCTCGCGAGCACACGTGAGCATGCGGAAACAAGCAACTCCGCATGCTCGCGTAGCGTTGCAGAGATTTTGTGCTACTTCGCGTAGCCTCGCATAGCGCGGCTACGCGAACTTCACCCAGGGTTAATGTCCTTCCCATGTCCTGTGTGTGACTTTCTTTCGATGTAACCGCTTGCTACCTGAGAACTGGACTGAAACAATGGACCCCTAATAATGCGCACAAACTGGGTGTTACTTTGCTAACTTATGTATTATAACATAGTGTTTTTGTGAGAAGGTGGCCTGGTATATGCTGTCCACTAATTAAAGTGGGCACCCTGTACCAGTCCACACGACCCTTATGATGTATGAGGTCAAAGATAACCTTTAGAAAGCTATCCTAGTGGTAGCTGTGGAGAGCAGCCTTCAGGCTTAATCTTGAAGGAATGTAAAGCAGCTTGTTTTACCAGAATATCACCTCCTGAATGACTAAATGAAAGGAGAACCACACAGTAGTTATATAAAAATATGTATTTATTAATATAACACTCTCTACTAGTCTCTACACAAGATTAGTGCACAAAGTACACAATACTGAATCAATACAACATTCGTAAGTAGCACAATACAGAGCAGGCTCCAGGGGGAGTCCGAACCATATACTAAAAAAATGGTATAACAATCACGACTTGACTAGACACAGTGCCTAGAGCACGTAGAATCGCTGGGACCCCAAGAAACCACCCAAGGCAGTGACGCAGGGAGCCCACGGAGGACGGGTGCAGTGAGGAAACACGACCGCGTGCTCCGTACAACTCTATGCGAAAGTCACGGTTGCAAAGTTATAGTTTAAGGACACTTCTACGAGGACTTCGAGCAAACCCTTTGGAACATAGGAGGTTCTAAGGCCAACCCACCAGTGAGTACTGAGGTACCCGGGTTACTTATCCCAGAGGAGCCGGGTGCATAGGGGTCAAGTGGTGTCGGAAACCTTCTTTGTTTTCAATGGAGAGCTGCAAAGAAGTACTGCTGCCGGGAAGGCGAAGAGTGTCCGGTGGAATCCAAGCCTGGATTCTAGGTGAGGGGAACCTGAAAGCAGAGGGGACAGAGTATGGGTCACTTCAGGTGACCAGGGGCTCGGTAGTCGAATGCCCACCGATGTTGGGTGCTTCAGGTGCGAAGAAGGGATGTTTGACTCTGCAGCCACGGGGACCAGGAGACGTCGAGGATGACCAGGATCCGGAGGTGAGCTGTCCCATGAAGGTTGTCGAGTGCTGAGGGGTCGATGTATGGCTGGAGCACCAACAAGCCTTGGCAAATGCAACCCACTCAGGAAGGACAAACAGGTTACGGTGTAGACCAGCAAGGTCCAGGGGACTCTCCAAGCAATGGGGAGTCATGGCACGTCTGGAGCAACCAGGGAAGCCCAAGAACAAACAAGGTGACCCTCGCCAGGACCCACAAGCCAACGGACCAGGGATCGCGAGGAGACCTCAAGCAAGTCTGCAAAGCACCAGCCCACGGAGCACTCAGTGCAAGGAGGCCGGATTTCTTCAGTGCAAATACTGCTCGGGGTCAGGACTACTCGGAGTCCAATGCACAAGCTCAGGGGTCACCAACAAGCATATGCACTTGCAAATGTACGCGGTGCACAGGGGTTTGGGTCACGCGGTCCCCACGAGGGATACTGGTTTCAGAATCTCTGAGAGGGAAGATCAACCTCAGGGACCTTCAGAAATCCACCTCCTTTGTTGCTGAAATCTTTGGAGTCCTCAGGAGCTTGGGAGATTCAAGCTGGTCAGATGCGCTTAGGTACCTGCTAGTGCAGGGGAGTAACTCCTTTACTCCAAGGGAGATTCTTCAGTCATCCAGCGTCGTGTAGACAGTCGAAGTACTTGGTTTCTTCTTAGTAGAATCTTGTCCAGGTAAAATCTAAAGTCCTGTAGCCAGGTATCCCACTTTATACCCACGTGAAAGGGTTGGACAGATTCAGGGGACCCTCCTAGGGGAGGGGCAGGACAGAGGGGTGGCTACACCCATGTCCTTTGTCCAGTTTCGCGCCAGAGCAGGAGCCAATGGCTCCCAGAACTGGTTTGAGCTGGACTATGCACAGGGACACCAAATGTGCCCCCAGTGCAGACTTTCTGGCACTCTCAGAGTGCACGCACCCAGCCCCAATACACTAAACCCTGTCTGGGAGGTGGTCACACCTCCCTGTGACAGGATGCCTATTGTCATGCTTTCCTCTGCTCGAGCTTGGCTCAGCAGCAGGAGAGCAGAATCGTGTCTGTGGCTGGCAGCGTCCATTTTGTGCTGCCCGGGTCGAGAAATCTGGTACGGGGTAGACCGGTGACCCACAGTAGTGGTTTCAGAAGGGTGGAATCATACTTCCCACACCAGTTACTGGTTTAGAGGTTTAGACCTCAATGCCTATTTGATCCCTTCCTAAGTGTGGCTTAGGCTAACACTTCCTGACCCATAGAACACTCTTGACTCAGCTTCTGCAAGGCTAACATTTTCTAGCCGTATTTTTCCCTTGCTTGATTCCGATCCTTTATGGAACTTCCTGATTTTTTTAAACTCTTTAGGTTAATTGAACCATTCTCTTAGCTTGGGCCTTGATTTC
Organism: Calotriton arnoldi; assembly: GCA_963921515.1. NCBI lineage: Eukaryota > Metazoa > Chordata > Amphibia > Caudata > Salamandridae > Calotriton > Calotriton arnoldi. Next base: position 158,099 of record CAWUFW010013351.1, on the reverse strand, counting down.
CGAGACTTTTCTCTGAGCACCAATTGCTTTTTTAAATAATTTGCACAGCCATGACCGGATTCCTTGTATGTCTGATAGTGGTACACCTACATTTCTTCAGGAGGTTGGGTTTCACAGATGTTATTCTGTATTTTTATAGCATGGTGTTATGGGTTGTTTATTTGAACCTGATTTTGAATTTGTAATAAACCTTCCCAACTCAAGCTGCCATTTCCTGGTCCTAATTATGTAGCCAAATGGGTTGCACTGTTAATTGAATTTTGATTGATATTAATGCTAACTTCCATCATCTCCCAGTCAGATAGAAAAGTCTGTCGGAGGACCAAATGGTAAGCAAGTTGGGCTAAAAAAACACTGCATCCCACATATACAGGTAACTGTGCCTGGGGACCAACTGGCATGCAAGCACACAGACAATGCACATACCAATATGCAGAAAGGCACATACAGACACACAAATGTTTATAGTCACAGGCATGAGACTAAGTCACATATGTCAAATAGGAAACCAAAAGGTTATCATTTAGAGCGAGGAGAAAGGCGTCTTGTCATGCACTTGTTTGTAGCCAAATGGGTTGCACTGTTAATTGAATTTTGATTGATATTAATGCTAACTTCCATCATCTCCCAGTCAGATAGAAAAGTCTGTCGGAGGACCAAATGGTAAGCAAGTTGGGCTCAAAAAACACTGCATCCCACATATACAGGTAACTGTGCCTGGGGACCAACTGGCATGCAAGCACACAGACAATGCACATACCAATATGCAGAAAGGCACATACAGACACACAAATGTTTATAGTCACAGGCATGCGACTAAGTCACATATGTCAAATAGGAAACCAAAAGGTTATCATTTAGAGCGAGGAGAAAGGCGTCTTGTCATGCACTTGTTTTATAGTCATTGAACTGTGGCATCCTGTTTGAAATTGGGTCTCTAGTTGTCAGAGGTTTGGACCCTGATCAAGTAGGGACCACCAATCTAGTTAGGGTAAGTCAGATATGCACCTTAAATCCATCTGTGCTCACCCTATGGTAGCTTGGCACAGAGCAGTCAGGCTTAACTTAAGAGGCAATGTGTAAAGTATTTGTGAAACACTTAAATTACAGTAACTCAATGAAAACACCACAAAGAAACTGCACACCAGTTTAGAAGCAAAGACAATATTTATCGGATTAAAACAAGACCAAAAGGATAATAATCCTATAAGTAGAAGTAGAGATATGAATTTTTAAAGATTAAATCCCAAAACAATACTGAGAAGTCAATAGTATTAAAAGGTTACTTGAGGTCGCGCTAGACCGGGCTAAATCTGAAAGGTCCGGCCGACCGCGATGGAGCACAGATCAGATACAGTTCCAGGTCCCGCTGAACTTTTACTGAAGGAGTTTGCGGGGAGCACAGTGAGCGTTGCTGGGGGTGGTCCATGGAGCATGAAGAGCCGTCGGGCATCGTGGACAAATGGACTGGGGCCTCGGGGTTGTGAGCGGCAATGCTGCTGTGTGATGCTGCTGTGCGAAGAGACGAACTTGCGCCCGCTAGTGTTGATCCTTCGAGCGAGCGACATGGTTCCAGAGCGAACTAGCCTGTCTGCAGTCACGAAGAGCCCAAAAGCTTGATTTAAAGAGGCTGTAGTGCAGAAAACCCACTTCCAAGGTCCCAGGACTGGAGAGGGCACCTTAAGCAAGGGTAGGACTCACAGATGGCAGAGTACAGCAGCACCAGCAGGATTGCAGGAAGTCTTTGGTATCCCTGAGACTTCAGAAATCAGGAGGCAATTCAGCAAGCCCTTGGAGTCACTCTGGGTTCAAGTGAGATGGGTCCAGTCCTTGTCTTCAGCAGGGCAGAGATCAGCAGGTAGCATGGCAGCTCAGCAAAGCAGAGAAGCAGTTCCTCAGAACAGTCAATCACAGCAAGGTGGCAATCCTTTCAGCACAGCAGTCTTTACTCCAGCAGAGTTCTTCACAGGTCCAGGAGTATACTGATTTGGTAGGATCAGAGCATAGGTACTTATACCCCAAAGTGCCTTTGATATAGGGGTGACTTCAAAGGATTTCTCTAAAGTGCACAAGAATCCTTTTCAACCCAGTCCTGTCTGCCAAGCTATCTGTGGGGGTTAGTCAGTCCCTTTGTGTGAGGACATGACACAGCTTATTCAGATGTAAGTGTGAGCCACCTCACCCCCTTCCTGCCCAGTAAGGCTATCAGAATGCAGATGAATGCAGATGAGTGTTCTGTCACACCCAGTACTTCCTGTGTTTGTGGCTGTCTAGAGAGAATGCACAAAGTGTAGCTGTCACCCAGCCCAGACGTGCATTGGAGACAGGCTGCAGGCACACAGTGAAAAGTTAAGAATAGAGAAATGTCCACTTTCTAAAAGTGGTATTTCTGAAATGGTAATGTCAAATCCAAGTTTACCACTAAAGAGGATTTATCACCACCATTCCAAAGATATTAAACATGGAATAGCTACTCCTTTCCAATCGGGAATTACAGCCTAAAAGGTGTTTTAAGTAATCCCTAAAGCTAGCCTATGGAAGGAGTAGGCCTCACAGCAGAGAAAAAAGAATTTAGCTGTTTACACTGCCAGGACATAAAAACCTAAAAATACATGTCCTGCTTTTTAGTTACACAGGACACGGCCATTAGGATGACTTAGGGACTATCTTAGGGGTGACTTATGTGTAATAAAAGGGGAGTTTAAGGCTTGGCAAGTGATTTTAAATGTCAAGTCGAAGTAGCAGCAACTGCACACACAGGCCTTGAATGGCAGGCCTGAGATCGGTTTAAAAGGCTACTTGTGTGGTTGGCACAACCAGTGCTGCAGGTCCAAGGAACATTTAGATACAGGCCCTATACCACTATACAAGGGACTTACAAGTAAACCAAATGTGCCAATCAGGTATATACCAATGTCAACATGCTTTAGGGGAGAAGCACATGCACCTTAGCACTTATTATCAGTGGTCAAGTGTTAAGAGTCCTAAATCCATCAAAAAGAGTTCAGCAAAAAGAGGAGGAGGAAAGCAAAACATTTGGGGTAACCCTGAAAAAAGGGCAATTTTCAACACATCCTCTTTAGAAAGTTGTTATAGGCTTTAATATTCTTATGGTTAGAATATATTCCAGGTAAAATATTTAAGCTGAAGTCTAACATATTGATTCATAGTGAGTCTGCATTTGCTGACACTTTCCAAGGCTTTGTCTTTGACATGACGCTAAGACAGCCCAAACTTTGCACATTGGGAGACGCAATACTTTGTTTGAAAAACCCGAACTGTCCAAGACTAGAGGACTTCAGACTAATCTAGAATGACTTAATCAAGTTCAACTGATCTCCTGTACTATCCATTGGTTGGACATAGGCTTGACAACACATTCGCCTCTTCATAACCTCATCACAGTGAAAGAAAAATATCAGGTCATCCCCTAATTCACCATAAGTTATGTCAACTGAACCTCTGCATCATGCTGTCAGCAACTAAAAACCCTAAAATAACTGGTAGACCCTGAAAGAAACCTGACCTGTCCATCTTTCACTCTCAACTGTCACCTCTTTATCTACCAACTCAACAATCGCACTTCAGCAGTTTCAAACAAAAGCAATAAGTGCTAAATATCATTCCAGAAAAGTTACTATCAGAAAAGCAAACAGACTTAATTACTCCTGGCTTATCGGAGAGCCACCTTGCCTATCAAAGATAATTACAGATTTCTGAAACTGGGAATGCTTTTGTTCCCAAGGCATTTACCCACAAATGCAAAGAGGACAAAGAAATCAAATCAATGTGGCCACTTTTCTCACCTTTCAACTCACACAACTCAGGAAATTTCTAACTTCACTCGCCTTCAAACCCCTATCTTCAGAAGATTTCTCCATCCTTGCCAAACACCTTTGCTCATTTGGTTCCCTAGCAGACCAATACCTAATACATTCATTCAAGGACAACCTTATTAATGCTTCAGCAACAATTTAAGATAGAGCTATCATCAATTACTCATCTCATAAAAGTGGAACTATTCCTGAATAATCTTTTCTTCTAATCTTCATCTATTCTTCAAAAAAGAAAACAAAACCTGTCTTTCATAGGCAAACTCATTGAAAAGTATGCCTAGAAGGAAATCAATTTGTGACTAAAACTTAATTTGTTCTTGATTGTCACAAAATACCTCCATTGATTGCCACATGAGATGTCATGAACACCATTGTTCATTCAAACAGACTCACAAGTCTTCTGTTACTATCCATATAATCTGCTTTTGGCATTGTTCATCAACTCTATTGTTGCAGAAAGCTGAAAATAATGAAATAAAGGACACTGTCCCATAATGAATTACCTCTTTCCACTCTGATAGATCTTTATATTGCTTACCCCTGTCTCATCAGCATGTTTACCTAAAGGCTCCATCATGTTCCCTCTCCTCTTTTTTGTTTACTTTACCCTGCTATGTGACCTCATCATGTCATTCATCCCCAACTACAACAATTAAACTGATATGTGTATATATAAATATGGTGTGTGGATGAATAGGACATATATATGGTGTGTGGATGAATAGGAAGTAAGTGGAAGTATTTTGGTCTACGTGTGAAAAGATTTGGTGTTGTGCATTTATGGTAGAGGCGGCTGCAACCGTGTTGCTGCAAGCGTGTAACTGTGCTTAAGCTTGGACTTGAGTGGGATAAAGTGTGAGAACAGGCACCGTTGTGCATGTGTATACCTACTATCTATGGTGAGACCTCGACTATATAATTATGCCATTTGACTACTGCCCCATAGAATTGACCTCATAAGAGTGCTAGTTAGGTCTCAGCTTGACTACTGTGATATAATCTTTATCCTTAGCCCTAGGACGTATACATCAAAATTGCAAACTAAGCAGCAAGGCTCTGCCTGACATAAGGAAACATTATCAGCTCAAAGTGGCACAAATGATCAAATTAATATTATTGGGGGAAATTAAGTATTATTAGTGGTATAAATCCCATAATACCAATACAAATAGCCGATGTGCCTCCCAGCTAGAAACTCAGATCGGTACTGTAACACTAATGAGCAGTCCACATGCAGAAAGAAGCACTGTGAGAACACAACTGAATACAGGACACATTATTTCAGTGTCTTCTTTTCTTACCCAGGGACTCTGCAATGTCTAGTCGCTTAAATAAAGGGTGCGGAACAGTGAATAATATCATGTTTCATGAGACTATTGCTGAGGTGCAAGTTTGCCTGTCGTTTACACATCACAAATATATCACAGATACTTAACTGATACGTCACATGAACATGCACTTAGCACATGTTTCTTGTGTGATTTAACAAATTAATGTAAGTGTTGCACCTGACAATAAGTATTAAAGAGTGCATTCACAGTAAAATTAGAGAAATTACTCACATTATGTGTTTTACAGTAACTGACTGTCTTATTAATCAAAGTCTTAATGAATTAAAACCACTTTTATTTAGTAGATAATGCACTTCCTATGAAGTTGAAATTCGACTTTCATAATGTGTGCTATAATATAGGAATAACATTTAATGACTTGGAAACTAGGAGAAAACCATACTTATATGTGTAGAATGTGAGTTTGTTTAAACTATTACGTTTATGTAATGTGTGCACTAAAATGTAGTTCTTAGCCATACTCACACTTGATTATTTTAATGAATTACTGAATGTTAAATGTAATGTAAACCTAAAGCATTAGAAATTTTCATTTTGGTTTAAATGTGCACAAGCATATTAATTGTTCACCATTGAATTAATGATTTAACTTGTCCTAAGTAGGCCTGCATTTCACCATGCTGCATAAATGCGGATTTTATTTTCTGCTAATGTGACATTTCTTGCAGGTATTCACATGCATTATTAGTTGTAGAATAGGTACATTACTGTACTAGAGATCGAGAAAGAACCTGAGAAGAAGACCTTGACAAAGGAACATGTGGAACCAGAGCATCAACTGAAAGACCTATTGACCAAATGTTGCAAACTGATGTGTGTGTGAGATGTCATTCCGATGCCCAGTGTGAGACTTTTTCCCGAAGTTACAGTCTACAGCACGAGAAACGGACAAAACAACGGACCCCTGATGACGCGTACAAAGGGGGTGTTACCTAGTGGACTTTGTGTGCTATAACTTAATGCTCACACCACTGGAGTTTCAGAAGATGCTTTTCCAAAACTCTTAGCAGATACCCCTTTCACTCTAGACAGATTCTTTTCAGACTTCTTTCAGATTCTCTCTTGGAGCCTTCCAGACCCCTTTTTCCAGATCCTGAATACTTAGAGCATTCCAGGTGAACCTTGAGGTTTATACCTCAGTGCCTATCTGATTCCTTCCTTAGTGTGGCTTAGGCTAACACTTTCTCTCTGACCCATAGAATACTGAGCTTCTGCAATGCTGACACCTTCTAAACTTATTTTTCCCTTGCTTGACTCTAATTTCTTTATGGAATTTCCTGATTTTTGAGACTCTTTAGGTTAACAGAACCATTCTCTTAGCTTGGACCTTAATTTCAGTGATTCTAGATCTACCTGTGCATAGACAACAAGACAAAACCAAAGGGGATGATGGACGGAGTGTTGAACATTGCAAGCACTCACCCCCAGTCAACTGATCTGGGTTTAATCCATCATCACTTTTTAGCTCACTCCGCCACCCCAGTTCAGACATGGCCATATGCAAATCAGTCTGACCCTGTGCCTCATGGGAACAGTCCAGCCCGAACTGCCAAGCCATGTCTTCCCTGGACCGGAAACAAGCATCCTGGGACCGGTTTCTGGCTTACAGCCTTCATCAGCCAGGCTATCTTGAATCCAGTGGCAAAGTGAGCAAGGGACCCACGTCTGGGCATACCCTGCCAACTTAGGGCATTAAACCCAGATCAGTTGACTGGGGGTGAGTGCTTGCAATGTTCAACACTCCGTCCATCATCCCCTTTGGTTTTGCTATGTTCGCCCTAAGTTGGCAGGGTATGCCCAGACGTGGGTCCCTTGCTCACTTTGCCACTGGACTCAAGATAGCCTGGCTGATGACGGCTGTAAGTCAGAAACCGGTCCCAGGATGCTTGTTTCCGGTCCAGGGAAGACATGGCTTGGCAGTTCGGGCTGGACTGTTCCCATGAGGCACAGGGCCAGACTGATTTGCATATGGCCATGTCTGAACTGGGGTGGCGGAGTGAGCTAAAGAATGATGATGGATTAAACCCAGATCAGTTGACTGGGGGTGAGTGCTTGCAATGTTCAACACTCCGTCCATCATCCCCTTTGGTTTTGCTATGTTCGCCCTAAGTTGGCAGGGTATGCCCAGACGTGGGTCCCTTGCTCACTTTGCCACTGGACTCAAGATAGCCTGGCTGATGACGGCTGTAAGCCAGAAACCTGTCCCAGGATGCTTGTTTCCGGTCCAGGAAGACATGGCTTGGCAGTTCGGGCTGGACTGTTCCCATGAGGCACAGGGTCAGACTGATTTGCATATGGCCATGTCTGAACTGGGGTGGCGGAGTGAGCTAAAGAATGATGATGGATTAAACCCAGATCAGTTGACTGGGGTTGAGTGCTTGCAATGTTCAACACTCCGTCCATCATCCCCTTTGGTTTTGCTATGTTCGCACTAAGTTGGCAGGGTATGCCCAGATGTGGGTCCCTTGCTCACTTTGCCACTGGACTCAAGATAGCCTGGCTGATGACGGCTGTAAGCCAGAACCGGTCCCAGGATGCTTGTTTCCAGTCCAGGGAAGACATGGCTTGGCAGTTCGGGCTGGACTGTTCCCATGAGGCACAGGGTCAGACTGATTTGCATATGGCCATGTCTGAACTTGGGCGGCGGAGTGAGCTAAAGAATGATGATGGATTAAACCCAGATCAGTTGACTGGGGGTGAGTGCTTGCAATGTTCAACACTCCGTCCATCACCCCCTTTGGTTTTGCTATGTTCGCCCTAAGTTGGCAGGGTATGCCCAGACGTGGGTCCTTTGCTCACTTTGCCACTGGACTCAAGATAGCCTGGCTGATGATGGCTGTAAGCAAGAAACCGGTCCCAGGATGCTTGTTTCCGGTCCAGGGAAGACATGGCTTGACAGTTCGGGCTGGACTGTTCCCATGAGGCACAGGGTCAGACGGATTTGCATATGGCCATGTCTGAACTGGGGTGGCGGAGTGAGCTAAAGAATGATGATGGATTAAACCCAGATCAGTTGACTGGGGGTGAGTGCTTGCAATGTTCAACACTCCGTCCATCATCCCCTTTGGTTTTGCTAGACAACAAGATCTCAGACTTTTCTCTGAGCATCAGCGACTTCTATTAATCTTTTGCACAGCTGCAACTGAATTCCTGGTTCGTTTAATGCTGGTACGCCAAACCTTCTTTGGGAGATTGGGTTTCCCAGTTGTTATTCTGTATCTTTATAACATGGTGTTAAGAGTTGTGTATTAGAACTTAATTTTGAATTTGTAATAAACCTTCTTAACCCAAGTTACCGATTCCTGGTCCTCATTGTGTAGCCAAATGGGTTGCACTGTTAATTGAATTTGTTTGATGTTAATGCTAACTCTCATCACCTCTCAGGCAGATTGAAAGGTCTCTCAGAGGACCAATGGTAAGGAAGGGGCCCAGGAAATGCTGAATTAAATCCAATTCTCAGATGGAACCCAGCGGAACTGCTCTACTCTCCAAGGAGGATCAAGGCCTGCCTCCATCAATCTGCGAACAGCATGACTGCTATCTGCCTGATAGCTTCTGGAATGTAGACCGACTCAAATTCCTAATGCCAGTAGACAGATATTTTTTGAGGGACACTGTTAATGTGGTGTGAGTGTGTCAGAGTCACCAGTCCTACCTCCTTCCCAGCCTAAATTCATGCTCTTTTGGCCCCATACTCTCTGATCCCTAACAGAGCACTGATCCAAAATGGAGGACAAAATGTTAGAAGCGTAGGCTGTAAGATGCTTTGTGTAGTCTCGCCACAACACTTTAAGCCAGCCAGGGATCTCCCCCTTCACTTATGATGCATTGAGCAGTGGCAGGGGGTGGGGAAGGAGCCTAACTGATAACACAACTGGGCTCCTGAAATTCATGACAGAGGTTGAGGAGTGCAGAGGAGGCACAGTGTTTCATCCAATCTCAAAATGGCTATTGAGATATTCTAACTTAAACACCTTTTAAGATAAAGATACAGGACTTTCATTGTAATTATTGTCCTGTTTAAGGTTTTGAGCAATAGCTCGATTGCAGAAAAGTGATTAAGTATGGCTATATTAAAAAGATGGAACCGTGTTACTACTTCAAGCTCTGGTAATTGGGTAGCTGACCCTCAAGAGCAGCTTTGGCAGCTTTGGGAGCGCATGTCTTTGAGACATTGTACAAAACTAGGTGTGAATGAAAATGACCATACACTCTGGCCTTCCAGCAGATAGCATCTTTTCAAACATGTTCCCCTCTTCCTTAAGTTGATTATTTATAATTGAAGACATTCTGTTTTTTTTAATGACAGAGTAAGAGGCACTTTTTCTTAGTTGTCCAAAAGTCTTCTGTGGGTTCCGTGGCATCTGTGAAAGAAAGTGAAGCAGAGCACCTTTCTAGAATTAAAGGGCTCCTACTCTGGTATGGAAAAACTGGGGAGGCATGGAAGACGCTATGGTGCAGCTGCACAACCATTGGGCATTTGAACACACATTGCACACTTGATTACGGTTTTGTAAGTAGACACTCAAACACATGAAAATATAGATTATATGTTTAATTCTGGAAGAGGGCACAATTCTCCTAGAAAACTCTTCACATATTTATTCAGACTCACCAAGAAAGATCTCCATATTGATCCAGGTAAAGATTAAATATTCACTATACTATTATCTCCCAAAGAGCTATGATTGGGTCACCACTTTCTTCTTTGCAGTGAGCACCTATTTTAAGACACCGATTAACCTTGGGTCAAGTAAGTCTATAGGGTTTTCATGCAAATGGTGTCCATGTGTCATACGGACAACTAACAATGTGAAATATTACATTAACGTTGGTGGCCAAATTAATAAAGAACTGATACAGATGGGAAAGATAGCTGGAAGTTTAAGTTTGGAGTTGGTAAGAGAGAAGATATAGGAGTGACTATCGTGTAAGAAACAGAGTTGTGCATTAAGAGTGACTGCATTAAGAACAGGAACTTACCGTTTTTTGTTGTAGAAAAAGACGAAGACGGCTAAGAAAGCAATCACCACCAACAGGACAATTGGCATCACCTTCAACAGCACATAGAAGCCTTCTGTCTGCTCCACTTCTGTGGGGAGAAAGCAGATCATCATTGAATGTGTCCTGAAGCAACCGTGAAACAACAATGTGGCAGTCAGGGTGCCGATTGGTGCATGGAGCACCTGATAGCTCAAATGAATGACAATTCTAGCATGACACCATCTGATTAATCAATGCTACCCATACTCCTGTGTATGGAAAAACCTGCAATATCTTAGATTCACTAAATGTTTTTTTCTGTTACAAGTCTGACAGCAAAAGGATATAGCAAGCATCTCTAAAGTTTCATCTGAAACTCACAAAGTCTTACACGCTATTGAAAGTGAAGAAGGTGACAAGCAACTTCATAGCGTATGCAGACCGATCAAATCTTAACACTGTTCTGTACTAGTTATGAAATCCAAGAAGATGAGATCTTTGGATGTCTAGAGTCCTTGGGATTTGTGAGAATTCCAACTCACTGTAAGCAGCTTATAGGTGATTAGGGATAACCCCACCGTAAGAAGCCTATTGCTGGACAAAGCAAGCCCACTACATGCAGTTTATCGCTGGTCAAGGTCAAACACACTATAAGTAGCTTATAGCTGGTAATGGTCTAAAGTGACTGAAATGAATAGTGAAAGAGTCACTGTAAAATTAGTTGATCTCAATTTGAACCTGAGTTATGTGTCTATCTTTAATACAACTGCCACTTTTTGTAGGATTTGTCATAGAGAAGGCGAACATATTTACAGTCAAAAGTACTGTCTGCTGCAGGTCAAGGGAGCAGTGGCAGCAGCCACAAACAAAGGGTGGTGGGGTGGGTAGAGGGAACGCGGGATGGGGAGCGCGGTGGTGGTTCCAAGGGGAGGGGGGTGAAAGTAATAATATATGAAAAAAAGAAATACTTACCTGAAGCCGCTGGCCGCCTCCTTTTCTCTTCCTAGTCCCGGCAGCCCCTGGGACAGACTCCCATCCAATCACCATGCTGCAGAGTAGCGCAGGGATTGGCCTGAGCTGGCTGAAAGACTCTCCACTCGGACCAGGGAGTCTGTGGGGTTTCTCCAGCCCGGCTGTTCAAAGCAGCCGGCTGGAGAAACCTAAGTACGCATGTGTGTTTTGGCCGTCATGAGATGGTCAGCTAAACACATATGCACACTTAGGGAGTGCACATAACACTCCTCCTCCCCTCTCATGCCTCGGCCCAGCCCCTCACTACAGCTCTAGCTCAGAGTCGGCAAATGAAAAATAAAATGATGCTAGAACATAGTTTTATTTTTCATTTGTTGGCTCTGAGCCAGACAGTGGGACTACGCTCCTCCGCCATTGCGGAGGAGCCGCCGCTGGAAGGGAGTCACATAGAGGAACTTTAAAATATATTGGTGGAATAGCATAGCAGAGTATGGTTTCACTGCCTAATCATTGTTCGCCATATTGCCCTTGATCTTGAAACCAGTGACCCAATCTAGAATCCTTCACTAGCTCACAGTCCACTAAATCACTTGAGAATAGAAATACAAATCCTCCAGGAAAGATGGGTTGATACTGATTTCACCAAGAGTCGCAAACTTCAGTACCTTTACTGAAAGAATTTGTGTTGATAATCATGTTACAGATTCTCTGATGAAAACTGGAGTTTTGTCACCCTATACGTTTCTCCAAGTCAGCAGTCTGCATCAATAGTCCAAGATTTAACAAAATGAATTGGTTCTTTAAAATACAGTGGTCTTTTCATGTACTTTTACAGGACTGATTCTGAAGGAGGCAAACATCACATCAGAAAATATTCAATGGTTGGATCCCATATATACTACCCACTGTCAATGTGTGTGTCACATATTAATATAAATGGAGTGAGTCTGTGAGATTAATCAAATTCACTTCAATCGTTTGGCTGAAGATTGGGCTTTGAGGCCAGGAGATTTGGTAGAAAAAGTAAGATCCGAGGTGAGTTCATAAATTATCACCTATGATACAGTGCAATAAAGGGTATTTTTTTTCTTTTCCCCACCCCACTCACAGCATTAAATAAACAAACGTTCTTTGTCATGTCTTTCTTAAGAACTGACTGCAGGGGTTTTCAGTACTATTTGAAAAATCTGATGTGAGATTTATCTGAAATAACAAATCACCAAACACTCAAACATGGACAACTCTGGTCACAAACAGCTAAACAGGTAAAGCAAGAACAGACAACAGAGTTTCAACTCTACATGTCCTTTCATAAATATCTAATGAGGTCCAGAGCCTCCAGGTAATCTACTATTGATCCTCTGTGAGTATCTGCAGGAGCACAAGCGTCCTTCGAATTGCTTCATTGTCAATAAATGGCTTTCAGTGATTCGAGGTTAATCCAAAATGGGACATACTCTGGGTCACCTACAGTCTCTAATACCTAGACATCTCCAGAGGTCAAAAGGCTAAAACTGATCTTTGTAGACTCAAGAGTCTCTCTACATCACCTTATTTCAACATTCAATTCTAAAGCAATTGCATTTTTACAGTTATTCTGAATATTTACATATCCTGAAACACCAGTGGCATCTTCAGTTGCAACAATCATAACTGAACAATCAAGCCTTAGCATCACTAAGAAAGTCAAATAGCAAAGTTCACCTAAACACAGTATTTAATTTGTGCTAGTGGTTGTGGGTGGTGGGCACCAGCACTCATTTTCAGGGGCCAGGACTTAATTTTCATCATCAATCTGTGACCCATAGCAAGACATAGAAAGGCAACACAGGGCTACAGAGCAAAGATATAGATAGGAAAACAGTGACAAAGGAGAAAGTATGAATGAAAAAGAACATAGGGTGTTACAAGAAAGAGGCATGAAGTGGAATCAAATTTGCTGCCTTGCTATTTAGAAACCCCAGCATTCAGGAGTGACAGCTCCTCAGATGCACAATTATAGGCTCCTAAGAAAACTAGGGGTGGGCGATAAATTCGGCTATGAAAGCAGAGTTGGCGGAGTTTTGGTCACTCCGGGTGTAAGGCGGAGTTCCGGGCAAATTCTGCCAACTGCCGTATGGCGTAGTTTTTTCTCACGTGTGACTCGCCAAGGATAAGTTGGCGAGTGTGAACTGGCATCCCCTAGCATGATTTTCAGGTGCTATGAGGGCACCCGGCGAGATTTCTCCCAACACGAGAGGTCACGACTGTTTGTGGTGAGAAGGCTGCTACTCGAGTAGAAAATCTACTTGAGCGTCAGCAGAATCAACTTGAGAAACAGCGTCCCCTGGGGCACTGTGTGGTGCCGTTCCTGATGATTTCTCAGTACTAAACAAGCTTCCAGAACTATAAATCAGCACGTGCAGCGCAACGTGCCTATTTCTGCCCGTCCGTAGAGCTCCGTGGAATCTCCCCGGAGTTTTCATGATACTCCACTGAGTGAAACTCCGCGAGTTCCCCCCCTAAAGAAAACCTGCACTTAATGGTGTTTTACTAATTAAGTACCATCTAAACACAACTACCTCCTCTTCTTCCTATTCTGGTCCCATTCCTTTCTAATGGAGTGAATGTGGCCCTTCACTCCCTTATTTCACCCTTGTAAAGCTGTATTCTCTTCCTATAGAAAGTGTCACATGTCCCATGCAGGCCAATTGCAGTTTTCCCTATGTTAGCATGAGCAGGTTGCAGACTGTCCTCTGCTTTACGCATGTTACTCTACAGACATATTTTGCTTTGTGCTACACTGTACTTTCACACAGAACATGCCCTTGTTTTTGCATTCTGTTCTTTCCTGGGATTTAGTCTGAAAATGTAGACAAAGTCGAATTACAATGCCCCTTGTTATTCTGTTCTGGTCAGGCCCTAGCACCTAGACAAAATACGCAAATGCAGCTGTTGTTTGGGAACACGTACTTTTGTCATATAGGTATGCACAGGTAGGTAACCCACACACTTGGAGAGGGACCCTTCCAGGGAAAAGATTGTGACAGCACCTGAGATGTAGAACATTCATCTGTGTATACTAAGGTACGGGTTCTGCTGCTAACACCTAGAGATCTTCTGATATATAATCATTTTACTGCTGTAGAAGGGGAGGGAGCAGCGGTGGCCGGCTCAGGTAAGCACGGTGAGGCAGGGCAGGGCGCGGCCGGGGGAAGCCGACGGGCGACGGAATAGGTATTATTTATTTATTTAATTATCCGTATTCCGTTGGCTTCCCCCTGCCGGGCCTGCCCCGCCCCACCAGATTCACCTGAGCGGTCCGCCGCTGGGAGGGAGGTTAGGCTACACTGTTGTATATAATGACAACTCCATTTATGATTTACAGACTACTTGCTATGCTGACCGTATTTGTGTTAGGTATGTGCCTACTTGTTGTGGCACGCATACTGCATACTAGAGCACGATCGTTAAAATAAACATTTTAAACTTTCCTCGTGTCTCTGTCAGAACTTATTGTGGACTAGTACGAGTGTGAGAGCGAAAGGGTGTGTCCTGCAACTACGATTCCCGAGAGGGTCAGGAGTGTTGTGTTCTGGGGTGTCTAATCACTTGTTCCTCTGTGAGTGAGTAGGAGGGCAAGTGAGACACTTTAGCTAGTCGGCCCCAGGCACATGGGTACGCAGGTGGTAGGATAACTCAGTCCCTGCCTACTAAGGTTCCATAATCCCAAGCACAGTTCTGTGACTCTGTAGAATCCCTGCAACATGGCGCAGCCAACGTTTAGTCTGGTATTTATACACGGGACCCCTGAGTAGCGCTTGTGCTGGTCCACAATACCCTTGCACTGTTTTTCAGAGACGTCCGTGGTGGGAGGGCTTTGCCTCCTCATTTTATAGGGAATCACCGGTTACTGTAGGTTTTTCAAGGTTGAAGTTAAAAGGTTTTAGACCCCTTTTGTGCTACCGTTTGTTTCCATTGACTTTCAGTGATGGCTCAGCCGATTGCAATTCCGGCTCATTGCCGCACTGCACTTACTCAACATTTGTTGCAGCATGGAGTCCCCAATGCATGGTCTCCAGTTGTTTTTGTAGTTGAAGCGGATCCTGCTTATCGTTTCGAAGTATTTTATTCCTAGGTTAAGTTTCCTGCTGTGGATGCGAATGATCATTCTTTCCGTGCTTATACTTCTGCCGCTGTTCCGGCAGCTTATCACCCTTATGCGGTTGTTGAAGTTCCTCTTACCGCCTGGGAGCACCAGATTTGGTTTAATGGCGCCCTACCCCGTCCTATTTCTTTTGTTCGTATGGGCCCCTTGAGTACTAATGGGGCCACTTGGCCTGTTTTGGCCGGCTTTACTCCGCTTCCCAATTATCTTAATGCTAATTGGGCAGACGTTCGTTTGTTGTATGGTCCGGTAGTTCTTTATAGAAGCCTGATCCAATTTGTTGCCTGTGCTTTTCTAGTGGTTACACCTGGGGCTGCGCCTCCAGTGCAGGCTGCACACGGTGGTGGTCTTTTGATTAGCCCTATTATTATTAATTTGGTGATGGGCAAACGTCCTCCGAATCGTGAGGACTTGCCGTTTTGGATTGCTCAAAAAATTGAACAGCTTGGTGAAGTTTCCCTCTTACAGGTTCTGTTCCGGACACTGATCTTGAACGTGAGTTGCCGATTATTATTGCTGACATTTATACGTCCTTAGGGCACAATAATTTGGGGGTTAGGCCTTCTCCACAGTTTTAGGGTAAGCCCCCTCCTGAAAAGGAGGGACATCAAGTCTTTCCTAGGAAGACATGGGACAAAAATAAGCAGCAACAGAAGCCTGGGTCTCGTGGTGGTTCTGAGCGTAGATATGATTTATGTGACCTCTCTAAGATTAAAACTCCTGACAGGTTTCAGGTTCCTGATCCTCGTTCTCCTCGTTCCTTTCAGGAATTATCTAATCAACAGTACGACAGAGGGGGACAGCAAGATCGCAGACAAGGCGAGTCCGTGCAACCCAAGCGGGACCCACAGCGCTCTTTTGACGTGAAAGTCAAGAGAGAGGAACCACCCTCATATAGAGCCCAGTTCCAGAAGAAAAAGGTTGCACCATTGACAGCGCAATATGCCCCAGACGGTGAGAACCCTCCTTCTGGACAGGAGTTGGGCAGTGACTCTCCTCGACAGCGCGGCAGAAGTTACCGTAGTGCTTCAGACACTCCACCGGTTTCTGGAGGCGAAAGCAACTGATACCTTCGTAACTGTTGAAACTGCTGACACCCGAATAGCACCTCCTTATAGACTTTATCATGTAGACATTCAGATTGAAGGTGAAATTAAGCGCACCATAAATGCTATTTTTTCAGACAAATTGACATCTTCTTATGACATTTTACTGGCGGAGGTCGATTGGCCTCCCCCATTTGTTCTTGCTTGTCCTCAAGGTGAGGATGTGATTATGCATTCCTTTTCACAATATGTCCCTGATGAGACTAAGCATGCTTATGGTGCTGAGTGGGCTCTTGCCCTAGCCCCAGCCTTATACCACATCCAGGCTGGTTGGGATAAGGATTCTCCCCCGCATGTTGTGCATGTTCGCTCTGCTCCTCAGCCACCATCTCAATATCCAATTAAATATGTTGGGACATCAACGTGCGGGTCGCACGCTGTTGGTAATTCTTTGCCTGATGAAGCCGCCAAATCCGCAGTAGCCACAGTTAGAGTTGCCGCTGTTACTCATTCTATGACTAAAATTGACGATGACATTTTGGTGGCTAGTGACGCGACCAAGGAGGGTACTCCTTTTCCACAAGGTTTCCCCTCTGGTTATACTTATCAGTCAACTACTGACAAAGTTACTTTTGTTTCTATTCCTACTGTTGGCAATCGCTTGATTCCCAACCTTGACCGCAGACATTCTCTGATAGTGGCCGCCATGAAGGAATGGCTTCTGCTCACGCTGGTGTTGCGGATTCTGTTTCTCTTTCACAACAAATCTATTGGTGGCGGGGGTTATACCAGCAAACTCACAAATATGTCATTTGTTGTGATATTTGTCAACAAATTTAGAGTTCAACTGTGTTGCGTCTACCGCTAACTCATATGTTTATTTTTAATCATCCTTTTGGTTGTATTTACCTTGATCATTGCAGTCCTATAACATCCGACACTGCTTTCAAATATATTTTGGTTGCAGTGGATTCTTGCACTAGGTTCCTCTGGGTTTGGCTGCAGCGCTCTGCTAACGCTCGCACTGTTATAAAAGATTTGCATGTCTTTGTCGGGACTTATTCCTGTGGCACTTTCCATTCCGATCAAGGTCCGGCTTTTGCCTCTAAGGCTTACCATGATTCGATGAAGTTCATGAAGGTGCAGGTGCATTTATCGTCTTCATATAGGCCTGAGGGCAATTCTGTTGTGGAGCGGATGAACTGTGACTTAAAGCAATCTTTAACAGCAAGGGTATTAGGTACGGGCGATGGCTGGTTAACTCACCTCTATGGCGTGGAACATGCTCTCAATAATCTCCTGAGAGGATCTCTATGTGGGCGGACCCGTAAAAGAAGCTTTTTGGTATCAAGATGTTTGTTCCAGACCTTGAAGGTCTAGATGTTGTGGTGGCTGCGGCAACCTTGGACGTAGATCACTACTGTGCTGTCTTACAGGATCTACAAAAGTGTTGTGATACTCTGGCAAAATCTCTTTTGCCATCGACTTCGCCTGACGAAGCAGCTGTTCTGATTCCGGTTTCCAGCTGGCTCCCAAAAGTTGGTGATCTGGTTCGTGAAAGGGTGGCGATCACGAAACAATTCAATCCGTCCTACTGTACTCCTGTTCCAGTGCTTGGTCTTCAGGGTGCCTGAACTGTGATTTTACCTCCTCTGCCAGGATCCAAGGGTAATCACTTTATTTCAATTGACCATGTCAAGCTACACCTTATGGCCAATACTGAATAGTGTGCCTCCGGGTGTCACAGGACAGGATATTAGTTTACAGCCTGTGAGCTCCATTCTTTCTGATTCTCCCTGGCTGCCGGAGGGGGATGTTGAGTCTTTAGTTGAGCTGATATCTGTTTTACCTTACACAACCTCCACAATGGAAATAATGTATTCTGATCCACCCCCAATGAATCCCCAACGAGGAGTGCAAGCCTCAAGTTTAACTCCAGGAACCAAGCCTCCATTATTTCAGCTTTGTTCTTCTAGATACTATATTGATCGAGACAATTTTTCTTCGGACAATTCTTTGTTGTCTTCAGCTTTATCCCCACCACCAGCGAGAATTTGTGTATTCATATCTTGGTTAAAATGCACTTGTCTAGTTCCACCGTGGACGTATGTCTGGATCGTGTTTTCCATGGTATTTTTGTTCATTTGGACTGGATTTGTGACAGTTGTTTTCCTTTTGATTAATGGCCATTACCTCCTAGAACATTCTGTTGCAGACTTTGTCAACGGGATGTTGGCCCCACATTCATCCTTGCATGGAATGAAAAGAGATCAGTCCCTTGTTAACATTTCAGTGGTCCCAGTCACTGATGGAATTGTATGGGATAAGGTACCATTCGATACATTTGGTCCGTCTGAGACCCTGCAGATACCATATGTATTCTGTGTTTCTATGGGTGATGTGATAATACCTGGGTTACAATCAGATGATTGGGATGTCAATGCCGTGAATTCAATGTTTTCCGAATTGCAATATTACACTGTTTTTGATACTGAAGATTTATATTTGAACTCTGCTAACTATGCCAATTTGTTCTGTTATCAACATTATGGTCATCATTTTCTGCACAGAGCAAATGGACAGCGTCCCCACTTTAACTATACTCAAAGGGAACATTGCCCAACTCCATTTCAGGGTCGTTCTAACACACAAAAAATGAAGTACACTTATTTTACCGGTTACAACCTTTCGGATCTGGTATCACATTATTTTTAATTGGCTCCCAATGTTTCAGAAAAATATATGCTTATTAAGACTAAGTTAATTTATTCATCTCATTTTATTTATAACCTAGCCCTGAAAGGATACAATTATTGGAAGGACAATATACATTTGAAATCCGTATGGGGTACTAAGTCCTGGCAAGTATTGAATCTTTATCCCATGCATGTCTGATACATGCTCAAATTACTTTTTTAATGACACGGTCTAACAGAAAACTTGTCTGGGGTTGGCTAAGATTAAAGAATTGAATACTCCCACTATTCCGTCCGTGGCCCTATTTGACAATTGGCAATCTTATACCAATTATACTGCAGACCAACTAAATAGTATGATACAAAATGGTGCATTTAATTCCACTGCGATACCTCCATCTGGCTGGTCATTGTGGCCTCTGAACATAAATGTTTGTCATTCTAGTTTCGTGAACACTACTTCATGGTTTACATTAAATAGACCTGATCCACATTACCCACATTCCAAGACTGTTACCATTTATTCTGTAGGTAAATTATGTCAACAATGGTTAGAACATTCCACATTGTCTGCCGTGAAACAGCATCTTTCAATTCTATTGGAAGATATAAACCTTTCTGATTTCCTTTTGGGTCCAAAATCCCCTCATTCAAAACGATTTGTTTATGCTGCATATAATGAATTTTTGAAATTGTCGCAAATGGGAGCTGCTGTACGTTTACGCAAAAATGATCAGGACAATTTAGACAAAGTACATGCTGTTTTCGACAAAAGCATTAATATGTTATCCTCTCGTATTTATATTTGAGACAATATTGTGTCTTCTGTTATTGATATTGTACAGAATGAAATGTTTAGCATGTATCATGGCCAAAATCAACTTAGAACAGTTATGCAATTTGGTTGGACACTGCAAACACAAACAAAAGGGGCACGTACCTTGGCATTACCTGAATTGTAGCGCATTGTTCTTATAATTCAATTTAACACATAAACAGCAATTCAAGGACACAAGTTATACCATGCAACATATAGAAAAACTTGAACAGCTTCCTTTCACGGTAGCGGAAACTCATCCAGCAGTTTGGTTAATATATGCGGTTATCTCGTTGCCCATCTCGATGTTTCAATTTATTGCTTGCATGAAACATTTCCCTATAGGTAGATATGAACCCCTTGGGAGCAGTTACATACATGAGTTATGGTCCCTGCCTTTTACATATCATTGTCAACAGGCTGAAAGAGAAGCTTTTCTTATGGGAGAAACGTGCGACTTCACTGCTGGTCATTCTCTTGTCTGTCAACAAGTAAAAATCCACGGTGCCTGTAATGTTTCTGCACCTAATTTGACTTGATATTTGAAAGGAACTCCGGTTCCCTCAATTATTCCCACCCTCACATTGCTTTCAAATTGCAGTTATCTTGTTCTTAATAATCATGACTGTTGCAGTCTGCGTGCGGGAATCCCGTACGTAGTGTCTGTTTCTCAGTTAGTTACTTGTTGCAACAACGTCCTGTTTCCCCCTCCACATGGGAGTGTAGATAGTTTGTTGTGGCCTTCCATTCCAACCCTGAAAACAGATTTCAATAAGCTAAGCAGACTCAAAGCACTTTAGCACGCAAGTCCTTCAAATTGCAGGTGGTGAGAACGTCTAGTGAAATACAATATTTACTGAACACAAATCTCCATTGCATTTCGGAGAATTGATGCATCAAATATTTAATGCGTCTAATACCACGGGCGTGGCACACTTTTTGGAACTCGTGGGCTCTGGCCTCGTGACTTCGTTTCATTCTATTTTTGGAGTAATCCCAGCTCTTACACATTCTATTTTTTCCAGCGTATTTGGTGGGTTCCCGCTGCTGCACATCTTGATTTTCGGCATCATCGTGCTGTTCTTTCCATTTTGCAATGGCTGCTCCATTTGTGGTCCTGCCCGGACAGGCATCACTGCAGCTGTACCGTGATCGAATGCTACAATATTTTGGAATGATGCCTCTAGATGCTGAATTTTGTCTGACTTTCCGATATGCTTACTTCACCTGTGTGCAACCTGTGTTTCATTGCATCTGGTGCCCCTTTCAGTGGGCCCTGGATATCTGCCTGGCTATCCCCTCTCTTGCTGTCCCAGATTTCGAACTGTTGATGGGTCCCTTATTGGCCCCTAACCAGGACTGTTCCTTGGGTATGCGACTTGTATACAGCCCATTGTTGGGGCCAGTGGCCAGAGGTGGTCTCTATGCAACTGCACAGCATCTCCTGGATCTCAGTTTCATCGAGTTCCACACAGGTTCTTCTTGGATGGTTCTATCTACAACTGGAAACGAGGAGCATGTTTGTTCCTTTGCCCTACTCAAATGGATGGCAACTATTTCCAATTTGGAAGGCTCAGATATCTTACTGGAGTTGATGTTGTTCCATTTGGCATCTTACATCTTTGGTCCCACCGATACGCTGTAATTGGATATATTTTTGTGCACAAAAAATTGCATCACATTCGGCAATACTAAGTTTCAGACAATCTTGACCTGCAATGGCTTACACACTTTGGTTCTGCTTATCATCTGATTTCTGTCGTCATTCAGTACTACTATCCTGACCAAGGGGAGGGTGTCACAGGTCCCGTGCAGGCCCATTGTCATTTTCCCTATGTTAGCATGATCACGTTGCAGACTATCCTCTGCTTTGCACACGTTACTCTACAGACATATTTTGCTTTGTGCTACACTGTACTTTCACACAGAACACGCTCTTGTTTTTGTGTTATGTTCTTTCCTGGGATTTAGTCTCAACATGTAGACAAGGTTGAACAACAATGCCCCTTGTTACTCTGTTCAAGTCAGGCCCTAGCACCTAGACAAAACATGCAAATACAGCTGTTGTTTGTGAACACGTACTTTTGTCATATAGTAATGCACAGATAGGTAACACACACTGTTTGAGAGAGACCTTTCCAGGGAAAAGATTGTGACAGCACCTGAGATGTAGAACATTCATCTGTGTATACTAAGGTACGGGATCGGCTGCTATATAATCATTTTGCTTCTGTAGAAGGAGAGGGAGGTTAGGCTACACTGTCCTATTTAATGACAGCTCCATTTATGATTTACAGACTACTTGCTATGCTAACCGTATTTGTGTTAGGCATTTTCCTACTTATTGTGGCATGTATACTGCATACTAGAGCACAATAGTTAAAATAAACATTTTAATCTTTCCCCGTGTCTCTGTCAGAACTTATTGTGGACTAGTGTGAGAGCAAAAGGGTGTGGCCTACAACCGCGATTCCTGAGAGGATCGGGAGTGTTGTGTGCTGGGCTGTCTAATCACTTGTTCCTCTGTGAGTGAGTAGGAGGGCAAGTGAGACACTATAGCTAGTCGGTCCCAGGCTCATGGGTACATAGGTGGTAGGATGACTCAGTCCCTGCCTACTGAGGTTCCATAATCCCAAGCATAGTGCTGTGACTCCGCAGAATCCCTGCAATAAAAGAGCTACACGAAGTTTAAAGAATCTCCACTTCCTCCACACTTCCCGTTTTTCTTTTTGTGTGCCCTTCCTTCGTAGAGCTATTGAGGGGTTCAAGTGGCCCCTCATGTTGTTAAAGTATTTCGTTGTTACTCTGTATAATGCCTATCTAAAAATCTAAATCTAAATCCGTAAAGCGCGAACTACTCACCCTTACGGGTCTCAAGGCGCTGGGGGCCATCGTGGAGATTAAGTGAGCTATTGCCCAGAGTCACATGGTGCTGAGCTGAGCTGCCGCCAGAGCCGGGGATCGAACCGTGAGCCCTGTGCTCCGAAGTCAGCTGCCCTGGCCGCTGCACCACACTTTGTTGTGCGGTTTCTAGGGCACTGTATGATTGCTGCCCCTCAGGAGCTGCAGGCAGCGCTCCCCGTTTGGGTATTTAAAGACCTGGTTGAGTTGCGGCAGTTTGGGCGCTACAGTTTGATTACCTGTGGATTGCCTAGGCACCGCAGACTATTCGGGTCAGATCCCCGGGGCCGCATGTAGTCAGGAGAGTCGCCAGTTTATGTAAGGGAGCAGTGTGAGCTCCCAGGGGCGTTCTGTTGCTTTTCCCAAGAGACATGCAATAAGCCGCGTCTCGTTGAGATCAGCTTTCATGTCTGAGAGTGGGTGCTCCTTTTTTCACAAGATTGTCCTTAGGGAGTCACGTTTTTTGCAAGCTGCGTTTCGGGGACTAAACTATTAATATGGGAGTTTTGAGACAGTGCAGTACCCACACTCTTCTTTCTACCTATCTGAAGTGCCTATTCTCCACCGGAGTGTTTTTGGTGATTTTAGTTTTTTTTTTTTTTGCTCAGGCATGAAATGGTTCTCCCTTTCAGGACCTTTGGTGTATATATTTCCTTGTTTTTCTCTCTTACTCTGTCTCCGTGTGGGCTTTGCTTAAATCACCATGGGCAAACACTTCCTTACGACCGACGTCTCTTCAGACAGGTTCCTTCTAGGGGTGTGCGGACTGTTCCATTTTGCCTGGGTAATTAAAGATTTTTTGGCCACTCCACGTTACTCTTTAACGCGGAATTCTGGCCAAATTTCGCCAATTGCCATTTGGCTATATTTTCCTCCTGCAAGGCTCCAGAATATGCGAGCGAGATTTGGCGTCCTCTGGTGCAATTTCCTAACATGGTTGGTCGCTGGTGTTTGCGAGCAGTCGCGGTCAGAGGGTTGCCATTTGAGTAGATTTGTTGCCGCTTGAGCCGGTTTCCTACTCGAGCGGCAGCAAAATCAACTCGAATGGCCGCGCACTCTTGCACAATGCAAGGTACTGTTCGTGCTGATTTTCAGCGCTGCTCGCACTACCGGCACTAAATTGCAGCACAAGCAGCGTGAGCTGCATATTTTCCACTCATTGGCAGAACTCCGTAAAATCTTGCAGTTTTTCTGTAACTCCACTGAATTCTACAGAGTAAAACTCCACGAGTTCCACCCACCCCTAGCTCCTTCATGGCATTCATGAGGATAGTCATAGACACCATTCAACTTCTATGTCTGAGGCTCATCTTCAGGAAATGGAAAGAAACTGTCAGACGCTTACAACAAACATCATAGCAAAGGTTCCTCGCCTATTTCTCTAATTTCCTCTGATGGATCTTTGTGGTCGCTCTCCTCTCCATCTAGTTCTTCTTGAACTTCCCCAGATTATGACGAGGAGGAGGTTGTTTTTCCCTCAGACTCTTCTTCCAGAGGTAAATATATTTGAAAGGAGGACTTAGAACCTGTCATTGCTTACCTGTCCATCTAACCTCTAGCCTCTTCAGGATTATGATCAGCCTAGTACTAGTGGAGACTGGTTCAGGAAATTCCAGAGGCCAACAGTTCCTAAGGTGCCAGTAATTATGCCAATTCAGAACCTGTTGAAATGAGAATGGAGAGATCCAGCAAGAGTCTCAGTGCCTAGGTTTAGGGGAGACTTTATCTGCTGGCACATGGAATAACTGAGTTACCGCAGATCCTGATTCTTGATCCTCTCCTTTCTAATCTCACTGGGAACCCTTCTTTGCTTACTGAAGATGTCAGCTTATCTGGTACGGTACATAGCAAGGTAGAGGCTGCCCAAAAAAGAGCACATGCAGGTCTCAGCCTTTCTTTACAATATGAAATATATATTGTGCATACTTCACAGTTATAAGTTATGGATTTCTAGTCTCTCTCTTTAGCAATCCAAGACGGGGAGAATTATTCACAATTGTTGGACAGCATGAAAATCCAGGCAAAATCCCTTTCAGATATCACTTTTGATAATTTAAGAGCATCTGCTACAGCCTCAGCTAGTTCAGTGGCTGAAAGACGACATCTTCATTTACAAAACTGGAAGGTGGAGGTGGCTCAAAAGAACTGCTTGTTGAGAATGACTTTCTCTGGTAACAGGCTGTTTGGTGATGAATTGGAGGAGTTTCTCAAAAAATCCTTTAAGAGCCAGAAGCATGTCCAGCCTTTTTGACCTAAACAAAAGAATGAATCGGGAGTCCAGTAGAAAAAGATCTGAACTGTACAGAAGACATGGAACAGATTTTCAACAGAGCCGGTCTCGCTTTCACGCACGCCTTCTAAGGTTTCTGGGTCCTCCCGTACACTTAATGCTACGGGAGGTTCTAAACAGCCTTCCTGACTAGACCATGCCCTACCCAAGTCCTGTGGGGGTATCTCCTTTTTTTCAGGAGGTATGGAGGACCTGAATTGGCAACAGCTGGGTGCTTAAGGTCGTGTCACGGGGTTAGGTCTTAAAAGTCTCCTTAGAGTTTCAGCACCTCATTTTTCAAACCCAGTGGCCCAGGGAGATGGTCAAGAAAAGAGCCCTGAGAAAGAGCATTGCCTCCTTATCTACTAAACATGCCATAATCAAGGTTCACTCTCAGGAGAGAGGGTAGGGTTGTCATTCTCGAGTCTTCCTGATCAGGAAAATCATTGGAGATTTCTGTATGATTATAGACCTCCATTTCCTGAACAAGTGCATTCAGACCATTCACTTCAAAATGAATACTTTGCAGCAGGTGATCCCTTTAATCTCCCCTGGAGACTTTTTGACAAAGATAGCTAATGAGGACACATCCCTGCATGTGCCAGTGGCTCGGGTTTCAAAGAGGTTCCTCAGTTTTGCGATTGGCCCAGACCACTGCTTCCTTTTGCAATCAAGTCTTCTCCTCCGATTTTCACAAAGGTACTTGCTCCAGTAATTGGTCTCTGGCATTCCCAAGGTGTTATCATCCACCCTTATCTGCAGGATGTGTTAATTCAGGCTCCCTCTCAGAAGAAGGCTCTAGCAGACATGACCAGAGCTGTAGAGACTCTGCAACATTTTGGCTTCCTTATCAATCACCCGAAATCCCTGCTGGTTCCAACCCAGACAGTAGACTATATTGGGGTACTCTTCAACATTCCCTTGGGGATGGTTTTCCTTCTGGAGGCCAGACGCTCCAGGCTGAGGACTCTCATTTGGGCCCTGCTCCAGAAAGCAGAGATTTCAGCAGAGGAGTTGTGACTTCAAAGTCATATGGTGAGCACTTACCCTTTTTCTGTTTTGTTAAATGTTATCATTGTTTGCACTTGATATTTAATGCTGTTTCTTTTTTCTAGGCAGCAACACTGGCCATCATTCTGTGGTCTCGACTTCACCTGGGTCATGTAGTTCCTCATATCCTCATCCATAGACATCCCAGCCAGGAGAATCATGACAGTATGATTCTGGTGTTCATTTCAGTCCATCAGGAACTCCTTTGGTGGCTAACCCCACTGTCCCTAGAGAGGGCTACTCCTCTTTCCCCCCCCTGCTCCAGGGATCCTTACAACTGATGCAATCAGTCTGGGTTGGAGGGCAGTCCTGGGAGGCCCAGATCACTCAGGGTCTTTTGACACTGAAAAAAAGCAGTCTTTCCTCCAACAGGAAAGAGCTGAGAACAGTCTGGAATGCTCGGTTGTTCTTTGCTCCTCTTTTGAAACATCAGGCTGTTTTGGTTCGTGTCGACAATCGTACTGTGATGTCAGAAATAAACCAACAATTGTGCACCGGTTCCTCTTCTCACAACAGTCTGGCTCTCTTAATTTGTTCCTGGGCGGAGTTCAATCTCCTCAGTCTCAGAGCGACTCACATTCAGAGAGCACTAAAACATCAGGCGGACCTTTTAAGTCAAGCTTTTCCATCATCTCAGGAGTTTGTCCTGGTTCCCCAAGTTTTTCTCCAGATCTGCAGTAGTGGACTTTTTGCCTCGCCCGAACGCCAAAGGCCCTCGCTTTTTCATGTGGTTTCAGACTCAGGGGGCACTGATGCTCTGTCTGTCTAGTCCCTGGCCTTTAGGCCTCCTGTGTGCATTCCCTCCTTTAGCCCTGATTACCAGGTTTATGGCGCATCACCTGAGGGAACCTGCAGAGGTAATTCAGGTATGTATCTGGCACCCTTGGTTCCCTCTTCTCCGGCTTCTGGAGGAATAATGGCTTCTACCTCTGACCCCTTCCTCTGAGCCAGCCTGTCCTTCCTGTACAGGCCCTGGCCAAGTTGAGACTTTTGGTTTGGAGGTTAAGAGCTAAGGTCTCCTAAAAAGAGGTCCATCTGTATCAGTATCTTGTTTCTTTCAGTCACTATGAGATCTTCCACCAATAAAGCGTATGAACATCATTAGAAGTCTTTTGACCATTGGTGAAGAGACAAGTCTTTGTCCCCTATTTCCGCTCCCACTGAGGATATTTTCCAGTTTCTCCAGGAGGGTTTTGAGAAAGGTCTGTAAGTTTTTACTCTCAAACTCCAGTGGTTGTCCATTAAAATATTTAGGTCTCCTTGGGAAAATTTGTCATCCATTGGACTTCTGGCCTCTAAATTGTTTAAAGTTTTTCAGATTTTGAGGCCTACATTTCTTTCTTTTTTCCTTCCTGGGAACTGCCATTAGTTCTTTCCCACCTACAGAGGGAACCTTATGAACCTTTAAAAGATTTATCCCTCAGATTTCTTACATATAAAGGATTTTTGGGCGTCCATCCCCTCCGCAAGGCGGCTTGGGGAGCTAAATCATCTGGTGTGCCGTTCTCCATACTTGAGATTCTTCAATGACAGGGTTGTGTTAACTCTCAATCCAAAATTTCTCCCTAAAATTAATTCTTCCTTTCATCAAGAGCAGGAGATTGTTCTACCTATACTTCCACAGGAGGTCTTGCTCCTGATTCTTAGGTCTCTCTCCTTGATGTTGTGAGCGCCCTTAAGATTTACCTTGCCCGTCCAGCCAAGTTTCAACAGTCTGTTCGTGAACTTCTGTCCTGTGAAAAGGGGTGAGAAGCCATGTTTCTCGACATTAGCCAGATGGGTCAAGTCTGTTTTCTTTGTTCAGCATATGTAGCTGCAGGTGCGTATATGCCTGGCGGCATCAAGGCTAACTCCACCCGAGGTATGGCGGCATCTTGGGCTGAGTGGTCTGGAGTTTCAATTAAGGACATATGTAAAGCTGCTAAGTGGGCTTACCACTTTATCTCTCATTATAGGCTCAATGTCAGAAATTTCTTTCAGATCTCAAGTTATGCAGGTTTCTAGGTATGAGAAAATTGTTACATTTTCTAAACAGTCATGATGTTTACACTTTATATATTTAACTATTGTTATAAGTAGATTGGATTGAATGGAAATAAACTCCTTCCTTCTATTTCTATTGTGCTGGTATATTTTTTATTTTTACTGATACTGATGCAAGTTTGATTGCTTGGGCATTCTCCATTAGTAAGGAATGAGACGGGGATAGGAAGAAGAGGAGGTAATACCTGGATTACTAACCGGAATTCTTCATTACTCCAATTCTTCCTAGCTCGTCCCATTGCTTACATCCCTCCCACCCTCCCTTTCTTTACAAGTCCCAGGAGGGCTGCTGCAAGGAACAGAAGTGTGGAGGAAGGAGATCATCTTTATACTTCATGTAGCTCTATTTATGGAAAGAGAAGACTGCTTTGTGAGGGTGAGATAAGGGAGTGAATGGGTACACTCACTCCATTAGTAAGGAATGGGACGAGTAAGGAAGAATCAGAGTAATTAAGATTACCGGTAAGTAATTCAGGCATTAACGCAATAAACTTAAACACCAATGCACCTGCATTTCACTTTTTTTTTAATACAAATTAAGTACTCCTAAACAAAATAACATTTTCTGGTTAATACTAGTTAATACTTAGATGTCATCTGGTATCACAATAGTCTAATCATTACTAATTACTCAAAAGGCCTTCTCCAATTTAAATAACCTGGAAGGCCTTCAAATCATGGCTAACAAGACACATTGTAACATCTTGAAAAAACACCAATCATCTGTACACTACTTTTTAAATGCTCATATGGAAACGTGTAAAACTGGGTGCAAACACTATTTCGTTGTTTCTATGCTGGCTTTTTTCATCAACTTATTTTTGTAGCACTGTGTGCACTTTTACCTCCTCCGCCATTTTGCGACTGCATCAATATCAGCTTCTATAGGACGTTCCAGACAAGCCAAAAATGGGGGGGGAGGTGGAATTGGCACTGAAGGCTTCAGCACAGCGCTAAAATGGGCAGACAAATATCTGCGCTGGTTCTAGTTCTGCATTCGGGTTGAAAGGTATTTTTTTTTTAACTTTACCTGATTAATCAAACTAGCATTTGCAATGCAATAGGTCTCGCCTTTACGTGAGTTTGAGTTATTGACATTGAAATGACAATGCCTTTTATTTTTGTTTCCGTTTTTGAAACATAAATAAAAGGCATTGTTATTTACATTGCCAATAACTTAAACTCGCGTAAATGCGAGAACGATTGCATTGCAAATGCTTGTTTTTTAAAGCCCAGGGGGATTAAGTGGTTTGTCAAATGCAGGTCCTACCAGGGGGCATGGACAGACGGGGAGATAGGAGCTTGGATGGTTAAAACACTGGTTCACTACATCGGATCACGTTCCTAAATAGCATAGCAAAAATAAAACCGTGTTTGTAAAGACGCCTCCCGCGCTGCAGCTTTTCCCTCCCAGTCTCAGATATGAACAAACACTGGCCGCTCACAGCCATCTCCACACATTTCATATTAACAGTGTCGAAGACTGTGAGAGGTCGTCCCTGAGTAGCCGCTCGATGCGCCACGTTGTGCTCCTGTTCGTGGGTCTAATTGAAAGGGGGAAGGGGCGTGGGGGGGGGGGGGGGGGCAGTGAGAAGTGAGTAGCGGCCCCCGAAGACGTAAGTTCTTGTAAGCACTATACCAAAGTTCCAGATTTCAAAATGAAACCGTTGAACCTGAACATTCCAGCTGCGTCCAATTCAGTGAGAGTGCACATTTGTGCGACTGAGGCATATGTTTCCACGCAGCTGTCAGGAATGCAGAGCAGGGCAAGTCTAGACGGATCTACCAAATGAAATGCAGGGGCCCCAAAGGAAACGGACAAACTATGCGGCACATGACAGTTTTCAAAGATGAACTGAGCTGAACGAAAGAATTAAATGCAATTAATATTCAGAACACTTGGGAGTGAGACATCAAATGAAAATAGGGCCCTTTTGAAGACACCGAAACAGAACGCTTCAGGCGCGCTGGGGCAGTCTGAAATCCCTTGCGATTGGCTAAAATTGTACGTTTAAAAGCACACTGAACGCACACTGCACAAAAGCCTACCTTTGGTGCCGATCACTACGTTGCGATGCTAGAAGCCAGTAAACTAGGAGCACACCCTCCTACGTCACAGAAACAAAGATGGCGTCGGCCTGTCCAAATGGGCCGTCCTAAAATCGGACAAGGCGGTAACCAAAAACCACAATTGCCAATCACGTGCCAGCGTTTAACATAAACGCTGACGCAAGCCAATTGAAAAGAAGGTCGTGGCTTAAAGTCACCTTCTGAAACCGTATCGATTCCAAGAAACCCTCGCAGAGCGAGCAGCGCATGCGCGCTGCGACACCAGGCGAGACCTAGCACAAAAGCTTACCTTTGGTGCCGATCACTACGTTGCGATGCTAGAAGCCAGTAAACTAGGAGCACACCCTCCTACGTCACAGAAACAAAGATGGCGTCGGCCTGTCCAAATGGGCCGTCCTAAAATCGGACAAGGCGGTAACCAAAAAGCACAATTGCCAATCACGCGCCAGCGTTTAACATAAACGCTGACGCAAGCCAATTGAAAAGAAGGGCGTAGCTTAAAGTCACCTTCTGAAACCGTATCGATTCCAAGAAGCCCTCGCAGAGCGAGCAGCGCATGCGCGCTGCAACGCCAGGCGAGACCTAAAAAGGGTGAAGATCACAAAGGTGCAGCAGGTCCAAATTGGGTTGTGGAATCTCTGCCCGTGGCGTTGCAGATTATTAAAGGATAAGTCAATTTAACATCTGCAACGTTTACAGAGAAAGCTACAGTTGCCAGAAAGCAACATAATGTCATAAAAAAGAATGCAAACCAGTGCTCCATCTCTCTAAAGGCGAGACTAGGGTAGATGCTGTGTTTGGTCATGCGTTTTTCCTAAGGTCTGTAATTATCTCAGCGCAGTTTAACATAATGTATGGATCTAGCTGACTTTCCCCAGATAATTGTGGCGGCTGTTAAATAATTGATGTATTTCACAATTAATTTCCATTTCCTTTCAAATTCCTTTTTTAATTAGTACTTATTCTTTGGATTTTTGAAGCTTGCAATGACTTTGAAAATGGTTCTCCGGGTGCATCTAAAGGAGAAATTATGCTTAAGTTCCACTACTTTGCAGCAATGGATCCTAATGCGCTTGAATAGCTTTGTTTTTACTTTGACAATAATACATTGATGCTACTCAGACCAGTGAAGCCCGACACACTGCACTAATCAATGCTTTCTTAAAAAGTGATATTGTCCCAGAATGATGTATATTATATGCAAACATTATGTCCATCATACGTACCAGGACCGAGGATGTAAAACACAACGGGCACAGTCCACGATCCGTTTCCTGCCAGGGAGGTGGCGCGGATCTTCGCAGAGTAATTCCCAGGCTGCAGTAGTGTCAGGTAGACCCCTCTGTATTTTCCGTAGCGTTGCCGGGAAACACAGACCACTGTGGCTGGGACTTCCTGGAAATGGAGAATAAAGGTCTATTAGTTCAGGTTATGATACAAGAAGACTTTAAATGTCCATATTAGGTAAGATGTTACTCCATGCATAGAGAGGTGCCAGTGTTCTGGGAACTCTAACTCACTTGGTGACTTCGGTTCCTATGCCAATTGAGTCCTTAACTGTATCACAAAACGCAAAACATCTCCACCTTCAAACATGACACACCATTGGACATTTTGTACACAAACCTTACTGAACACCTGAGTCTGGAACACGTTAATAAACTGATCAGATATGGGCTGTGCTGAGAGAGACGTTCTATTTGCAGAGGCCGCCCCCGAAGGGGGCTTGCGGGCCACCGCCTTAACAGCCTCCAGGGACCCGAAAAATCAGGTTTGGGCGGATCAGCACGCCCAAAGACTAAGAGGTAGAGATGCAGCCCTCCCCTGCGGGAGTTAGCGCGCCAAGGAAAATGGCGCCGAAATACCTGGCCAATGGGGGGCCAGGTATTTGTTCAAACCCCCCAATGAGGAAGCCGCCGCGAGGGACTGGGGGGGGGGGAGGGCGGGGGGAGTGTAAGGCACCGCTCCACCAGCACAGGCCCTATAATTTCACCATGGAGAGCTGGGGAGCGGTGCCACGACGAATCTCGAAATACACCTAAGGAACAGCAGCGTCGCAGTGCTGGACAACGGGCAAGGCAGATAAGAGGGGGTAAAATTACTGGTTATGGAGCACACCGACAGGGCGGCGTGTAGGATGAGGGCCACTCACTTGGGGATGCCTTACGGCAGGGTGAGTATGCCGGAAAAGGGGGTAGCAAATGGAGACGGCACTCGCAGCCCAGACCCGCCGGATGGCAGGGCACAAAAGAGAAAAACAAGGTAGCGAGTTGGGGCCTAACTCCGGGGAGAGGCTACCCCCCACACGCAACCAGCGGGAAAACCAACGGAACACTGTATGACCCCAAAACCGGCAGGAATTATTTAGGACCCCAGTAACGGGGCGGGATAACGAACTGTCGCAGGATGATTTATGACCTGTA
The DNA here is from genome assembly GCA_963921515.1 of Calotriton arnoldi. Taxonomy (NCBI): domain Eukaryota; kingdom Metazoa; phylum Chordata; class Amphibia; order Caudata; family Salamandridae; genus Calotriton; species Calotriton arnoldi. The sequence continues at coordinate 125,494 of CAWUFW010013351.1, read as the reverse complement.
AGATGGAAAATTGATTTATGATACCAATGTATGACAGTTTTCTATGATGATTTATGACCAGGGCATTGTAATGCGAAACCTAATGTAGGTCATGCAAATAAAACTGCGGCCAACATCGACCACAACATAACGCGTGTTGGCTAATTTAGTGTAAGAAGAGAATGTAAGTTTGGCATGTCATTTGGAATGGGCACAGTGTGGGGGTTAAAGTAAATTCCACCGACAAAGGGTTTTTCGGTGGTATAGGTTACTTGAATTCACTTTCAGGGAGAAAATGCTTTCTTTAAAAGAGTTTCTGTAAGTGGCCATCTTGGGGCATGATTTCGGCCGCATGTTATGTAGTCTAGTTACTTGACCATGGGGTTGCCATGTATAAGTTGCTTTCCAAGGGCATTGTGCTCAAGAATCTCAGTTGAGGCACTGTGACCCTTGCCCAAACCCCCTATGTTTGGCCCTTTTCAGATATCAGAGATTAAGACCAAGGTCATCTAGATCTTCTACCAACCGTACTAAAACGTCTCACTTTATAGGCAACCGCCTTCCCCTCTGCCACCCCCTTCTGTGGGTTGTTCCAATAATGCATAAGTTACCCACCGTAAGTAGATTTCAGGCCATTGGGCCCAACCTTAATTTGTGCAGACTTACATGTGGTTGCTACCAGTGCATTCGTTATCCTAAATCTGAGTGCTACCTGTGAGTCTCCTATTCTGCGTTGGAGTTCTAAGTATGTTCTTTCCAGGCCTAGACGCTACGATTCAATTATTTCTGCTCAGGAGCATGGCTATTCATCTGCAGGGTGCCATTGAGTGCTACCCTTAAACTTGCCCTACATCTGACTATTTACAGTGAGTTGATTCATCTGGTGCTTCCAAGGGAATTGTTTTACCTTAGTGTCGGTGCTGCTCATGAATGTGTTCCACATTCATCTTGGGAATACTTGCATCTGCAGCAACCCTCTAATCAGCTTTTACATCCAACTCGATTACTATATGAGGCCCCCCTGAATGTGCTTAATTTTAAATCTGGGTACTACCTGTAAATTGTGCATGCACATGCAAATATTACACATTGATGTGTTCTTCTGGCCTGGGCACAATGAGTCGATTTTGCGCCCTGTAAACTGTTTTATTCTGTATCTGTATGTTATCTCATGCTGATTACACCTGAACAATTTCACTCGCCCATTGGTCCTGCCTGTGAATTGCTTCCCTTCCTGGGACAACCAATTACAGTCTGCATCGGGGTGTCACCTCTGTGTTGGTATGACTTAAATAAGTTTATCTGCTCAGTTGCATTATTATTCTACTTGCGGTACTACCTATGAATTGTTTCTGCATCCGAGTACTACTAGAGAGATGTTTCCACTTTCTACCTGGGTATTTCCATTAGTTGCTAGCCAAACTATTTCTTCTGCATCTGGGTGGTACTCGAGAACTGTTTATTCTGCATGTGTGCTTAAAACTGTGTTGTTAGCATACTTCATCTAAGCATCACAAGAGAGTTCTACTCTGAAAAGCATTCAACCAGTTCACTGGCTATATATATCATCTATGCTTCATCCACAAGAACTTTCATTCAGTTTGGAAGCCCCCCATGTACTGGTATCCCTTGCATTTTGGTGTTTCATGGGACCGCCACCGTTGCTGGATGTCTTATTTCTTCATCAGTCACACAAAATCTCCAAGTTAAGGCTATCTCCCTCCTGATGGGAACCACAATCTCCTCTACTCTCGCGGCCTACCACCTCTGAGTGGCTTAATATTAACAGCAGTCTTCCACCTCCTATCATATACACCCTGATAGCAACGCTAAACCCTCAATCCTCCTCTCCCCCTTTTTCAATTTATTATGCAAACAGCTAAACGCATCCATCTCCAATATTAAACATTCTCACTTCACTTCCTCCTCTCTACCTATTGTCCCTTCCAAGCTCAGCTAATGTTTTCGCATTACTGTTACACCTATAGCTAAAATCACTCCAAGATATACATTCTTCAACAGCCTGAACTAGTCCATCACTGACTCTTCACAGGCACTACCCCAAAAACAAAGTGAAGGGACTCAGCAGAGGGACTTCCCAGAATCCACACATCATGGCTCTTGCCATCATTACTCTGTACTGTTGTTAAATGCAACCTGTCCCCACAATCACATTTCTCGCTTCTCTTCTTATTTAGCAACCTTTTTCCCTTACTCTCCCTTTGAAGATTCCTGCTATGCCTTCATCTCATCCATCATCCTGAACCACTTTTATTTTATCCTACTTGGCAACTTGACCATCTAGTTTGGTCACAGCACTGAGAATTCATCACTCCCATACTGGAGTCCTCAACTTCTACTGCCATGTCTATCACCTAACGCCTCACCATGGCGTAACTTAGATGTCTTTCATTTTGACCCTCTAAGTCCATAAGCCATTCTCGAGTGATCACCAAGTCATTGCCTTCACTATTCAGATGCCTTCCTGAAAGTCTAAACTGTCCTTAATGACGAATGCACCGACACCAGCATTGGAAGAAGTTATGGTGCTCCATTCAGGAGGATCTTATTTGCACCACATCAGACCTTCAAGTGAAAGGAGCAAGCTGTATCCTCCTTTAACCAATCTCTTGATTCCTTGGACCTTCTGGAAAAACGTCATCCCAGTCATGACTTACGACATTCCAAATGGTACACAAATTAACTCTTTTTATCAGATTTAAGAACTGCATTCTGGACTGCAATTCAAATGGGAGAACCACCCTGCTCCATCTCTGACAAAAAGCCCTAGAACCCTAATCCCACTGCACAGTATAGACAATTGTCATGGACAAGACCCTGTGCCACCCTTTGCCTCTCAGGCACAACCTTTGTAGTGCTACCTCTATAGTGCTTCAGTTCTTTGTTCAGCTCCATAGCTGATGTTTGGAAGCTGGCAACTTTTTACAATAAATATATGTCCTCTCAAGATAGAATCTATCTGAAGAACCTGAAAATATCCTGCATGAAATGAATCCTGAAGCAACTATCCATGAACCCAATAAATGAATACCACTTACAAAGGTGCATCCTTGGGTAAGATGATTGAAAGTTCATCCTTCCTATAACTGAATAAACACTTTACAGCTCACAAACTTCCATCTAATACCTAAGCAAACTGCCATCTATATCTCTACATTACCTACGGGGCAGAGATTGATTATTGGCTGTGCTCAATTTCAATCAATCAAAACATCTTTATTTGCATGTGAGTCACACATAAAAGTACTACACAGCAATCCTTAAGCTCAAGAATATAGAATATAATATCTATATAAACAAATAAAAATAGAAATTATAAAACCATTGAAGCATACTTTTTCCTGCAATAAACTTGTGCATTTTAAAAATGCACTAACTCTAAAACAAACCTCTTTATTTTGAAGTAGTTGAAGATGCCGATAGGCTATTCTGCAATGTAAAAAGTTTAAGTTTTCTAAAGTAAGGAATTAAAAACCTTTTGGTGTACACCATATAAAAATTATTTAAAAAACATAAAACGTAAAAGGACTTGGGAATACTTCCCATCAAATGGACACGTTTTGGATGACCAAGCTCCCGAAACATAAGCAAATTATGGGTGGTTAGAAGTCTTATCTAGGCTTAAACAGTGCATGATGATAGCAAGAGTAAGGGAAGCCTCCGGGTTAGACCATACTGAGAGCAATAGTGCTATGGGCGCCCATTTAATCCGGTCCTCCAGGTATCTCTAGCCCAGTTCCTTATGTACAATAAAAGATGAAGAGGTGGGTAGTATGCATAATACCTTCCTAAGGAAATTATTTTCCTCAATCTGTAAGTTGCCACCATCAGTGGTTCCCCACACCCCAGCACCGTAGGCTACAATAGCCGTATATTGACTGTCCTGCTCCTCAAAATAAGGGGTACGTCCCATCTGCTCAGGAGGGCATGGGATGGCTAGCAAGAAACCCAATGATCTAGTAATCTTGATCCAGGTATTCAAGATATGAGAAGACCACGACTCAGAGGGAGCAAAAGCAGATACCTAGAGACAAAAATTGCTAACAGCTGTAAGACGGTTTGACCTGATTGAAATCACAGGAATTCTCTTTTTTTTGCCGTCACAAATCATGATGTCATACTTACTAAAGTTAGTCGCAAGATCCAAATTGGACATAAAATCTACAAAAGCAGTAACTAATAACTGCAGTGCGTTTCGTGTGCGTGCAGTCAGCATGGCGTCATCAGGGAACAATAGCACCAGCAATGGGGTGTTGTCAATAAACTGAACGTCACTGGTGGAGCACATGACAAATTAATAATATACAAAAGGATTAAAAGCGGGCCCAACACACAGCCCCGATGCACACCTTTTGTGCACCCTAGAATTTAGGTTGGAGTGGAGTACGTGCAAATAATTAAGTAGAGGAGGATCCAGGCCCATTTGTAACAAAGAAATCTACTTCTTGGAGTGTTTAACTGAATCATAGGCTGTTGATAGGTCCATAAAGGCTAGATATGGGGAAATCGCTGAGCTATGGTATTCTTGCCTCGGACAAGGTGCAGGTTTTGGAAATGTTCCAATGTACCCAGCTGTTCCCTAAAGCCATATTGTGTTGGGTGTAAGATATTGCTAGTACTCGCCCATGAGCTCTTTCTCTTTAGATCTCTCTCCCAGTTAATTTAACGGATGTGAAAATAAGTGATATTGGGCAACCACATTCATGTTCCCCACAGTCACCCTTTTTGAAAATAGGTACGATGGGGGAAAAAGTCCAGGATCTCAGATGGTTGCCACTATCTAGATTATGTAAAAGGTTTGCCAAAAGGGGCGCCCAGAAATCAATATTGCATTTAACCAAATCAATCGGCATAGCATCTGGGCCCCGGCAGGAGTCTATTGTTGCCTTTACTTTTTTTACCCTAAAGGTCAGCTTAAAGTCAGAGGCATCTGCACCTTTTCAAGCCGGGGCCGAGAGTCCACCCTCCTCTACTCCTCACAAAACTGAACAAGCATTGGCATAGCCAATAGGTCTCGCTTTTGGGACCTTATAAGTATTTAGTTATGCAGCACAATATCCTTGGTGCAACAACATCAACTGTTGCGTGGCTAAACACTTATAAGGTCCCAAAGGTGAGATCTATTGGCTATGCCAATGCTTGTTTTGTATTGTTTACATCAAAACCAATAAAAAAAGATTTAAACCTAAAAACACCAGTAATGGAGAGCCTTTTTAACCATATGGTTAATAGAACATGTTCAATCGTTGCTGTCAGGAGGTAGTTTATCCGAAGTCCATAGCAAATCAGAAGTGATAATATGATTTTGATTTCTTGACAAAGCTAAGAACTGTGCCCACAGTGCAGTATTTCTTAAGGCAAATACACTGCAAAAGGCATGGTTTCTCGGATGATAAGGTCAAGCGAGAGAAGAAGTAGACAGGAGTTAGCAGGCAATGTGTGCTCACAGAAAAAACATAATGAACACACTCAGCAGAAGAGGAAACCCAATGTATTTTGGAAAATAAAACGGGCAAAAAGAAGCTATTCAAAACCTTTCCAAACTGCACGTGGAGTTCGTAGTTATTCACATCAATAAATCGTCAAAACCCACAATCGCAGCATGAAAACAGCAGGAAAGCCTGTAGATATTTCAGGCTGATAAAACTAATATGATAATAACACAAGCATTTAAAATGAATGCTGCTCTCGGAGGGAGAGGTTATGGTTCAGCGGTGAGAGGTGCCGACTCGGGAGCTGAGGACCAGTGTTCGAGCCTTGTTGTCGGCTCAACATACGTGTGCGCGCTTGCCTTGAAGTACGGGGAAAAAAAATGAAGCTGAGTGGGAGGGGGTAGGGGAGGGGATTCACGCACTGTAGAAAGCCAGATGGCAGCTGTGGACGTCGCGCGCGCTTGTGCGCGTAACAGCAAGCTGGTGGCCGGCTTGGTAGCACTTTGAAAACCCCCTTACTAAAAGTCAAGCAATCAGCGCATGCGCTGCTCTAGGCTCGACCTAAAAACCAGGACTGGATTAGGGTGGCCATATAAACCCATGCCAAAGGTTTCTGCTTAGGGTCTTTTAGTTATGCACATAGCTGCCCATGAAGAGGCTGCCATGCCAATAAAAAAAAAAAAACGGGCGCCGTGCTCAAACAAAGCGCGGCGCCTCTCCATATAAAAGTGATTTAAAAAAGCGGGCGCCCTGCCCAAACATAGCGCGGCATCCGTCCACATAAAAGTGATAAAAAACAGCAATGCTAAAATAATACATGTGACAAAGGAACTGGGTGAACAGTATTTCAAGTCACATTTCTTTTCATTTTATGAACATACTTTACACGTTTGTGGAGTAAAGTGTGGACTGGCTGAGGAGATGTGAACAACTGTATTCCTGATAAAGAATGGCGAGAGGGTGCACGAAGCGCAAAGTAAAGGTGACATAATACGTGTGGCAAAGTATCAAAACCACAGAGTAAAGTTAAAATAATGCATGTGGCAGGTATATGTTTGTTTAAACAACGAAAGGATTAAACAAAAAAGGAAACATAAAGCAATGAATGGGGACTAGGGAGAGGCGATGTAAATTATTGTGCAACGGTTGGGAAAGAACGGAGTAGTTACAACTAAAGTTATATTTTTAAAAATATGCCGTACATTTTTGTTATGTCCAAGATGTTTCTGAAGCAATGTAACGTAAGTAATGTATAAAAAAAGTATTTCTCCTGTTTTGCACACGGGTAGAAAAGGACTGCATTTGATTTTAGCCGATTTGACAATGAAGTAAAAATGTTCAACAGCAAAGCAGCGAAGGCCGAGGGTTAACAGCTACTGGCACTAAACACCAGAAAATATGTTAGTACTTCCCACCGTTTTTTTCCAGGTTGTTCCACCTTTGAATTCAAAGATTAAATGCATAAAGTTCAAGGCAATTCCTATCTTCAGCGTGAGATTCAGTAAGATTGTACTGTAATATTGAAGTGTTTTATCAGCTTGTTTGTTGTGCTGGGGTGACTGAGTCAAGCCCTTCCAATTTGGGTGCTGTTCTGCACAAATGTCCCTCCAATAGTAGAATAACTGCAGCCCGTGACAATAAAATACAAGCATTTGCTGTTACACTGAAGACATCACAAAGCCTTTCCTTTAAAGTGCAATATAACTTTTGTTTGTATATGTTCCAATGTAATGTCTAAGTTTCAATTTGTGTTTCTTTAGATTTTTATATTAGCTCTATGTACTTTATTTAATAAAATATTTACATGCAAAGGCGGATGTGCGTGGATCAGGAAAGGGAGAGATGAAAAGCACTGAAGAACAACAACAGAGGAAGAGTATGTGCAACAATGGAAGAAGAATAGGAAAAAGTGAACGTAAGGGCAATAAAAATAAAATAATGCGGCCAGAAAAGTGTGGCCGTGGATGCGAGAAGGGGATATGAAAAATATTGATTTACGAGTCAAGAATGGAACGGGGAGCATAGACTGGATAGGAAAGGTAACATAATCCGTGAGGCAAAGCAACAAAATCCCACTGTAAGGCTTGAGGAATGCACGTGGAAAAGCAAAAATGGTGTACAGCAAAGTATAAATAATGTGTTTAGCAAAAACTATGCTCTTCAACCAGCAGCATATTGCATTGTGGGACGTGTAGTTCGTCTAGTTTCACTTTTTAAATGCGCCACACAATCTAAAATGGGCAGTTAGGAGCGGTAACCCACAGGTGTTTTTAAATGGCGGCAGGAGTCATGAGCTTTTTAAAAATTGTTAGAAAGGGACTGTGTAAAAATGTGTAGACCTGAGGGTGCTGCAATTGTTTCTACTAGGACCGATTTATTCTTAGTGGTGTAAATGACCCTGGTTACACGCTTGAGTATGATCAATCAATCAGGAGGTTTCAGGCGCCCTACTCACCCGTGAGGGTCTCAAGGCGCTGGGGGGGTGCAGCTCCGGATCAGCCGAAGAGCCAGGTCTTGAGGCTCTTCCTGAGGGTGTGCAGAGGAGGGGAGCGTCTGATGCTGACTGGGAGCTCGTTCCAGGCTTTGACTGCAATGTAGGAGAAGGCTCTTCCACCCGCTCTGATTCTGCGGATGCCAGGGTAAGGTCGGCGGAGCTGAGATTCCTTGTGGGTGTGTGGAAGGAGACTCTTTTGTTTAGGTATTTGGGTCCGGTGTTGTGGAGGGATTTGTAGGCGTGGGGGAGTAGCTTGAAGGTTACTCTCTTCTCAACGGGGAGCCAGTGGAGGTCTCACAGGTGTTGAGTGATGTGCTCATGTCGTGGGATTCTGAGGACGAGTCTGGCCGCGGTGTTCTGGATGGTCTGGAGTTTGCGTAGCAGGGATTTGTTGATTCCAGCGTAGAGGGCGTTTCCGCAGTCAAGTCTGCTAGTTATAAGTGCGTGGGTGATGGTCTTTCTGGCTTCGGGGGGGGATCCACTTGAAGGTCTTCCGGAGGGTGTTGAAGCAGGTGGAGGCGACGGCGTTGATCTGCCGAGTCATGGTGAGGGAGGAGTTTAGTATGATGCCGAGGTTTCGGGCGTGGTCCATGGGGGGAGGGGAGTGCCGTATCCTGCCCTATGATGCACAGGGCAGGAGAGAGGCCAGGGAGGGGTGGAACTATTGGGGCGGGAGCTTAGCTGTCGGAGCAAAGAGTGCATCCTGCCGCAGCAGCCACCGTGCACACCGCTGCTTGCTCCCACTGCAATAATCGATGGGAGTGAACTTTTGAAAAAAGGTGGGACATACATCCACCATTAGCCATTTTCAGGCTACGGTTTTTTAAGGACACACACAAACGCCTATCCAAAGCGTGGAAGGAGTCAGACTCCCACAAAGTACCTACAAGAGATTGCCTAACAGCGCAAGCGCTGTATAGGCTCAACGTAAAAAAGACAAAGGGCATCTAAGATTTTTGTTAGTAAATGATTTATGAATTAGGCAGGGCATGGCTAGCCAGCCAAGATGGCGGATGCAACCTAATACGGTTCCGCATCTATCCCCCATTTTATCCTGATTAATCCCACGTAAATCTATTTAATCCGGCCGCAGGCAGGTGTGGGATCCTTCCCAGTGCTTAGTACACTGGAACCTGAGGCGATTTGCCACGGGGTGGGCGGCCGCGTCCCGCACTGGATTGCCGGGACCTGCGGCCAAAGCAGAGCCATGTTGCCAGGCCGGACGACACACTATGTGCCGCCTGCGAGAAGGAGGTGCGGACCCTGGTGGGCCCGCTGAGGTGGTGGAGACAAGCGAGCGTACTGCCGGCACCAACACTCGTGGTCCCAGAGGAGAACTGTAGCCGAGGCATAGCAAGAGCACCTGGGCTGGATTCTGGCCAGACTGAAGAGCATGAGACGGACCCACTGTGCTGATCCCTGGGTGAGTGGAGAGGTCTGCTGGGGCTGTATCAAAGGCTCAGAACAGAGGGAACGACCCAGCCCACACAAACACCATGGAGCACTGTGGTGACAGTGGAGAACCTAGGCCACCGACAGCACCCTAGCGCTGAAGAGGGTGAGTGACGCTGGAGGCCTGTGCTCGTGGCCTGCCTCTGGCCGCATCTGCCTGGGGAGGAGGAGGCAGCCACTCACTGAAAACCTGAACACCCTGAGAACACAGAGGTGAGCCCCAACTGTACGGCGGATTGAGCTGACCTGAGGGATCCAGGTGGGGCACAAGAACTGGATCAGGCCTGAGCCCCATTTTGGCGATACCAGATCGGGCACGGGTGCAGGATCAGGTCTAGGCCCCTACGCGGTGATGCACAGGTGGCGCAGGGGTGGTGAGACCTTGTCAGGTCTTTCTACTCCTGCTCGGAGACTGGAGGGGCCCCAATATATTGCTTGGTTACCCGCTGGACATGGGTGGTTGTGGGATGTATAGAGAGGAACAGTCTGGTACTCAGTGATGCCCACTGCAACACACAATTAATTACTGGGGTCTAAGAAAGTTGGATGAGGCACGGAGGTCTGATAGGGCCTAGGTCTCTCAACAGTGGAGTGTCTGGTGCAGAGAAGCACTGGGAACACACGGGGACCCCCTCCCGCTGCAGAAAAAAAACGAAATTCCAAGCATGAAAGCCGACATGTGCCCATAACCCCATTATGCGTTGCACTAATTAAAACAGAAGGGAGCTAGTGTGACCGTACCCTGAACAAATACCACACAAGATAGATTAAGAGGCAAACTTCGTTGCACCCAAAACACAGAGCAGGCGGCCCACACGTTAATTAGACCACCACCAGTGCCTTACTGAAGCTGCCGGCATGGCGGAGGATGTGCTACAGGGAATAAAAGCCAAGATAAAATCACCTGCCACTGCTTAACAGACACTTGAGCGGCCATTAACCCATGCTGACAACTGAAGGTACTGCAGATAGCCACCAGAAACTATTCCACGCAGATTCTGGTCAGGGATACTATAGTCAGCGGTAGCTGGTACTGTGCTGGTTATAAACCCTATATGCCTTTGGCGCAAAAACTGTCCATGGGCTGTGTACGATCGAACGCACCACAGTCAGCCATGCACTCGGATGTGGGTGAGGCGTCGCATGCGGAGGGAGACAGAACCCGAGAGCCCCCACACTCAGCTCTATCCACTAAACTGACCTCTGTCCTAGCTGCAATCGAGAAAATATGTGCCACGCTAGACCAAACGCGCACATCCCTGGAATCAAAAATAGACAAAGTCACATCTGACTTTACGCTTTTGAGGGCAGACCACCGTAAGCTGGCTGACAAAGTTCACGCTAATGAACTTGCACTAACAAATCTACAGCTAACTACCCACAGCCATGCGGCAGCACTGCAGGACTTCCTAGACCGAGGGAATATCTTGGAGGACAGGCTGGAGGACGCCGAAGGGCACCCACGCCGCAACAATGTTAGAGTGGTAGGCCTTCCGGACGGTGAGGAGGGACAAAACCCTGTGGCCCATGTCAAGTGCTGGTTGAGGGAACTCCTGTCGGAGGATGCACTGTCACCCCAATTCGTACTGGCTCACAGACCACTGCCGGGAACAAGCCACGACCGCTCCTATTCAGAATGATGAACTACAGAGACAGATATACCGTCCTAAGTGAAACATGCAAACTAAACTCTATTCAGATCCAAAATGCTCAAATTATGTTGTTCCAAATTACACAGGCGGCGGGGGTCTTTCAGTGAGGTGAAATGCTAGCTTCGAGAATTAGATATCCGTTACTCCCTGCTGTTCCCAGCCCGACTGCGGGTGGTTATTAAGGCGCCACTCGCTTCTTTGTTACGCCATTAGATTCCTGGGACTGGTAAGAAGAAACAGGCCTAGTGACGGGACCCAAACCATCTACTGAGCCAATGACACCCCGGCGCGACAGAAGAGGTCGACGCCAAGGCAGGGGCAGAGGTCTGGCCTGCCCCACCCTGCCGTCGGCGGCTCCTGACCTGGAACAAATATTAATGAAGAGACTGGAAGCCTTCCATGTGGTAGCAATGGACTCCCTGCGTTTACTAGATGTCACGCCGCAAACGCCAGACATTATAATCTGAATGGTCACAAGAATACAGAGAACTGAACTGTGTCATGCAATCCACATATCCAGCAGTGATCCGATCCAATGTTAGGTGCTTCACTGCACACATAACACGGTGGATGACTTGCCTCCTGGGTGGACCTGGACGGGGTCTGTGCAGGGCATGGCGCTCTACCCTGCCTGAAGGCATGCACACTAACACTAAACTCTATGGGAAACACCTGGCAATCCAGTAGAACATCAGGGGGGTCGACTGACATCAACAATACACAGCGCGCGACCCCTATAGTCAGACACCAACACACACGGTAGTTGCCATGGTTGGTCAATATTGTTTGGACAAGCTCCAGTTGTGAGTTTACCCTCATAAGGTTTTGCAGATTGCACTTCAACTCCTAGTTTTATTTTTATTTTTGAAACCCCAAGGAACACTGAACGATCACCTGGTCCCCCATTATGCACACATACCCACTTATAGCGATAAGTACAACACACTTGTAAAATATGACTCATGCGAACATCCTCACGTGGAATGTGAGAGGAATACATACACCCGCTCGTAGATACTCCATATATTCATACATACAGCGCATATCCACCAGGATAGTCCTCCTACAAGAAACACACCTGACTAGAATAGAAGCAGATCACCTCCGCTGGCGCGGTCAGGTATACATAGGTTATCCTGTTTTAGGTTTAAACCTTTAATAACTGATAAAACCACACTGAAGGGAAAATAACCCTCACCAGTGTAAACATATAGATACTGAAAAAACACCTTTGCAACCACAAACTAAATGCCATTCAAAGAAAGGAAAAGATGAGTGAAAGTCATTTTATTTCTTCCTGACAAACATCGATGTTCTAAATATCGAGTAAAAAATATCGACTGCAAAAATATCGACTCCCATACCTTAACAGGTAAGTATAAAAATATCGACTTAAAAATATCGAGGTAAACAATATAGATGTAATAAATATTGATTTAAAAATATATATAAAATAAAATAATATATATTAAAAATATTAAATAATAATATTTTTAACAAAATAAATTAAATTTAATATACATTTTAACTAAATATAACAAATACACTTAATTAAAAAAATATAAACACACAAACATAATAATTTATAAATATAAATATATTTACTTAAAAATAATTTATTAACTATTATCTTTCATTTTTAAACTTTAAAATTATCTAAAAATGAAATATATATATATATATATCAATAATTAAAAATTAAAAAACATTCTTTAATAAATTAAAACATTAAACTATTTAAAAAAATGTAAACTAACATTACCCAATACAATAAGTGCAACAGTAGGGAAAGTGTTGGATAGCGGAGGGGAAAAAATTACTATTCCCACTCCAGTGAGTGCAACAGTAGGGAAAGTGTTGGATAGCGGAGGGGAAAAAATTACTATTCCCACTCCAGTGAGTGCAACAGTAGGGAAAGTGTTGGATAGCGGAGGGGTAAAAATTACTATTCCCACTCCAGTGAGTGCAAAAGTAGGGTAAGTGTTGGATAGAGGAGGAATTAAATTTACTATTCCAACTGCAGTGAGTGCAACAGTAGGGAAAATGTTGGATAGCGGAGGGGTAAAAATTACTATTCCCACTCCAGTAAGTGCAACAGTAGGGAAAGTGTTGGATAGCAGAGGGGCAAATATTACTATTCCCAATACAAACAATGCAACAGTGGGGAAAGTGTTGGATAGCGGAGGGATAAAAATTACTATTCCCACTCCAGTGAGTGCAAAAGTAGGCTAAGTGTTGGATAGCAGAGGGATTAAATTTACTATTCCAACTCCAGTGAGTGCAACAGTAGAGAAAATGTTGGATAGCGAAGGGGTAAAAATTACTATTCCCACTTGAAAGAATGCAACAGTAGTGAAAGTGTTGGATAGCGGAGGGGTAAACATTTGTATTCCCACTCCAGTGAGTGCAACAGTAGGGAAAGTGTTGGATAGCGGAGGTGTAAAAATTACTATTCACACTCCAGTGAGTGCAACAGTAGGGAAAGTGCTGGATAGCGGAGAGGTAAAAATTACTATTCCCACTCCAGTGAGTGCAACATTAGGGAAAGTGCTGGATAGCAGAGAAACAAAAATTAATAATAACACTTAAACAGTTGGAAAAAAACAAAAAATATTACAAAATTTAAAAAATCATAAAAATAAAAACATTTAAATAATATAAATGTATTAAACATATAAAAAGAATACATATTATATTATTAATTACATATAACAAAAACCTACAAATATATAAAATAAATTAATACATTTATAAACAATAATTTAAAAGTAGCAAATATTAACAAACAAAAAAATTATTTAAAACATAAATGTATTTATTTTATTTCATACCCTATAACACCACACCAATAACAAAACACTTCAACATTTTTAATTACATTTATTTCCATAATTAACATAATTACTAATAAATTAAAAAACATCTTATTAATAAAAAAAAACATTAATTGAGTACACCAGCTTTAACACTAATATCCACAACACACACCTAAGATAAACTATAAAATAATAAAACACAATTATATATTATTTTTTAAAGAAAAACTATAACTATTAACAACTAATAATTAAATAACAAAATGGTATTTAATACCCACCCTTTACCCCTTTAAAAGTAAAAACAAAACACAAAAAAATAAACATTTGCCCAAAATAAATATCAAATAATTAACATTAACTATATATGAATTAATTAAACACAAATTACTTCCCACCCTTTACTCCTATAAACAGCACAACACACAAAATTAATTACACAATTACCATAATTAATTACCAATAAATTAATTCAAATTAACAACTAATAATTCATCAATTAAAAATAATTTACTTCCCACCCTTTACACCTATAAAAACAATTAATTACAAATTAATTAAAATTTATTAACAACCAATTATTAATTCATAAATTAAAAATACATTTCTTCCCACCATTTACATTTATAAACACCACAACACACCTAAAATTAATTACACAATTACCATAATTAATTAAAATGTATTAACAACCAATTATTAATTAATTAATAATAAATTAATTTACACATTTAACACTATAACATCTGAATTAAACAATTATTAATAAATAAAAATTAATCAATAAATTAAATATAATTAAATTACTTCCCACCCTATTCCCCTATAAACCCACAACGGAACTAAAAAAGCAAAAGTAAAATTTTACAAAATTAATAAAATTTAATATAATTAAATTACTTCCCACCCTATTCCCCTTATAAACCCACAACCCGCTACGGAACTAAAAACGCAAAATTCAAATAAAAAAAAATTAATACATTTAATATCATTAAATTACTTCCCACCCTATTCCCCTAAAACCCACAACCCGCTACGGGACTAAAAGCGCAAAATTCAAATAAAAAAAAATTAATAACTACTAAAAATGTAACATATATTAAAAATACAAACAAATCTTATACAAAAAAACATACATCACATACATATAAAATATATACTAAAATACATAATAAAAACGATATTTTTAACTATATTTTTGCAAACAATATTTAACACTTCGATATTTTTAAAAATGATATTTCTTACCTTAAGTCGATATTCTTGACCACGATATTCTTGCTGTCGATATTCCTGACCCACGATATTAAAGACTCAATATTTGTGCAACTCAATATTTTGTACTCGATATTATGTCTCTGCACCTTCCTGAGGGGGCCAATATAATGTAACTTTGTTATACAAGGCAGCAGAAAAAGACTGGGCTAACATTATTCTGCTTGAGTTTTGTTGTGTTAGGGATGTCACTAAAATATTGTTTCTTCTTCCTTTTGCCTTTTTCAGTTTTGTGGTTCTTGGTCTAAAGATGCAGGGTTTAGAAGCACATTTTAGGTCTTATTTAATTATGTTATAAACTGTAGAGAACCAGGAAATATCAAAATCCTATTTGATATTTTGGCTACGTTTGATTCTTTCACTGATAGGTAAAATGGCTGGTTTCATAAGAATCTTTCCCATTATGTACCATCACATTTACCCACAGAGAATGGGTGAAACCCTTTGATACATCAGCCCCCTTTTCTAGCGAGTCAGTATTGATAGTAGGTGAATTGCCAAGCACTCCAGGCGTTAAACATTCAACGCAAGGCATAGTGACAGGTATATGTGAAAAAAGTGCTGTCACCAAGCATCTGGGATAGTGGTGAAAACATGACACCAGACGCTTGGAAAACATGGAACGCAGTGTCACTTGGAATGCTGCTGCAAAAAGTTCTCACCAAGTTCAACAAAGACTGCAGTGATACTGTTTGTATTTGCAGTAATTCAGCTACATATATGAAAAAGTTGCGTGGTGACCTGTCAAAATCAATACCTGAGCTGAAGTGCTTCCCTGTAAGAGATCCTTGCCACTTGTTAGATGGTATGCTGAAAGCATCTTTACAATCTTCAGAGTTAATGAAGAATGCTATTGACTTTGTAGTCTGTTCTGGTGCACTGTTTCATTATGCGCGGGTACTAAAATGCAATTATTTCTCATTTTGTGCTTTGTGTGGCATCAAGGAAAGATTCTTCCCAACTGTGTCATTTAGCCAGTGGTTCTCAGTCCTAGAGGCGGTGAATGGTATATTATCCATGTGGCGACCGATTACAGAATTTTTGCTTAGTGATGTGAGGATTTTTACAGGACAACATAACTGCTGTAGTGGACATAATCAAAAAACTGCAATCTGAAAACACCCTTGTCTACCAAGTGTTCAGCTTAATTTGTGTAGATGTGAAACATCTCCTTGAGAGTAGGCTGGGCGACCCTTTTAGTGACTTTGGCACTGCAAAATGTTCCATGTTAGAATTCTTGCCCTTGGTAAGCAAAGAAATGCTGAGGAGCAATTCAGGAAATAATATTTTACAGTGCATGTGAAATGGCTTGCAATGATGCATAAAAATGTCCCTTCACCAACCATAGCGATACAAAAGGGGATGATGGACGGAACGTTTGAGCCAATCAAACACTCACCCCCAGTCAACTGATCTGGGTTTAATCCATCATCATTCTTTAGCTCACTCCACCACCCCAGTTCAGACATGGCCATATGCAAATCAGTCTGACCCTGTGCCTCATGGGAACAGTCCAGCCCGAACTGCAAAGCCATGTCTTCCCTGAACCGGAAACAAGCAACCTAGGACCGGTTTCTGGCATTCCAGCCGTCATCAGCCAGGCTTGCTTGAATCCAGTGGCAAAGTGAGCAAGGGACCCACGTCTGGGCATACCCCCGCCAACTTAGGGCGACCAAAGCGATACAAAAGGGGATGATGGACGGAACGTTTGAGCCAATCAAACACTCACCCCCAGTCAACTGATCTGGGTTTAATCCATCATCATTCTTTAGCTCACTCCACCACCCCAGTTCAGACATGGCCATATGCAAATCAGTCTGACCCTGTGCCTCATGGGAACAGTCCAGCCCGAACTGCCAAGCCAGGTCTTCCCTGGACCGGAAACAAGCATCCTGGGACCGGTTCTGGCTTACAGCCGTCATCAGCCAGGCTATCTTGAGTCCAGTGGCAAAGTGAGCAAGGGACCCACATCTGGGCATACCCTGCCAACTTAGTGCGAACATAGCAAAACCAAAGGGGATGATGGACGGAGTGTTGAACATTGCAAGCACTCAACCCCAGTCAACTGATCTGGGTTTAATCCATCATCATTCTTTAGCTCACTCCGCCACTCCCAGTTCAGACATGGCCATATGCAAATCAGTCTGACCCTGTGCCTCATGGGAACAGTCCAGCCCGAACTGCCAAGCCATGTCTTCCCTGGACCGGAAACAAGCATCCTGGGACAGGTTTCTGGCTTACAGCCGTCATCAGCCAGGCTATCTTGAGTCCAGTGGCAAAGTGAGCAAGGGACCCACGTCTGGGCATACCCTGCTCACTGTGCCACTGGATTCAAGCTATCCTGGCTGAAGAGGGGTGAAACCCCGAAACTGGTCCTAGGATGCTTGTTTCCGGTCCAGGGAGGACCTGGCTTAGCAGTTCGGGCTGGACTGTTCCCATGAGGTACAGGGTCAAGACTGATTTGCATATGGCCAGGTCTAAACTGGGGTGGCATGGTGAGCAAAAGAATGATGGATTTGACCCAGATCTCTTGACTGGGGTGAATGTTTTGATTTGTTCTGCATTCCGTCCATCAATTGTGTGTCTTTGCTTCCTCGCCCTAAGTGCCGGGTATGCCCAGACGTGGTCCCGGGCTCACTGTGCCACTGGATTCAAGCTATCCTGGCTGAAGAGGGGTGAAACCTCGAAACCGGTCCTAGGATGCTTGTTTCCGGTCCAGGGAGGACCTGGCTTAGCAGTTCGGGCTGGACTGTTCCCATGAGGTACAGGGTCAAGACTGATTTGCATATGGCCAGGTCTAAACTGGGGTGGCATGGTGAGCAAAAGAATGATGGATTTGACCCAGATCTCTTGACTGGGGGTGAATGTTTTGGTTTGTTCTGCATTCCGTCCATCAATTGTGTGTCTTTGCTTCCTCGCCCTAAGTGCGCCGGGTATGCCCAGACGTGGGTCCCGGGCTCACTGTGCCACTGGATTCAAGCTATCCTGGCTGAAGAGGGGTGAAACCCCGAAACCGGTCCTAGGATGCTTGTTTCCGGTCCAGGGAGGACCTGGCTTAGCAGTTCGGGCTGGACTGTTCCCATGAGGTACAGGGTCAAGACTGATTTGCATATGGCCAGGTCTAAACTGGGGTGGCATGGTGAGCAAAAGAATGATGGATTTGACCCAGATCTCTTGACTGGGGGTGAATGTTTTGATTTGTTCTGCATTCCGTCCATCAATTGTGTGTCTTTTGCTTCCTCGCCCTAAGTGCGCCGGGTATGCCCAGACGTGGGTCCCGGGCTCACTGTGCCACTGGATTCAAGCTATCCTGGCTGAAGAGGGGTGAAACCCCGAAACCGGTCCTAGGATGCTTGTTTCCGGTCCAGGGAGGACCTGGCTTAGCAGTTCGGGCTGGACTGTTCCCATGAGGTACAGGGTCAAGACTGATTTGCATATGGCCAGGTCTAAACTGGGGTGGCATGGTGAGCAAAAGAATGATGGATTTGACCCAGATCTCTTGACTGGGGGTGAATGTTTTGGTTTGTTCTGCATTCCGTCCATCAATTGTGTGTCTTTTGCTTCCTCGCCCTAAGTGCGCCGGGTATGCCCAGACGTGGGTCCCGGGCTCACTGTGCCACTGGATTCAAGCTATCCTGGCTGAAGAGGGTGAAACCCCGAAACCGGTCCTAGGATGCTTGTTTCCGGTCCAGGGAGGACCTGGCTTAGCAGTTCGGGCTGGACTGTTCCCATGAGGTACAGGGTCAAGACTGATTTGCATATGGCCAGGTCTAAACTGGGGTGGCATGGTGAGCAAAAGAATGATGGATTTGACCCAGATCTCTTGACTGGGGGTGAATGTTTTGATTTGTTCTGCATTCCGTCCATCAATTGTGTGTCTTTTGCTTCCTCGCCCTAAGTGCGCCGGGTATGCCCAGACGTGGGTCCCGGGCTCACTGTGCCACTGGATTCAAGCTATCCTGGCTGAAGAGGGGTGAAACCCCGAAACCGGTCCTAGGATGCTTGTTTCCGGTCCAGGGAGGACCTGGCTTAGCAGTTCGGGCTGGACTGTTCCCATGAGGTACAGGGTCAAGACTGATTTGCATATGGCCAGGTCTAAACTGGGGTGGCATGGTGAGCAAAAGAATGATGGATTTGACCCAGATCTCTTGACTGGGGGTGAATGTTTTGATTTGTTCTGCATTCCGTCCATCAATTGTGTGTCTTTTGCTTCCTCGCCCTAAGTGCGCCGGGTATGCCCAGACGTGGGTCCCGGGCTCACTGTGCCACTGGATTCAAGCTATCCTGGCTGAAGAGGGGTGAAACCCCGAAACCGGTCCTAGGATGCTTGTTTCCGGTCCAGGGAGGACCTGGCTTAGCAGTTCGGGCTGGACTGTTCCCATGAGGTACAGGGTCAAGACTGATTTGCATATGGCCAGGTCTAAACTGGGGTGGCATGGTGAGCAAAAGAATGATGGATTTGACCCAGATCTCTTGACTGGGGGTGAATGTTTTGATTTGTTCTGCATTCCGTCCATCAATTGTGTGTCTTTTGCTTCCTCGCCCTAAGTGCGCCGGGTATGCCCAGACGTGGGTCCCGGGCTCACTGTGCCACTGGATTCAAGCTATCCTGGCTGAAGAGGGGTGAAACCCGAAACCGGTCCTAGGATGCTTGTTTCCGGTCCAGGGAGGACCTGGCTTAGCAGTTCGGGCTGGACTGTTCCCATGAGGTACAGGGTCAAGACTGATTTGCATATGGCCAGGTCTAAACTGGGGTGGCATGGTGAGCAAAAGAATGATGGATTTGACCCAGATCTCTTGACTGGGGGTGAATGTTTTGATTTGTTCTGCATTCCGTCCATCAATTGTGTGTCTTTTGCTTCCTCGCCCTAAGTGCGCCGGGTATGCCCAGACGTGGGTCCCGGGCTCACTGTGCCACTGGATTCAAGCTATCCTGGCTGAAGAGGGGTGAAACCCCGAAACCGGTCCTAGGATGCTTGTTTCCGGTCCAGGGAGGACCTGGCTTAGCAGTTCGGGCTGGACTGTTCCCATGAGGTACAGGGTCAAGACTGATTTGCATATGGCCAGGTCTAAACTGGGGTGGCATGGTGAGCAAAAGAATGATGGATTTGACCCAGATCTCTTGACTGGGGGTGAATGTTTTGATTTGTTCTGCATTCCGTCCATCAATTGTGTGTCTTTTGCTTCCTCGCCCTAAGTGCGCCGGGTATGCCCAGACGTGGGTCCCGGGCTCACTGTGCCACTGGATTCAAGCTATCCTGGCTGAAGAGGGGTGAAACCCCGAAACCGGTCCTAGGATGCTTGTTTCCGGTCCAGGGAGGACCTGGCTTAGCAGTTCGGGCTGGACTGTTCCCATGAGGTACAGGGTCAAGACTGATTTGCATATGGCCAGGTCTAAACTGGGGTGGCATGGTGAGCAAAAGAATGATGGATTTGACCCAGATCTCTTGACTGGGGGTGAATGTTTTGATTTGTTCTGCATTCCGTCCATCAATTGTGTGTCTTTTGCTTCCTCGCCCTAAGTGCGCCGGGTATGCCCAGACGTGGGTCCCGGGCTCACTGTGCCACTGGATTCAAGCTATCCTGGCTGAAGAGGGTGAAACCCCGAAACCGGTCCTAGGATGCTTGTTTCCGGTCCAGGGAGGACCTGGCTTAGCAGTTCGGGCTGGACTGTTCCCATGAGGTACAGGGTCAAGACTGATTTGCATATGGCCAGGTCTAAACTGGGGTGGCATGGTGAGCAAAAGAATGATGGATTTGACCCAGATCTCTTGACTGGGGGTGAATGTTTTGATTTGTTCTGCATTCCGTCCATCAATTGTGTGTCTTTTGCTTCCTCGCCCTAAGTGCGCCGGGTATGCCCAGACGTGGGTCCCGGGCTCACTGTGCCACTGGATTCAAGCTATCCTGGCTGAAGAGGGGTGAAACCCCGAAACCGGTCCTAGGATGCTTGTTTCCGGTCCAGGGAGGACCTGGCTTAGCAGTTCGGGCTGGACTGTTCCCATGAGGTACAGGGTCAAGACTGATTTGCATATGGCCAGGTCTAAACTGGGGTGGCATGGTGAGCAAAAGAATGATGGATTTGACCCAGATCTCTTGACTGGGGGTGAATGTTTTGATTTGTTCTGCATTCCGTCCATCAATTGTGTGTCTTTTGCTTCCTCGCCCTAAGTGCGCCGGGTATGCCCAGACGTGGGTCCCGGGCTCACTGTGCCACTGGATTCAAGCTATCCTGGCTGAAGAGGGTGAAACCCCGAAACCGGTCCTAATATGCTTGTTTCCGGTCCAGGGAGGACCTGGCTTAGCAGTTCGGGCTGGACTGTTCCCATGAGGTACAGGGTCAAGACTGATTTGCATATGGCCAGGTCTAAACTGGGGTGGCATGGTGAGCAAAAGAATGATGGATTTGACCCAGATCTCTTGACTGGGGGTGAATGTTTTGATTTGTTCTGCATTCCGTCCATCAATTGTGTGTCTTTTGCTTCCTCGCCCTAAGTGCGCCGGGTATGCCCAGACGTGGGTCCCGGGCTCACTGTGCCACTGGATTCAAGCTATCCTGGCTGAAGAGGGGTGAAACCCCGAAACCGGTCCTAGGATGCTTGTTTCCGGTCCAGGGAGGACCTGGCTTAGCAGTTCGGGCTGGACTGTTCCCATGAGGTACAGGGTCAAGACTGATTTGCATATGGCCAGGTCTAAACTGGGGTGGCATGGTGAGCAAAAGAATGATGGATTTGACCCAGATCTCTTGACTGGGGGTGAATGTTTTGATTTGTTCTGCATTCCGTCCATCAATTGTGTGTCTTTTGCTTCCTCGCCCTAAGTGCGCCGGGTATGCCCAGACGTGGGTCCCGGGCTCACTGTGCCACTGGATTCAAGCTATCCTGGCTGAAGAGGGGTGAAACCCCGAAACCGGTCCTAGGATGCTTGTTTCCGGTCCAGGGAGGACCTGGCTTAGCAGTTCGGGCTGGACTGTTCCCATGAGGTACAGGGTCAAGACTGATTTGCATATGGCCAGGTCTAAACTGGGGTGGCATGGTGAGCAAAAGAATGATGGATTTGACCCAGATCTCTTGACTGGGGGTGAATGTTTTGATTTGTTCTGCATTCCGTCCATCAATTGTGTGTCTTTTTGCTTCCTCGCCCTAAGTGCGCCGGGTATGCCCAGACGTGGGTCCCGGGCTCACTGTGCCACTGGATTCAAGCTATCCTGGCTGAAGAGGGTGAAACCCCGAAACCGGTCCTAGGATGCTTGTTTCCGGTCCAGGGAGGACCTGGCTTAGCAGTTCGGGCTGGACTGTTCCCATGAGGTACAGGGTCAAGACTGATTTGCATATGGCCAGGTCTAAACTGGGGTGGCATGGTGAGCAAAAGAATGATGGATTTGACCCAGATCTCTTGACTGGGGGTGAATGTTTTGATTTGTTCTGCATTCCGTCCATCAATTGTGTGTCTTTTGCTTCCTCGCCCTAAGTGCGCCGGGTATGCCCAGACGTGGGTCCCGGGCTCACTGTGCCACTGGATTCAAGCTATCCTGGCTGAAGAGGGGTGAAACCCCGAAACCGGTCCTAGGATGCTTGTTTCCGGTCCAGGGAGGACCTGGCTTAGCAGTTCGGGCTGGACTGTTCCCATGAGGTACAGGGTCAAGACTGATTTGCATATGGCCAGGTCTAAACTGGGGTGGCATGGTGAGCAAAAGAATGATGGATTTGACCCAGATCTCTTGACTGGGGGTGAATGTTTTGATTTGTTCTGCATTCCGTCCATCAATTGTGTGTCTTTTGCTTCCTCGCCCTAAGTGCGCCGGGTATGCCCAGACGTGGGTCCCGGGCTCACTGTGCCACTGGATTCAAGGTATCCTGGCTGAAGAGGGGTGAAACCCGAAACCGGTCCTAGGATGCTTGTTTCCGGTCCAGGGAGGACCTGGCTTAGCAGTTCGGGCTGGACTGTTCCCATGAGGTACAGGGTCAAGACTGATTTGCATATGGCCAGGTCTAAACTGGGGTGGCATGGTGAGCAAAAGAATGATGGATTTGACCCAGATCTCTTGACTGGGGGTGAATGTTTTGATTTGTTCTGCATTCCGTCCATCAATTGTGTGTCTTTTGCTTCCTCGCCCTAAGTGCGCCGGGTATGCCCAGACGTGGGTCCCGGGCTCACTGTGCCACTGGATTCAAGCTATCCTGGCTGAAGAGGGTGAAACCCCGAAACCGGTCCTAGGATGCTTGTTTCCGGTCCAGGGAGGACCTGGCTTAGCAGTTCGGGCTGGACTGTTCCCATGAGGTACAGGGTCAAGACTGATTTGCATATGGCCAGGTCTAAACTGGGGTGGCATGGTGAGCAAAAGAATGATGGATTTGACCCAGATCTCTTGACTGGGGGTGAATGTTTTGATTTGTTCTGCATTCCGTCCATCAATTGTGTGTCTTTGCTTCCTCGCCCTAAGTGCGCCGGGTATGCCCAGACGTGGGTCCCGGGCTCACTGTGCCACTGGATTCAAGCTATCCTGGCTGAAGAGGGGTGAAACCCCGAAACCGGTCCTAGGATGCTTGTTTCCGGTCCAGGGAGGACCTGGCTTAGCAGTTCGGGCTGGACTGTTCCCATGAGGTACAGGGTCAAGACTGATTTGCATATGGCCAGGTCTAAACTGGGGTGGCATGGTGAGCAAAAGAATGATGGATTTGACCCAGATCTCTTGACTGGGGTGAATGTTTTGATTTGTTCTGCATTCCGTCCATCAATTGTGTGTCTTTTGCTTCCTCGCCCTAAGTGCGCCGGGTATGCCCAGACGTGGGTCCCGGGCTCACTGTGCCACTGGATTCAAGCTATCCTGGCTGAAGAGGGGTGAAACCCCGAAACCGGTCCTAGGATGCTTGTTTCCGGTCCAGGGAGGACCTGGCTTAGCAGTTCGGGCTGGACTGTTCCCATGAGGTACAGGGTCAAGACTGATTTGCATATGGCCAGGTCTAAACTGGGGTGGCATGGTGAGCAAAAGAATGATGGATTTGACCCAGATCTCTTGACTGGGGGTGAATGTTTTGATTTGTTCTGCATTCCGTCCATCAATTGTGTGTCTTTTGCTTCCTCGCCCTAAGTGCGCCGGGTATGCCCAGACGTGGGTCCCGGGCTCACTGTGCCACTGGATTCAAGCTATCCTGGCTGAAGAGGGTGAAACCCCGAAACCGGTCCTAGGATGCTTGTTTCCGGTCCAGGGAGGACCTGGCTTAGCAGTTCGGGCTGGACTGTTCCCATGAGGTACAGGGTCAAGACTGATTTGCATATGGCCAGGTCTAAACTGGGGTGGCATGGTGAGCAAAAGAATGATGGATTTGACCCAGATCTCTTGACTGGGGGTGAATGTTTTGATTTGTTCTGCATTCCGTCCATCAATTGTGTGTCTTTTGCTTCCTCGCCCTAAGTGCGCCGGGTATGCCCAGACGTGGGTCCCGGGCTCACTGTGCCACTGGATTCAAGCTATCCTGGCTGAAGAGGGGTGAAACCCCGAAACCGGTCCTAGGATGCTTGTTTCCGGTCCAGGGAGGACCTGGCTTAGCAGTTCGGGCTGGACTGTTCCCATGAGGTACAGGGTCAAGACTGATTTGCATATGGCCAGGTCTAAACTGGGGTGGCATGGTGAGCAAAAGAATGATGGATTTGACCCAGATCTCTTGACTGGGGGTGAATGTTTTGATTTGTTCTGCATTCCGTCCATCAATTGTGTGTCTTTTGCTTCCTCGCCCTAAGTGCGCCGGGTATGCCCAGACGTGGGTCCCGGGCTCACTGTGCCACTGGATTCAAGCTATCCTGGCTGAAGAGGGTGAAACCCCGAAACCGGTCCTAGGATGCTTGTTTCCGGTCCAGGGAGGACCTGGCTTAGCAGTTCGGGCTGGACTGTTCCCATGAGGTACAGGGTCAAGACTGATTTGCATATGGCCAGGTCTAAACTGGGGTGGCATGGTGAGCAAAAGAATGATGGATTTGACCCAGATCTCTTGACTGGGGGTGAATGTTTTGATTTGTTCTGCATTCCGTCCATCAATTGTGTGTCTTTTGCTTCCTTCACCAACCATGGCACTTGAAGTCAATTAAGCCTCACTGAGGTACTCTGCACAAGCTCTAGATCCCTTCCGTAAAGGGGAATTTTAAAAGTGCTGCTTCATTTTTGACCGTTTCAATGACTGAGGGCATATGCGCCCAGTTCAACGCATATGTTGCAGAACCTGTCCCAGAAAATCGCAATTTTCAGGTGCACCAATATTGGAATGGAAAGCTATGTCAGTAGCCAGAGTTAGCAAATTGTGTACTGGAGATTTTGGTGTTGCCCATCTCAAGTGGCAATGTTGAGAGGGACTTTTCACAGATAAACGTTTACATGGGAAGAAAACAGGGAGCGTACATGACCAAATACTCACTAAAGAAGCATTGTATGGTGCACTATAATAAGTTTGATTTGTAAAAATGTATTTGGACCTCATATACCCTATAGGCACACTGTCTATACATATGCACTATCAGTGCATAAAGCAAGCAATAATAAAAGCAAAACATTCCATAAACACCGGAAAAACACAGTTTTTGTTTTTAATGGCACGAAAATGTGTAACCACTGATAACCACTGTTTGTTTAAGGCAATGGAAACACTGGAAAAACCCCACCAGAATTTACCAAAAATAGAAACTGAGAACAGGAAAGCCAAGGTATTTAGCACTATTTACTCCACACAGGCTAGGGGAGCCTTGGTATGGGCAAGAGCAGGGGTTCCTTATGTGGAGGAGGAGGTAGAGACTGATGTGGAGGGCAGATATGTATTTACGAAAGACAGGTTGAATGGCCAAAGTCTACTTATTGGATCTGTTTATGCTCCCAATATAGAGCAGAACTCATTCCTTCGTAAGTTGACTGAGGTCTTAGCCCACTCAAGTGGAATTACCTGGCTGATAGGAGGCGACTTCAATTCGGTGTTGGATGTGAAGCTGGATCGGTCGTTTCTGCCCCTGACACGCACCACAGCTGCTTCAAATGCACAAGCGTTGGCCGAGTGGCTGGCCCATTGGTCTTTGGCTGATAGTGTGCTGAAGTGTGCATCTATTCATTCTATTCCCCCGTGCATGGCTTGCATGTCAGACTGGACCCCATAGTGGGGTCGCACAATCTATTTCCTCTTGTTGGGGGGATTGAATACCTGGGACGCACGAACTCTGATCACAATCCCCAGCTCTTGCAACTTAAGTGAGAGGCTGGCCACCACCCTTCCCCACCTGGCCCCTTCAGCCAGCGGTACTGGAAGGCCAGGCGTTCTGTGCCTCCTTGGGGGCTGTGACTGTGGCATACTTTGAGGTAAACAACGGCTCCACAGTTGATAGGCTCCTAGAATGGGATGCTTTTAAAGTGACTACTAGGGGGCATTGTTTAGGATTCACATGGAACACTCGCAAGCAACTAACTGAAGCACTTAGCAAAATAGACTGCCAGTTACTGCGTTACGAAACCAACGTGGCTGCGAACATAGGGGACACACGGCACTTAGACGAGTTGCGCACTGAGCATGGAGAGGCTTAGGTGCCACAACTACGCGGCACACTCTGCTCGCATGCACACACGCAACATCAGACACGGATGCTTCCATGGCTTTTGCGCCAGAAGCAGGCTCGCCAACCTATATACACTGCGCAACGACATGGGGCACATATTATATACGCAACATGAAATGCATAAAGCAATGACGCAACACTATGCAACACTCTACCAGTCCTCGGGGCGCTGTGACGAGCGGCAGTTAAGAACCTTCCTAGATTCAGTAAGCCTACCCAAGGTAACCACTGAGCAGTGCGAGACATTAAACACACCAATTCCCCTTGATGAAATTCGTGACGCTATTGCGGCACTGACGACAGGAAAAACCCCCAGGCTGGACGGACTGCCGGCCAAATATTATAAGGCGTATGCTGCAACACCGGCCACGTGTGTGCACGCCCTTTACACCGCGGCGCTTTATTTCGCAAACTTACCTTTATACATTCCCCCGCCACTTTTTCATACACTTGAAAAGACAATCAGAGACTTTATCTGGGGTAGCTCTCGGCAATGGGTAGCTATTAAGAAACTTTACCTGCCTACAGACCAAGGAGGCCTAGCGGCACCAAACCTGGAACAGTATTACCTAGTGGTGCAGCTGCAATGGGTGGCAAGGTGGCTGGCTGATCGCCAGCTATGCGATACAGCAACCACACAACTGCCCTGGTCCCCAGCCACTCTGGCTCAGCTGTTTTACCCTTGTGTGAAGGCAAAACTGCCAGAGCCTTTGTTGCTCAATGTGGAACTCAGATGTTATCGCAGGAGCCTGTATATCACCTGGAATGTGAGACCATAGGCACCTACTTTACCATTGGAAGGCACACCTAGGGGACATGCCATAACCATGGCGGCTGAACTACGTGATTGGCGTGAAGCGGGAATCCAGGATATGGGAGATTTGTACCACAAGGGCACCCTAATATCATATGCTACACTACTTGTGGAAGACGGGTTGCACTCAGGCCAATTCCTGCTACTCCGCTCGCTCTTGGCTGCCCTTGCCACTAAATGGGGAGACATGACCAGCGAGCCCCCAACATCTCACAATCCAGTACTTGCATATGATGGGGCGAGGTGGACATTTCACACAGTGGTTTGCCACTTCCCTTAGACAGCACACCTCAATCACACTGACTTCACTAGGACGGGGACCTGAATCGCCCATTTATGGACCCTGAGTGGGCCTCTGTATTGGAGGGTCCTGTACATATCCCCAGTTATATGCGCTCCCGCCAGATACAATTATTATTATGCAGAGAATATACCTCACTCTGGCTAAAATTAATCTATATTTTAACAGCGTTGACGCTGCCTGCCCCCACTGCCACCTTATAAAAGCGGACCTGTTGCACATGTTGCGGGAGTGCCCCAGTCTGCGGGAATAATGGAGGGCGGTGGCAGACGCCCTTTCCCAGTGCACAGATCCCACCCTTCCCTTTGAGTGGGAAACCTATATAGTGCATATTTACCATAGGAGCAATAAGCATAAGGTGACCTCCCGCTTCCTAGACCTATGACTTGCAGGGGATAAGAGGCTGATAACCATGAAATAGAAGGCCTCTGAGCCCCCTCACATATTGGCGTGGAGGAGCTCCATGCTGATATGGGCTAAAGCAGAGAGCGTTGCACTGCATCGGGAGGACACACTGGGCATTCATAAGACACCAATCATTCACTACAAGCTGGGTTGCGATATTGACCGAGCTGCAAAACATTCACAGCACCGAGATAGACATGCTGCCCCAAACTGACAACTTCAACCCAGAGCGGGCATTGGGGGAGGAATGCAGGCTCTGATGAAGACGTAATTAAGGGTTCATGGCCGACATGCATGGTCATACACAATCTGACGCGGGGCTTTAAGGCATACACCAGATTCTCCTTACAAACGAAAGTAAAGGAGTCACATTGATATGGGGGACCAGGAAGAGCTCCAGTTCAGCAGACAATCACCTGTTATGTTTTATGTTGTCCTGTTTCATTATTACCCGCCTCCCCCGTTAGCAGACCACTACACACACTGCATTTACTGGATTGACAAACACAATGTATTTAGATATGGATTGACTGCAGATGATATTAAAGATCAATATGCGAGGCGCATATATGCTCAGCAGGAACACATGCTTGCTACGGCTAGAGGCACAGACACGCCTGATTACATCTGCACTAATATATTGTCTATTTTGGAACCATCCAAAAGTTGACTGATACAAAATGTGATATATACTTTGTATGTCTGTACTGTTAACTGAAAACCCAATAAAACAGATTCAAACAAATAAATGATTTATGAATTAGGCATTATAAGACTCGAAAAAACCCACGTAGGCTTGTGTGGAGTTGTTTACAGATGCAAGACTTCTTTTGTGAGGAATCTTTGTTGGGGAGTTCATGTTAAAATAGAAAATGTTCTTTGTCTGATTGGGTGTCTTGCATAGGAGTTAGGCAAAGTAAGCGTTTTTGGATCCCTTGATGGCTTTAGTGTTGCCTTTCCAGTGTTATTTGTTTTGGGTTTCATCCTTTTGAGACTGTGAACTGCACTATTGCTATTTGAGTGGTGGTCACAGCATTTGATCAGCATCAGGTTCTTGTCGAACAATCTTTTGAAACATATGAGACCCACCATTGCTTTTCTAGTCATGGACTTAGCACGGGCGTCTAACGTGGTGGTAGAGGTTACCACACAACGGTAATGGCGGACAGCTGATTTTGGAAATACTGTAGCGCCAGAAGGTGTGTACATACAGTTAGGCTGTCTTAGAGAGCGGCTTTTACAAAAAAAAATGTAATCTTGCACAAATCAAAAATAGTCTGATAGCTGGCTATCAGGAGTCATGCCTCTAGGAGTCATCACAACCTTGGGGGCTCGAAAAAAGACAAATTCCTGGCAGCATACAAAAGCGAATACATTTACCTACAATGGCGATTTATTTTCTCTTCCAAGGTTTCTGGCACATTTTGATCGAGTGCTCTATTTCTCCAAGTCAGGCTTCAAACAAGCCCCGATATAGTAGTGACAGCCATTTTGGAAGATTAAGAAAAGCACTGGCAGTCTGCAATTCAAGTGGGCTAGTTCTTATTCTTTGGCTATAGATGATATTTAAACAACCTTATCACAGTTAACTCATCTACAATGCATTTTTTCAGAGATGTGACTTGATTATCCTTGAAACCACTTTTATCAATGACTAATCTAAGACACTAAACTTAAATGAATGATTTTGATGAGGTGCCTGTGTGGATCGATTGTCCTACCAAACTAGCCTCCATTAACAGATCGTAGAACACATTCTGCTCATGTTGCATGAAATGGGCTACTTTCTACATTGTATATGGGAAATATGTAATGCAGCTATTGTTTTGAGGAAATGTGCTCTAATTGAGGCATAAATACAGTGTGTGTCACAGACATACAAATAAATACAATTCTGTAATTGATTTAACATTTATCATAAAAAATCCAGGTTTTGGAAATAAATGCATTTTTTGTCTACAATGGACTTACCTGAAACAAAATATTTACTTTTTTGCCTGTAACCCTAAACTGTCCGTTTTCAGTCAGAATTCAGCAAATGTATGTAACACATATTTTTCTTGACAATTGCCAAAACCAGTACCTTTACATACTTCCACTTGTACAATTTTTGTAAGACATCTATGCAGACAATCAACGACACCAAAATCTCAAAAGATAAAACTTCCAATCAGTTATTTTATCTGGTAAATATTGATTTTTAGACCCACAAGGTTTAAAAGTGGTTTCATTTGTATGAGGGCTTCAATTTGTGATTGAATAAATTACGATAAAGCTTCACATAATAGTAGAAAATATTGCAAAAAAAGTAATTTTAATCTAGTACCTCAGATTCGCGACTGTATTTGATCTCGTACTTCAAGATGAGTCCATTGGGGTTCTGCGGCTCGTTCCACTTCAGTAAAATGCTATTCTTGCTGATGTGGTCCCAGGTGATGTTTCCAGGTATGTTGTCTGCCAGGGCTGGGGAAATTGATCAGTTTAAAATATAACCCCGAGATAGGAATCTTCCATTTCTGTTGTCATACACAATATCACAGAGAATAGATACTGCAGGATTCTTAATTGAATGCAATTTGCTCCAATTTCACTCCTTATCGTGTGTCTGATCCCCACTCAGATGCTCTGCAACAAAGAATATGCTAGGGCCGCCTCCATAAGAGGGAAGATCAATCAGTACACTTTTGAGGCCTGTGAAGGCCTCAGTGGCGTAACTTGAAAATGATGCCACGAGGGCCCCCGAGGTTCCAATATCTTACTTCATCGACCTTGTGCTGAATAGGGCCCCCTTAAGGGTTGGGCCCCCTTGGAGGGTCAGGTGGGGGCATGCACCTCAGGGGCCTCTGTTACGCCCCTGGAAGACTTATCGAGCAAAATCCAAGAATCATCCAATCACTTCATTCTTTCCGATGTTATTCCAATCACTTTGACAGCTGAGAGTTAACAATTCGCAGACACCATCTTTCGCCCTTCTTGCTATTTTCTGACACCTCTGGTGGACAAGATGCACAGGACACTTTGGCATTCATACCAATTCATCTACAGAAAATAACAAAGCTCACATACCTTTTTAGGTCGAGCCTAGCGTTGCAGCACATGCGCTGCTCGCTTTGCGAGGCATGCAGTATTCAGTATAGTGTGGAAGCTTCGTGGAAGCTCCGCCCACTCTCCGCCCATCTTTTTCATTGGCTTAGGCCCTAAATGCTGCCTTCCAATTGGTTTTAGGCTTGTTAGTCCCTCCTCATGACGACCATGTCGTCATTTGTATCCTTCCAAGGCTACTGGCCCCTTTACTTCGAGTGTTGCACGGTAACTATTTTCTTCCCGTGCCTTCTCCCCCACCGCCCCCCTCCCGCAGTCCGTGGGTTATCGCCCCCCCCCACTCTCATTGTTCGTGCCTTCTCGCTCCCAGCCCTCTGCCCGCACTCCAGTTTTCAATGCAATAGGTCTCGCGTAAATGCGAGTCCTATTGCATTGCAAATGCTTGTTTTCATACTACGATTCAATGTATTAAAATGCCGCTCGCTTTCACATTGTGACATGACTTCATAAGAGACTCGGTCACGAGATTCTACTGGTTTTTGCTGACGGACGCTGCCGGTAGTCACCTGACCCGGAAGTCCTAACTAAGCTTCAACAACAAAAGCAACAGCTGTGCGCAAGCTGAGTCAAGGAAGCTGATGCCGGCAGAGCAGACAGTAGTAACAAAGCAGCAATCGGTAACTATATTTTAACTAAATTCTTGAGCAGTCTACTTAATTTCGGTTCCTTATATTAAACAAACGAGTTCAAAATGAAGGCAATTAATATACAATTTACTTTAGAGGAAGGGTAACACACGAAAAGGAGGCACTGGTAGCTCAAATTAAATCTCTGCTTGAGTGAAAGAGCAGAAAACGTTCGATAATGACTTGCAACGAGGTTCAGAAACCTCACGCTTGAGTGCCCGATGATTTGACAAACACTATACAAAACGTATTGCAAGATCATTGGGTTTTTTTAATACGGAGAGATTTCAAACCTACTACCATTTTAAAGTTCGAAAGGGGGTCAATTTGAGGTAGCTTGGAGCAATGAGTTATAGAATGAGTGACCGTGCCTTTTACTATGGAACAGTGCAAGGTTTGCCTAAGCTAGTTCAAAATCGTGCATTTTAAAGATTATTTTTTATATTGTATTGGGCCAGATTAATAGAATTTAGAAGCAGTACCAAATAGGGACACGTAATTCAAATATTACTTTAACACGACCCCTGATATTCGACGGCATTATTGTTCTGTAGCTTGAGATACTTGTCTATCGGAAACCGTTGTGTCCATTAGACATAATGAATTGGGCATACCATTTAGTGTCACTGATGTAATGGTAACAACCTGAAACAATTTGACCTGAATAGAGCTGCGAAAAATAAATCCTGTCCCAGGAGAAGTACCTCCCATTGTGTAAAATATTACTGAAAACGTAGTGGCCATCAAGTAGATGTGAAAGAACAAAAATGTTTATTACAATCCTATTTACACTGAATATCCCATAACTATTTTGTCACTATCATAATTAAAATAACTGGAGTGGTGGGTATTTGATCACAGAATCCTCGTTGGCGGGTCAGCAGTGTATACCATCTCTGATACCTTCCAGTATAGCATAATTTATATTTGGACTGAATTCCACCAAAGGCAGGACTTTAGGCGGGTAGTGTCGCCGGGGTACAGATACTCCAGTGATAAAAAACTTATAGTAAAATTGGTCTCTATTCCGCTCTATATTACTTTACATTTTGCCTGTAAAGTTATTGTTACTTTAACTTTACAGGCACAAACGTTGATTGATTTATGAACAGTGTACAAACCGTTAAGGTAATTCATTTAAGCGATTTAGTCTCGGTTTACATTTCACGTGTTTAACTTAATCTTGCATTCTTTAATGATGCTTGCTATTTTTCTGTAGGTTTTTTTAGCATTATATATTACTCTTGTATCATGCGTACTGCAAACTCAATCGCTTCTAATTGTCTTTGTGAGTTCAGGTTTTGGGTGATTGTTTATAACAGGCCACGCTTGAGAGCTCTGAAAATGATGCTGAAAGCAGTGTCACTTTCACACAGTATCTGTCAGTGGGTCATAAAGATGTTCAAAATAAATGCTTATCCAGTCCTTGGCCCCTCTGCAAATTGCACAGAGCAATGGTCGTTTGTCTGTTGTGAATCTGTGCTTTAGTGTTTGAAGGATTTACACGTCTGTCAAAATACTGACAGGGAGAAAATAACAAGCATTTGCAATGCAATAGGTCTCGCATTTACGCGAGTTTAAGCTATTGGCATTGTAAATGAAAATGCCTTTTATTTAGGTATTAAAAACCAAAACATAAATGAAAGGCATTGTCATTTAGAATGCCAATAGCTCAAACGCGCGTAAATGCGAGACCTATTGCATTGCAAATGCTTGTTTGCACTTGAAATGTGTCATAGAATTGTAAATATGGAATAAGATGGTGGCTGCAGAGTGGTAACTTTTAGCTGCTACAGGAGACAAAATATATATGGATGTAGATTACATATGGGGAAGGTAGTATTGCCAACTTCCTCTGATACACTGTGGAAATGATCACATTCATGTCCTCACATGCAGAAAGATCGCCAGGCAGGTGTGCAGTGCTAGCTTTCGCCACATCCCTATCAGTCTAGTACCATCTATGGTCTTGTATGTGTCATGTCCTATTTCTTGTCTATGTATGCCTTTAGTTTCCTTGCACTTTTTCTGTATACACAGTTGTACAATAGAAATGAGTACATTGTTCAGTTGGGAGCGACACTGAAGATCGAAGAAGATGCTTTTCTGTCAGTTTATCAAGGTTTAATTTAGAATATTCTACCCCTAGGGAGTGAGATGTGATATTAGCAATAAAGCTGCTACCGTACATAATTTCTGTTATTACAGGCCCTTTACCTCGTTGTAGGTCGTTGCTGGCGGCTCGGAACAACAACTTATGTAGAGGGCCTTTTACAACTCATGCAGCCCTCTACAGCGGGCTTTAATAGATTCCTTAATATTGTGTGACATTTCTGTACAGGATACACAACCTGAGCCTATGTCACTACCAATGGCATTTACGCATTTACTACTACTTACCATTTCCGAAGCCCTGACTAAGGGGCTGTTATGTTATGTTATAAATACTTATAGAGCGCACGAATACACGTGGGTGTCTTGGCGCTAGCTCTGCTGAACTGAAGGAGGCGGCCTAATGGTTGGTGAAAAGCCTTGTTTTCAATGCTTTCCCGAAGGTAATGAGGCTGGGCATGGTTTTTATGTGTAAAGATAGTGAATTCCAGATTTCAATGGTACCTAACACAAACCTTTTACCTCCCCAAGAAGAGCGTTTGAAATTGGGAAGCCTGAGTCCTTTTTCTCCCGCTGAGCGTAATTTCTAGGTGGCTCGTACTAGCTGAAACTCTGTTTCAGGAAAGCTGGGCCACAATCATGCAGTGCTTTATAGGTTGAACTTAAGGCCTTAAACTTAATTCTCTATCTGAAATGGAGCCAATGAAGCTTATGAAGGAATCTGGAGACCGACTGATGTTTTGGGATGCCTGGCAACATTCGTGTAGCAGCATTCTGCATAGTTTGGAGTTTGTTGAGATGTTGTTGTTGCCTATTGAGATAAAGACTATTACAATAGTCTAACTGCGAGAGCAACTAATATCTGTGTATCTGATGTAGCCAACACGTGTTTTGTCTCGGGGTTGATCTCCCACCGACTTCCTCAGGGCAAAATCAAATCAAGATACTGTCAATGTTCTCGATAAACCCTGAGACGAAACACGTGTTGGCTACATCAGTTACTTGGTTACATCAGTCACATTTTGGATAGACTCCAGTGTGCATCGGGCTTTGACTTCAATTTTATGTTTGACCAGTGATCTGGTGTTGATTAAGGCACAGCTAACCATTCTTACCGCTAGTTACAGAATATGGGGCAGTTGTGGAATTGACCTCTAAAATGTTTATTCCCACTGTTTCCCTACCAGTGATCCAAGCGCCACACTCCTGACATGGCAAGTTGAGCACACATGGCAGCGCTCCCAGATCTAACCGCGTGCAGCCAGGCTTACCTGCAGTGTCAAGCTTGAGGAGCTGGGTCCTGGTGTAATCCTTCTTTGACCTAGTTTTGGGGTCGGGGGGAAAACCTGGCAGGGAGACTGGCGCTCTGACCAATCCGGGTGCGGACGGGCGCAGACGGGCTTGCCTTTGGCACGCCCACTGCACGGACATGCTCTGTGGCAAATTAAATGTCCCTCCATGCAAGGAGGGTGTCCAGGGGCGAGGCAA
This sequence comes from Calotriton arnoldi, assembly GCA_963921515.1. Classification (NCBI taxonomy): domain Eukaryota; kingdom Metazoa; phylum Chordata; class Amphibia; order Caudata; family Salamandridae; genus Calotriton; species Calotriton arnoldi. The sequence goes on along the minus strand of CAWUFW010013351.1, from coordinate 89,936 downwards.
TACGCCGGTACTTTGCAGCACGTGTACTCAAACAAACAGGTGGGAGAAACAAAAACGAACCAGGTCCAGCAACCCCACGATCCTTTCACAGGCTACCTTGTGAAAGGAAGGATACTGGTAAAATAAATAACCAAAATTAAAAGGGTGAAATGTAAAACATAAAATCAGTAAAATAAGGGAGTGAACCCTTTCAAAGATGGCGCCCGATATGTTGGAGCCAGGCACCTCCTAAAATGCACAGAGTGCTTAAAGGGAAGGAAAATATTGGGCTACTGAGGCTGTAAACCTACCTGCAGTCACAGAGCTGCACAAACACGCTCTGTGCCGGTTTAAAAAATGTCCCTCCATGCGAGGGGGCGTGTCCAGGGGCGTGGAAATACGCTGGCACTTTGCAACGCATGTAAGACAGTTAGACTTTTGTCACATTAGCCTACTGTGTGAATGAAAATGTGTATCTGCATTTATGTAACTGTAACCACTCTAGACGTTTTCTTGCTCATGCTAACCTTGCCAGAAAAGTGACCTTCAAGCACCTCTTTAACATCTTGTCTCGGGAGACGAGAAAGTGTTGATTAACTTGCTCAGCTGAAAAAGTTTACATGCGTGTTACATCTGAAAGTAGTTTTCTTCCTTTCTCGTGTTCTCAGACCCCAGCACCTGCGACTCCCTTTGTTTTCTGACGCCATGTGATTCCCATTGAAAGCCTGTATCTGAAACCCCATGTATCCGAGTCCTCTTCGTGCTTAGGCAGCTCACTTATTGTACAGTTGCAGGGCGAGCCTCGGTCAGACCGAATCTGTGATTCACGGAAAAAATGCTATATGAGCACTTTCTCAAGTGAGGGAATCCTGCACAGGCATTGAGTCATGGCAGAAGGAATGTCCCTCTCCACCTCCTGATGTCCACCCACTTTACTGCCAAGGGCATCACTCCACAGTCATCCCAAAGAGGTGGCAACGGAGCAGCTGAAATCTGTGAGTAAAACACCAGGCAAAAACACAGATTTATAAACTCCAATTCCTGCATGTTTTTCCACAAATTCCCATAATTTGAAGTACTTTGTAGCTCCTGGAAAGTCACAATGATGTGAGTAGGGACCATGAGGTGTTAATCTCCTTGCGTTCTGTAATTTCAAAGTTCGGGGGAGGGGGGGGAAGGACCATATTTTACCCAATTTGTAATCCTGCCCCAAATCTAATCCATGCCCCAGACAAATGCAACCTTGGAAACTAGTATGACGCTCAAACTAAAGAAAAATTGTGAATAGAACAGATCTATAGTGAGGAACGGTAGTGCATATAGAATACGTACGTTCTGGCATGGTCCTGGCAAAGACATACGTAGCCGCACTACATCCAACCGTGTGCGCCGCATGATTGCAGGCATGTATGTCAATGCGGTACTCGGTGAAATGACGTAGATTGGAGATGACCATCCGGTCCCGGAAGACTTTGTCCTGATTGACTGGGAAATCGATGTAGGTGGTTTGATTCACTGGATTCTCTGGGGAGGAGCCATTGGGGGACGGATGACCTCCAACAGCTACCAGTGAGGCATCCCGCCGCCTCCGGGCTGGTCTGTAGAACAGAAAGAAGAAAGATGGCAGCAGACCACATGACACTCCGCTGGCTTTTACAGGGGTTCAAAGTCTTGAATCTATATAGCTTCCAGTTATTGATTCTAAATAAGCTATTACATTGTACACATTTTCAACTAAGCAGTATTGATCAACAGTGGAGGCAGCTTTTGTCAGTTAATGCCCTTGATGACGAATTTAGACCCTGGCAAAGTTTAAGCAGAGTTATGAAACTTGAGCAAGGGAACCTAAAGTACACATTTTGAAATTCGACTTTAGTACACTTTAAGGTAATATCAAATTTCGTCATTAGACTACACTCAGACTTTCATTAAGAGGTCCCCAGAACAGCTGATGCAGAAAAACTGTCCGATTCTGTAAGGTAGGGTTATAACTGGGTGCAGTGTTAAAGCACTAGTAGTTTCTCAGCTATGAAATGTCAAACGACTGCGGAAATCACAGTTTTCCACAAGTTTTTCCTTTATTATTTGCTCTTTTCCCCAGATGCAGTCTGCAAGATTTCACTGGCAAAACATGTTATCCCTAAAAAATGACAATCCAGCTTTACTGAGTACCTCTAAATCCTCTTTAGCGCAGAAACTTCCATTTCCCCCTGAATCAGGAACAACTAAGAATCTGGTAATCCGGGCACGAGTATGCCAAGGGCAGATCATGCCCATGGCACTGCTGTCTTGAGGTCTATCATTCCAACCAGCGGCGGCTAGCAGAGGGAGTGCTGCGGGGCGGTGGGCGGGGTAGCGGAGTCGCCGAGTTGGCGATGCAGCGAGCGCAGGGTAAATAGTTGTATTTATTTATTTACTTACCTTACTCCTGCCCGTCGTATGCCCGACTCCACTACCCCCCCACCAGCCCCGCCCCACCGCCCCGCAGCACTCCTTCTGCTAGCCGCCACTGATTCCAACCTCTATCAGAGATACTCCTGTCCCAATATAACATACTGCAACAAAGGTCAAACCACTTTTCTTAGCAATACATGTATGTGGCCCCTGAGTTATTTCTAGCACCTATTTCTCATCCCACCCAAAATGTATTTGGCAGCGATGCCACCGTTTGTGTGCTGTGCATGTCACCAGCACACAGAATGCTATAGTATAAAGTAAGCCCTATAGTTCTGTTTAAGTCAGCCAGCCCACGAAAAGGAGATTTTTGGCCGCTCACAACTTAGCACCATTACAAAAAATCAAAACTCAATGTTCCCCAAAAAATGTACATTTATATGTATATATCATTTTTGTGAAGAGTTATAACCTTTTCCGCGAAAATGCAGTTGTTAATTTGTCAACATGCGCCTGTTCTACACCCTTTTCTTTAGTCAAATTAGAAAATTGTTTTTTTTTTTATTAGTACACCACGCCTTAGATGTGGCTTTGCGGTAGTAAGTGATTTGCATAGGGCGTGTACATTCTTGTATTGGAGAGGTTGGGAACCATAATAAATACTGGTTATCCCCTCATGTGACCTATGTTAGATTGCTGTATGCAGCTAAACATATTAATAAATATACTTGTAGCGACATGTGCTACGCATTTGTTATTGGGAATTTCACGGCAGATGGTGAAGACACTGAAAACATGCAGGCTTGAATATATGCAGGCGTTTATGGACCTTGGACCATGGCTGGTGTTTGATTAATGGCGCAGCAGGCACGTAATAGCACGCTCCGGCGGTGTAGGGGAGCCCTGGGTCTTTCAGGACCCCCCCAACCCTTGAGGGAGCCCCCATCCAGCCCAACGCCCATGAATATATGTGATATATGGGAGGCTCAGGGGGCCTTCTTCACATTCTGCACGGGGCCCCATAATTTGGCGTTATGTCAAGTCTCGGAGACAGTGCTTTAATTGGGATGAAAAAACTGGGGGGTCTCTCATGGGGCGTGGCCAATGTAATTAAGGACATAGCTTAAAAACATGTAAGCTAAAAATCTGTGTTTAGCACAGTGTGCCGCCCGACTTGTAGTTTGCTGTTTCGGTCATTGCATCCAGATGTATGATACAAGTAACATCATATCTACAACAAGTCAGGACTATTGGCTTTGTCAATGGTTGTTAGTTGCATAAGCTAAATAAGCAGCAACTATGGCTTGAATTTATAATATTGAAAAAGCTTCCACTGAAAGCCCCGGTGACACCACGACAATGTTGCTGCTCCTGAGTTTCAAAAAGAGAAGGGAAATCCAGAGAGAAAATGACTCTTTAAAGGATTTCCCTTCCCCTACAATGCTCACCTGGCATGACGTCATGCCGTAACTTCTCCACTAGTGTAAAGTGAGCAGTGTGAGCACGCGCACATCGATGTGCCTGCTGTCACTGCAGTCCGGAAAAAAACGGACCGCCGGTGACAGGGCACAAAACAGAACCCGACAGAGACCATTTTCGAGGCCCCCTTTAAAAAACTGCCGGTGCTCAGCACCGGTGAGACCCGGTGCACTTAAAGGCCTCATCCAAGAGCATCTACACACAGAGGAAACAGTAAAAAGCCTCACTGTCATAGGGGACAACGACATTCATCATCTGCGTCCAGATGAACCAGCAGGGTGAGGCGGCCGGAGTCCAAACAGGCACCATCACTGCCAACAAGTGTGGCCCTTCATGCTGTGCTATGTGAACAGAACAAGAACACCCAAGCAGGGCGGACTGATGGAAGTGTGCCAGTTTGGAGGTTTACTGGTCTCAACATATGTTGAAAGAGCCAGATGCTGTGCCTCACAGTGAGTGCGCAGTTGATGGACGACTACCTGGGCTGGGCGCATTGCTGTGCACGTGAAGCGTAATGGGCATCTTCGTATGGGGGGAAACATATTGCCACTTTGCCGTGTGATTAGAGCTCACATGAGAGCATTCTCTTCTGTGTCTTTGTGAGAGGTGGTGGTAGTGGAGAAAAGTGTGGTTAACTGTTTGTGGAGTGCACGAACCAGGCGCGCAATGCCCATAGGGCTCAAAGGGCTTCACCCCCCGCCCCCGTCGTGTGTGGCAGCCCGGGCTGAGACAGCTTCCCGGGCACACACACAGCCGCACCCGAGTACTTCACAGATCTTTAAAAGTCCATTTGCTTGTTAATGAGGCTTTGTTGTTTTTTCACCCCTTAAGAGTCCCTGCATCTCCACTCTGCCTATTGCTGGAAGAATTAGCCCCCCCCCCCCGAAATTGTTTCCCTAAGCGGAAGCAGACAAGTCCTAGGGCTGATCTCCAGAGCCCACAAAGTACATACACATATAAGTATATACTAAAGTATATAAGTATATACTAAAGTATATACAAGAGGTCTCGAATGCTCGACCTAAAAAGAAAAATGGGAAAACGTAACATAACTGTAGACGCGAGTGCTGTACCAGCTGCAAGGAAACAGCCCACTATACTTAAAGCTTGTTCCAAGAGTGCTGTAGCCTGCTGGCAATGTGAATAGCAGAGCCACTGCTGTGGACCATGAGAGCAGAGCAGACTCATGTAACGAAGCAGCACTACAAAGGACAGGAGAGGTAGGTAGGTCAGTCTTCTTTATAGAACACCTCAGCCGTCAGTTCATAAGCAGCTGTCATCGCCTCAAGATTCCTCTGGGATTCTAGGATGCAACTTGACAATGCACGGATGATAGCACAGGAGTGTAAGACATCACAACTCCCCGACGGATTTCTGCCGGAAGGATGGAACTAGGTGGATGAAAATTATGTGGTTGATTATGCAACATTTCAAGATTCATATTAATTTATTTTATAATGTGTTGTTTTAATTTATTGTGGCGCATAATGAGGTTTGCACGTATTCTTCAGTGCTCTGTTTCTGTCCAAGGTTGGATAGCCATTGACGCTTTTGAAACAGTGGCACTTTTTTCAATTCTTATGTACTTAGAGTTGGAGGGAAGAAACTGACTCCTCTAAAGAAACATGTGTTATTTACTATTTGGGTTGGAATGACATTCAATTTTTGAGAGTAAAGCAAAATTTAACATGGGTGCACAGCAGCGGCTCCTCTGTTAAGGCGGAGGAGCATTGCCCCACTCCTCTCAGCAGTGAAAAAAGGAAAAATAAAATGAAAATTAAACATGTTATTATCATGTGATTTTTCCTTACTGAGCCAAGTCTGGACGGGGCCACTCCGTTGAGAGCAGCAGTGGGGGCACTGCTGCAAATGCACGTCGGTTTGGTCTGCCATCTTAGGACGGCCAAACCGAAATGCACATTTAGATCTCTCCACCGCGCTGTTTTGCATAGCCGGGTGAAGACAGGCACAGGCTCCCAGTCACCGACTGAGCGGCAAACCAGGCCGCTCAGACCAATCTGGGCGCAGCTCTCATGCTGGGTATTACCAGCATGAGAGCAGTGTTTGGATTAGTGTAGGGAGTCTGGGAGCCTGCCGGGAGTCAAAAGGAGCAGAAGAGGACAGAGATGGCGGCCAGCAGGTAAGTGCTTTTTTATTTTTGTATTTATTTTTCTCCCCCCGCTTCTCCCCCACTTTATTTTCACAGTAGCTGCCACTGTGGGGGCGGTGGAGATGTTTGAATTTGTTGGACATATCTCAAAATATCAGGAGGGCATTCTGGTACCCTTGTTTTAGATAGGCATACCATTTTTTGTGACATGCAAGAGAGAAATGGCAGACAGGGGAGTGTTGTGAGATCGCTCTTTTGGGGGAGTTAGGTGGAATTATTAATATCTGATCAGCTGGCAGCGTGCATGAAAAAAATGCTAATGCAATAGAAACTACTTTCAAAGAACACCGATGTGAAAGAAGTAATTAATATTTTTGAAGATGTGGAACATGTGGGGAATAGAGTAAGTGAAGTGAGAAGTGGTACTGTCGAACAGTGCTCTGAGAAAACAAGATGTAGGAGTGAGTGAAATGTGTAGAATTGGAGACACAGGTTTTCCCAGCCTGGGAACATGCCCACTAGTGATGTGAGTTACAGTTACAAAATAGTCCCCGACAGGCGAGATTCACACAGAAAACAATGAATATAGGCCTGAAATCAGTGCTATATTAAAGCTGTCCAGCCGGATAGAAAATTTAATAATGTATCACATCACATAAAACACAAGAATAAAGTGGGACACAATCCTGCGTCCAATGCAACATATATAACAAAGACACAAATGAACAGAAATTCACAAATTCAGAAAAAGGCTCAGGCAGGACAAAAAATGCTTGTAACTTGTATAAAGAAATGCAACAAGCAAACAATATGTAGAGACACCATTACACATCAGTAATTAATTCAATTGCGTTTACGGTGCTTATAAGGTCGACAACGTTTCGATCCCGTAGAAACAATATTGGGATCATCATCAGGACATAAAAACTACATGCCTGAGGGAATTTTAGCCTGAAAGACAATAGTGAAAGGTAGAGGAAACAAAAGAAAAATAAGTAGATCAAAAAGACTTTAGAAAAAATGGTCTGTAACATAGTGCTAGTGAGAGACAAAAGGTGGTACAACTCTTCCATCCAGACGTCGTGTACTAGGTGTTGATACAATACACATGCTGGGTGAAAATTGGTAAGAAACAACGATTTCAAGGTGCAGCAATGGATCAAGACCTTAAACTGTTATGGCGTGGGTGCTACGGGTGAAATAGCAGCCTTGCATACAAGTGCTATAATGGCGTGAGTTGTGATGGGCTAAGTTGTTTCTAGCGTAGCTTACCAAGCGTAATAGCAGGGGGCAAGCAATGAGGCAATTGCGATAATGCCAGGAAGGGATTACTGCGGTCGCACGGAGGTACGTTAGATCACTTGAGCATCTTGGCGCTGGTAAAAAGAAACGAATTTCAGGAATAGCCACCAATTGCATGGTCTAAAACCAATACGGGCATGCGTTAACTCTTACCTTAGCAAAGGAGGTAGGGTGGGATTGGGGCAATTCCCAATTGAGGGTAATGGTATGGAGAGGCGCGTTAACCTAGTAAGAAGAGAGAAGGCGCACAGACAGTGAGAGTGCTGAGGGGGTAGGCACGTGAAGGCTAAAAACGCCAGCTGCTGAAGGGCTTACCTAATTACACGAATAGGATTCTACTATCACAACTTCTCTTCTTTACTCTGGAACCGATATGCGTACTCTGGCACCGATGTACTTACTGTGTATGTTTAACTATCTTGAAGGGTGACCCACAGGATTGTGTATGTAGATCCTGTGGGCAAACAATACGTGTTATTTAGATTTATGATAACTATTATTCTGTACCGTTCCACTTAGACGGTTAGAGCACACACTGAACTCGGGAATCCCTTTCCATTGACTCTCCTGTAATGTTGCCTTAGAACTATACTACTAGAGACCCCCCTTTTTTCTTGGATTCAAATATTAAAAGACTTATTGTCTCCGGTAACTTATACCCAGATGGATTCGTTACCCTAGGAATGGTTAACCCATGTTCCGTTTATTACGTTTTATTACATTTTTCTCCTTTACATTCCTAAACTTTCTGTGGACACATCATTACATGGGGGCATCAGCATTGTTTTCCTTCTACAAACCTTTTTTCTGTAGGCACACAGCGATAATCGAAATTATATTTTCAGATCCTTATTGGATGCATACAGCTACAATCGCTTTAATTTGATATGTTCTTTACTCCTTCTCGGGGCCGTTATTTGCCCATCACTATCTCTGTTATTAAGCCGGATGCGGAGATTAGACACTCCAAGATGGCCAACGGTATTTGTTTTAATACTACGCATTAGGCCCTCGAGCATAATGCTGATCAATACCCCACGACCCTTGAGCTCTACATCAACACACCTCGGGGGCTGATGTATTGTCCATTTTTAACCTCTATTGATAAGCGGGCTACTGAATTTACCGTTCCAAGATGTCCAACGTCTTTGGAGCGGGTACAGTCCTACAACTATTTCCGCTCCCAGGCCTATATGAACGTGTGTTCTCCTGCGGGCCATTAGGTTTCCAGCGTACACGCCGGAAGGAGCTCTGTTCATCACAGAGGTAAGCGCCCATAACTAACTGAATGTTCTCCTGCAATTAGCGGTACAGTGCCAATTACGCTAGATACAAGCATCTGCGTTTGCGGGCATGTTTTAAATACTCACAGCGGGGTCTGTCTACTCGCTTGTTCTGACACACTTTCCTTTGATACTTTTGATAGGCAAAAAGGTCTCGTATTAATACCAGCAAGGATATGGCTGCCGGTTATTTTCTTTAACACAACCTGCACCGAGAGGGTGCAATGCACCACGGATTTTATTTATTCATGCCTGAATAAACTTGCACTACCACTAAACCCTCGTTTAAGGTACGTGGGACCACATTACCATATTCTTAAAGTATACAGAATATGTCCCTGCCATTTTTCCTTTGGGTGTATTCTTATATATAACTAGGCCGTTTTTCTTTATTTACCCATCCTCAGGGACTCCTCATTGGGAAACATCCCGGATACCTATACTGTGAACAGGAGGGATTATTTCTGGACACAAGATATGTGTAGTCTCAACTGTGTGTCTAACATTGGACCCTATTGAATCCCATTCGGGACGGAAATACAACTGGATTTAAGGTTGGTTTCCCGGTCATATTTGGTCACCTTAGTACGATAAACTTGCTCTTACAGGGCTTGTATGCTTATTCTTCTTTTTTAACCGTCTCTTTTCCCATAGGATCTTCATGTATTGAGTATAGGTATTTTGTTTTTTATTACACACCTTCGGGTACCAGGCAACATTTAGGGGGTGTTGTTATGTTAAATTCACTTTATCAAAGTTACTGTTGACTGTTTAGGTTCATATGTCACAACTGGACTCACAAGGAACAAGCATGCCTCAACTCCGGACCAGTTTATTTTATCTAAGAGTATTATTACATTTTTCTTAAATTACACTAGTTTGTCACTAAACAACCGAGGTGACACATTTAAGACAGCATGGGTTTCCACAGGCTCGAGTAGGCAACATGAGCCAATCCTTCAAAGTTAGTCTGTCACAACGCGAAACTGACATTGGATGCTATTGTTGCATACCTTTCATTCCCAATTCTGTACTATTGTTTGTTTCTTAGCCCCGAAGAGGTTGCTGCGCACGACCGTAAGCGCGACGAAACACATGTTGGCTAAGGCTGTTGTGAATAAACTGAAGCGCATGTTCCAGCAAAGACTCAAGATTTTGTCACACTGTTATTGATATAATTGATATACTGTTAGAGTGTGCAGGGGACTGTTCTGTTTTACCAGTGGATATCCACACATTGGGGAGGAAGATGGCTCTCCCTACCCTTATGCACCGCAATCCTCACTCAGTACTAGGGTATACTTACCTGTGGATTGCCCAGGAGCGCCAATCCCATATAGAACCACCTACCAAGCAGTTTCAATTGGGCGGTGTATAGATTGGTGCATGAATATTTTTCCACTGTTTTAAACAGTGCCTTGTCCCCTTGTAGTGAGGGGGCCTCTCTCATATTTTATTGAGTCCTTGTAGCAGCACAGCAGTCCTTCTTCCTGGCAGAGTATCCACAGGTCCAGTAGTGTAATGAAGTAGTGTCTGATGTCCTTCTTTTATACGCAGTTGTGCCTTGAAGTGGAGAGCAGCTTCCAGAGGCATGCCCTTGAAGTGCCCAGATGCCCTGCCCTCCCTGCCCTGGCTCCAGACTAACTACAGGGGCTATGCAGCCATTTGTGTGGAGAAAGGGCACAGAATATTCAGGTGTAAGTGAAGTTAGACCCAGCTCCTCCCACCTATCCTGCTAGTCATGGCCTATCCAGTCACACCTAAGCTCCCATAGTGTGTGGCTGTCTAAGAGGACTACACAAGGCCAAGTCATGGGACCAGAGACAGTCTGCAGGCACCAAATGGCTAAGGCAAGGAAATGGCAACTTTCTAAAAGTGGTATTTTCAGAACTGTAAATAAAAAAATCCAACTTCACCATAAGTCAGGATTTTAAATTAGGATTCAAGAGACATCGAACATGAACCAGTTATCTCTTCCCATTTGGAAAATTCACTTATAAAATGTAATAAGGTAACTCCAATTTTATTCTATGGGAGAGATAGGACGTGCAGTCGTGTTTTTCACTACCAGGACATGCAAAACTTAAAAGTGCTTGTTGTACTTCTTAAATACATTGCACCCGGTCCTCTGGGTTGTCTAGGGTCTTCCCTAGTGGAGACTTATATGTATTAAAAAGGAAGGTTTGGACCTGGCAAAAAGGCTTATTTTGCGAGGTCGTCATTGCAGTTTTAAACTGTACACAGAGGCTGAAATGGCAGGCCTGAGACATTTTTAAAGGGCTAATTAAGTGGGTCGCACTATCTGAGCTACAGGCCCACTAGTAGGATTTAATTTACATGCTCTGAGCACATGTAATGCACTTTACTAGGGACTTATAGGTAAATTAAATTTGCCAATTGGGTATAAGCCAATGCTACCATGTTTTAGGGAAAGAGTACAAGCACTTTAGCACTGGTTAGCAGTGGTAAAGTGCGCAGAGTCCTCAGGCCTGCAAAAACGAAGTCAATAAAACAAGAGGTCTGAAGGCAAAAGGTTAGGGGGAAATCACGCCAAGGATGCCAGGTCTAACAGTCCACTTCTCAAAACAGATCAGTAAAGCAGTGAATTATCAGTGATATTGACACGAGCAGACAGGTTTCTTACATCTACAATCAAGGATAAGAGACCCCTTTAAAAAATGACAAGGCTATTAAGCCTTTTTTGTGTTTAGGGAAGAAACGGATAACTAAATCTCATTTCTATTATAAATGAAGATTGCTTCTGTTTTTTTTAAGACTGTCTATTTTTGGTCAGTGTCCCACCTTAAGCATGAGTTGGAATTTTTGCACATATGATACAGAGATCACCATAGAACCCACATACAGTGGTTTGAGAATTTATTAGAGCGTCCACAGAAGGGGTTTCAAAGTTATCAACAAGGTCTAGAAGGGTAAATTAGTTATAGATGGCACACTCAAGCTTTCTTATTGAAAATCCAAAATAGTCACAGTGACAACCAAGTATAGATGGGCAATAGTATTGCTGGTATGTCTATATATCTCACTGCCGGTTCAATATGAATTTTGTGTCCACGAACGGGTTTGGAGAGACAATGGCAAATGGTCGCCGTATTGTTAAAACGCATCTGCTTAAGCTTGTTCTGGGAGTAGGCAGCAGTATGTTTATCAGTCATTCTATCGGAAGTCTTTACTAGGGATACTACTCTCACCCTTTTCAAACTGAGTGAGGTGCTAATTTGCAATCCTGGATATGGAGGCATCATGGCTAGTGCTTCCCAACGGCAGCTCGTCAAGAGATGGTAAAAACTTACCTGGGGAAGTATGGCAGACAGAACTTAGATACGTTAGCAGTGTGAATCATTGATGGCTGTGACTTGGACAAACGAGCAGAAGAATGGCACTGGAGTATACTAAGCTAAGCAATACATTCCAACCTGGCAGGGTTGACTCAAGCAATTTCATGTTAGCCTCAAAGTTATCATAACTGTGTCCTGTGAGTATAAAGGGGCTAGCACGTGTAAATACATGGTTGTTCATGTGTATCACCAGGATGCTTGTGAGAACCAGTTTTATGGTCATGGTACATTATAAATAAGATTCTTGTAAAGTCTGTTACTATGTATCATCTACACAAGCAAAAAGGTCAATATGAGGAAAAAAATATTAATAATTGAACTTGGTAAAATGAGAGGTTGACTTCGCCATGCAGGAATTTAAGACCTGCACATCACAACAATTGTCAGCTGTGAGCACCTGCTCGCCACGCCACCTGTCGTTTTTATAAACATCAGTTAGAGCAAACAAGCCCTAGTTGACATGGTGACTAAATAAAATAGTAACCAGGCATCAGCCAAATACAAATCTCAGCCTAGAAGTGCACACCCTATATCTTTTGTTTGCAGGGGTGAATTGTTGATCAAAGTTGCAAGTAATTGTTATTGTAAGCAGGCATCCCTATTGATGGCAGTTCAGAATGTCGAGACCCAGTCTGAAAACTCGAACCACAATGCAGCGAGCGAATTAGTGGGAGGATAAACCAGGGTTAAATTCAGGATCTAATCTCTGTAGGGAATCCACCTTTTCTCCGTGGTGGCCCATATGATTCACTTTTTTTTGCTGCCTTTTACTCTGTTCAATTTACTCTTGCTAATCAGGGGTATAGTGTGATGTTATGGAATTATCATTTACAGCACTAGTGTTATCTTCTTGTTCTTCTTAAGACCCCGTACACTGTTTACAGTGATTTAACTTGGAACCTTTGTTCATGATTCTAAGAGAGCAGTTGGAGCTGGAGCTGCAGTGCCAGGACTGCTTCTTTGTGCACGGATCCTTCATTGTTGCTGTGCTAGGGGTTACTACAATATAATACATACTTTTTGTGGATCAAAAATGTGGAGGTAGTCTTTACATATAGTACCTGTGATCCCCTTCTTAACATAGTTAAATTGTCTCATTTAACTTGCCTGTACGTCCATAGCATATGGTGTAGATGATGAGCTTATTGTACCATCCATGATAGTGGCAGTGGAAACATGGCTTCAGGCCTACCCTTTGTGGCCCAACTGCTGCAATGTAAAACCTGCGGGACAACCTGTCAAACCCTTTTTGACTTCTAAATACTTCATTTTTAAATATTAATAAGTGACCACTATGTATGTCTTGTAGGTCTCACAAGATAGGTGGCATGGAATTTAAAAGTTGGACATGTGGAAAATTAATATTACCATTTCACAACAGTGACAAGGCTCCAAAAGCAATTTTCACTATGGCAAACTTAACTGTCCTATGTAGAAAACCTGAGTACACGTTACTATATTAATACTGCTAAATTGGGAATGGGACCAGGTAGAAAAATATTTAAACCACTATTTTTAATAGTTATTAAAAATTCAATTAAATGATGAAGTCGAATTTTTAATAAATATTAAAGAACAATATTTTTTAGAAAGTTGCCTTTACACTGCCGAAGCTTCTCGAGGCTACTTTACATTGACTCTCCAGCAACTGGGAGCCTGTACATTGCCTGAATGAGATGTGAATGTGGTAAGAAATTCTCAGTTTGATTGGCGGGGCATGCTGAATGGGCAAGAATGAGTCATCGGAACTCAGCAGAAAATTCAGGCTGGGACTGTAGTAATCCTGTTCGTACAACAGCGTCAAATCCTGCCTGACTGGTCTGGTGGAGGCACAGTTGTACAGCACAATATCGAGAAAAACAATATTGAAATAAAGAAATATCACTAAAAATGCCAATCACAAAAATATCATCACCTTATGATTAAACATTAAAAACAAGTATAGAATACAAAAATCACTGTTTAAAATATCAACTAAAAATTGCGAAATATAATATCTTTACCTCATTCAGTGTATAGACCACTACACACATATCGAAAATAGGACAACCAAATATTACCAATTAATAAAAAACCTATTAAAATACACCAAACTACTATTCTAAAATACAGTTAAACACTAAGTAGCACATTAAAAAAAATATATATTTAATATAAAAATAACTACTAACCATATAAACACAAAATAAAAGATGTCTAATAAAACATCAACAGCCAAACTTTTAACTTGAACTCAAAAAAGAATATGCTTTTATTTGTATTTTCCTAATACAACAAACGCCAACTCGCCAAAGCTGAAAATCAAAAGACTATCACCTTTCCCAACTCCAAACTCAACAAACATTAAATTGTAAGTAAACATAAGTTAATACAAAACAACCAAAAACACTATACAATTTAAAATACAGTAAAACTAAAATAAAGCCAAAAAGAAAACCTATTTTTCAAACGTGTGCCAGATGACTTTGTCCATCTTGGCATTGAGCCAGCACATGCCTTTTGAGCCTGTTTGGAGCTGAATAAACAGTAAGTGTTACACACTCACCTCGGTGGGAAGCCGGCGCCGCTTTGGATCCATCGGACAGCCGGACAAGACCTTGGGACAGGTACGCCGCCGCGTACCAAACCCTACAGAGTTGGTGGACGGAAGGGAACAGACCCAGGAAACCGGAAGTGCACGGGATTGGAACTACCGTCCCCAGAATCCTGCGCGTCGCGTGCGCGCACAGGATATGACATCAGGCTCCCATGCCGAGGGCTATGAAAGCCGGGCGTGGAATCGAAACGGCGCAGATTATCCTGTTCCTGATCGGTGGCAGACGCGTAACCTGTTCCCAACAACGCTGTGTTTTGTGGCATTTTTCGTGGTTCTTCGCCTGGTGCAGTAAGGGTGTCAATGACACCCCCTCCCCTGTTCGTTCTCTTGAGGTCGATGGATGGGGCATACCACAGATAGTTATTCCGTAACCACGCTAGCATAGATAATTAAGGAAGTGCCCATTTATCTATGTGTGACAATACCAACAACTATTAAAGAACATTTGGAGTTTCATTTCAACCCTGGAAACACGCCCAACATAATAGAGAGACAGTCAATAATACCAGGTGGTATATTGATTGTTTGTTACGTTATACCAGATACCTTAATTGACTTTGAAGTAGTACCTGTGACATTTGCATTATGAATTCAATACTGCACAATTGACAATCATCCAGATATACCTTATGAGTTATATTTATGTTACATGTTGTGTGTTTTTGTTCGTCCTAGTAGCAAGGGAACAGAGAGAGGATCAAATATAGAAAACATCTTTCCTCCCTTGTGATATGGAACTTTGCACTAACATTGGTGGGTAGACATTGAAAGAAGAAAAGCATCTTATGAAGTTGAAGGTTGTTTTTTGAACATGTTCTAATCTTCTGCTTTATGTTTACAGTAAACCTGATATAAAGGTTTAGCAACTAGGAAGAGACTTGATCCTCCTACTTGACGGCACTGCCAGAAGTGTGTTTTCTTTCTTTACAGGTATAGAGGAAGTTGGCTTACTGACTAGTGAGAATCGTATTGGCTTTAAACATTATGTGCAGGGTTCTAACAAGGTGTTTTTCTTTCTGCAGGTCTCCCTCCCCGCTGTTCCCTTCCTTTCCTTCCCCCGATTGACCACCTTAATCTTCCGTGCTGTGAAAGCAATTCGGAATTGAGGGTGTCAATAGGTGGACCCATTTAAGCGACGAGCCGATCCTGAGAGGCCTCCGAGGAACCGTGACAGAATAATCTGCCTAAATTATAATATACCTCTCCCGGTCGGTTCGTCGCGAACATGGCCACCTTAGAGGAGGTGTTAGCCACATTAGTTGTGTTACAGCAGGAGATCACAGCCTCTAGAGCGGAGACCGCGGCTCTCCGGGACACTGTAGATAGGCTTCAGAGAAACCCTTTTGACGCTCAGACAGGACGTGCCACCGGGGGGGGCCTGTGGCAGTTTGGGAGTCTCTCTTTGCCGTCCCCTATTACTGTGGAAGTACCCACTCCTATTCCTTTGGCGGCCCCGGAACGTTTTAATGGGGAAGCATCCAAGGTACAGGTCTTCATGACCCAGGTACTGTTACACTTTTCGTGTAGACCCAAGGCATTTCCCACGAACCAAGCCAGGGTAGCATTCATGATCTCCTATTTAACGGGGGACGCGGCTCAGTGGGCTGTTCCTTTGGTACGCAGAGACGACCCCCTGTTATACGATTGGGAGGAATTCAGAAAGGAGTTTGAGTTGGTGTTCGATCGTCGATCGGCTTCTTTTTCTGCAGACAGAGAGTTATTGGAATTGAGACAAGGTGGCAAAGACCTGGTAGTGTATATTAATGCCTTCCAGCGTTTAGTGGCAGAGACACAGTGGCCCGAAGAAAAGAGGGCCGCCTTGTTCTATCAAGGCCTTAAGGACGAGATAAAGGACGTACTGGCTCAAATCGATCCCCAGCCCTCTACCTGTACTGACCTGATCAATCTCACCCTACGGTTGGATTACCGGATGGGGGAACGTAAAGGGGATAGGAAGAAGGTAGAAAGACCACCCTCTCGTTTTGACAAAAATCGTAGCCCAGGAGGGGCGTCTGGTTCGTTTGCCGAGCCTATGGATATAGGAGCGGCAAGAGCTCCACTGACCCAAGCAGAAAGGGAAACGAGAAGGAAGGAAGGACTATGAATGTACTGTGGGAAGAAGGGCCATTTTGTAAAGGAATGTTTAGCGAAATCAAGAAATAACCCAGGTTACAAGAAGCCTCAGGTAGCGGTCACTGAAGCCAGGTCGGAAAACTAGCAAACTCAAGGGTATCAGAAGGGAAACCCTTGGGTGGTATGAGTATCCCCTCCATCAACCATAAGGAAGGTCTGTCATCAAAGCATTTCTTTTTATCCATCCGTTTACTGACGGAAGAAGGATGGCAGAGGATTGATGCCATGCTTGATTCAGGAGCCACAGGGTTATTCATGGACAACGCTGTGGCAAAAAGATTGGGATTAGATTTACAGGCTAAAGAAACCCCTGAAGAGGTTCTAGCAGTGGATGGGAGAGTATTAAGTACAGGGCCCATTAGATTTCAGACCGCCAATATCAAAACGGAATGTGGGAAGAGACATATAGAGTACTTGAGGTTCAATATCATTCAGGCCCCCCAGTACGGGGTTATTCCAGGTCTTCCATGGCTAGAGCTACATAACCCTCAGGTGGATTGGGAAAACAAAAAGGTGGTGTTTAGCAGCCTCTGGTGTAAGGAACATTGCTTTAACAACGATGAGAATCCCGTAACCAGGCTGCTTGCCATCCAGAGCGTTGCCACAGCGGCAGAAACAGACGTTACGCTACCTGAATGTTATAAGGAGTACCAGGACGTGTTCTCTGAAAGACAAGCAGACACGCTGCCCCCGCATAGGCATTACGACTGCCAAATAGACCTCATACCTGGAGCAGTGATCCCTTGCGGGAGGTTGTATGCTTTAACGGAGCCCAAAAACGCCCACTTACGGGTGTATCTTGATAAATATCTAGAGAATGGGTTTATACGCCCTTCTAAGTCTCCTGCGGCCTCCCCACTCTTTTTTATACCTAAAGCAAATGGTGAGAAAAGGGCATGCATCGACTTTAGGGCCTTGAACAATGTGACGATTAAAAACCAATACCCGTTGCCCTTAATACCCGTTCTTCTGGAGCAAGTGAAGACAGCCAAAGTATACACACGCTTGGATTTGAAGGGGGCATACCACCTGGTGCGTGTAAGGGAGGGCGATGAGTGGAAGACCGCCTTCCGTTCCAGGTATGGGTTATATGAGTATACAGTGATGCCCTTCGGCCTGTGCAATGCCCCCGCCGCGTTTCAGTATTTTGTAAATGATGTGCTGCGGGAGTTTCTGGACAGGTTCGTGGTGGCATACATCGACGATATCTTGATATATTCCCCCACCAGCCAGGAACATTACATGCATGTTTGCCAAGTGTTTGAGGCACTACGCAAAAACAGTCTTTTCTGTAAACTCAGCAAGTGTGAGTTTAACGTGAGGAAAGTGGAGTTCCTGGGGGTCATGTTGTCACCCACAGGCAAAGAGATGTCAGAGCGTAAGGTACAGGCCGTCAAGGAGTGGCCAACTCCTACAAACGTTAGAGATATACAGTGCTTCCTCGGCTTTGCGAACTTCTATCGCCGATTTATAAGCCATTTCTCCAACACTGTGGCTCCCATCACTAAATTACTAAAGAAGAATGTGCCCTTCCTTTGGACCCCGGAAGCAGAAACTTCATTCCAAAGCCTTAAGAATGCCTTTGTTACAGCTCCAGTTTTAGCTCACCCAGATCCGGAGAGCCCCTACGTGGTGGAGGCTGATGCGTCGGATTTAGCCATAGGAGCCATACTGTCACAGAGGCACAAAACCACTGGCCAACTACACCCTGTGGCTTATATGTCACGAAAATTAAACGATGCAGAGCAAAAATATACCATAGCCGAGAAGGAGTTGCTGGCCATAAAAGACGCCTTTGGCGATTGGAGACACCTATTAAGGGGAGCTAAACATGTGGTAACCGTGTACACTGATCACTGCAACCTCCAATTCATGCGGTCCACTAGACTGCTCTCTCCAAGGCAACTCCGATGGATGCTTTTCTTTTCCGAATACCATTATGTGGTTACCTATAGACCCGGTACAGAAAATCGGAAGGCGGATGCCTTATCCAGGCAAGAAACCAACCAAGGGAAAAAGATGGAACAGCAACATTCTATCTTGGACCCCCAACAGGTCATAGGACTCCTCCAAACAGACACCTTTTTGCAAAAAGTGGCTCAGGGGGTAAAAACCCGCCAATGGAGGGTATGGCTAAAGAAAAATCCTCAATGGACCTTGATCAAAGGTGTACCAATAAAAGGCAAGCAGTTGTTGATACCAAGTGTGGCCTTACGTGAAGAAGTGTTCCAATGGTGCCATAATGCTCATAGCGCAGGACATAACGTCATCGATAAAACCATTGATCGAATAAATCGTTAGTTCTGGTGGCCTTCTCTGGTAACAGACACTAAGAACATGGTTCACAGATGCGAGACGTGCGCCAAAGCCAAGGTGGAACATGGAAGACCACAAGGATTGCTACAACCTCTCCCCACCCCAATGGTTCCATGGGAGTCCATTTCGTTGGATTTCGTGGTGGGGTTGCCAAAAGACAAAGGATGTACAGCAATTCTGGTGGTGGTAGATTGCCTAACCAAGATGGGCCATTTTATTGCTTGTGCACAAGAACCTACGGCAGGCCAATTAGCAAAACTTATCCTGCAACATGTGATACGGTTGCACGGCCTTCCGACCAATATTATCTCAGATAGAGGCCCACAGTTCACAGCCAGGTTTTGGAAGGCGTGGTGTGAAGCCTTACACATGAAATCCTCTAAGTCAACGAGTTTCCACCCGCAATCAGATGGACAGACCGAGAGGTTAAATCAGACTCTAAAGCAGTACTTAAGGTGCTACGTGGTAGAGAATTCGGAGGAATGGGTGGATCTACTAAGCCTGGCAGAGATAGCCTATAATAGCGCCAAACACCAATCCACTAGACTGACTCCGTTCTACAGCACGTACGGCTTTCACCCTCAAATCATCCCAATCATCCATCCTAGAGCGTCTCAAGAGATACCTGAAGTACAAGACCGAATTACCCACATACAACAAACATTGAACCTTAACTACAGGAACCTGAAAGAAGCCAAGAAGTCCTATAAAGCAAAGGCAGATAGACATCGGAAACAACAACCTCTATACCGAGTGGGTGATGCAGTATGGTTGTCTACTAGAAACATTTGTTTCAGCAAGTATAGCATATTCAACCCTAAGTTTATAGGTCCCTATAAGGTCAAAAGAATTATTTCGCCTGTGGCGGTGAGGCTAGCCCTCCCAAGTAGTATGAAGATACACCCCGTTTTCCACGTCTCGCTGTTGAAACCCTCATACACCCCAGTTAAGAAAAGACCTTCTCCTATATGGGTGAACAATGAGCCAGAATATGAGGTACACAAAATACTGGACTCTAAGATGATAGGTTCACGGCTGTGGTATCTAATTTCATGGAAAGGATATGGCATGGAGGAAAACTCGTGGGAGCCAGCTGCGGGAGTGCACGCCCCAAGGTGTGTCAAGGCATTCCATGTTAAACATCCAAATAAACCTGGGTTACGCCCGCCTTCCCGGGAGAGGGATGTGCTGTTACACACTCACCTCGGTGGGAATCCGGCGCCGCTTTGGATCCATCGGACAGCCGGACAAGACCTTGGGACAGGTACGCCGCCGCGTACCAAACCCTACAGAGTTGGTGGACGGAAGGAAACAGACCCAGGAAACCGGAAGTGCACGGGATTGGAACTACCGTCCCCAGAATCCTGTGCGGCGCGTCGCGTGCGCGCACAGGACATGACATCAGGCTCCCATGCCGAGGGCTATGAAAGCCGGGCGTGGAATCGAAACGGCGCAGATTATCCTGTTCCTGATCGGTGGCAGACGCGTAACCTGTTCCCAACAACGCTGTATTTTGTGGCATTTTTCGTGGTTCTTCGCCTGGTGCGGTAAGGGTGTCAATGACACCACCTCCCCTGTTCGTTCTCTTGAGGTCGATGGATGGGGCATACCGCAGATAGTTATTCCGTAACCACGCTAGCATAGATAATTAAGGAAGTGCCCATTTATCTATGTGTGACAATACCAACAACTATTAAAGAACATTTGGAGTTTCATTTCAACCCTGGAAACACGCCCAACATAATAGAGAGACAGTCAATAATACCAGGTGGTATATTGATTGTTTGTTCGTTATACCAGATACCTTAATTGACTTTGAAGTAGTACCTGTGACATTTGCATTATGAATTCAATACTGCACAATTGACAATCATCCAGATATACCTTATGAGTTATATTTATGTTACATGTTGTGTGTTTTTGTTCGTCCTAGTAGCAAGGGAACAGAGAGAGGATCAAATATAGAAAACATCCTTCCTCCCTTGTGATATGGAACTTTGCACTAACATTGGTGGGTAGTCATTGAAAGAGGAAAAGCATCTTATGAAGTTGAAGGTTGTTTTTGAACATGTTCTAATCTTCTGGTTTATGTTTACAGTAAACCTGATATAAAGGTTTAGCAACTAGGAAGAGACTTGATCCTCCTACTTGACGGCACTGCCAGAAGTGTGTTTTCTTTCTTTACAGGTATAGAGGAAGTTGGCTTACTGACTAGTGAGAATCGTATTGGCTTTAAACATTATATGCAGGGTTCTAACAAGGTGTTTTTCTTTCTGCAGGTCTCCCTCCCCGCTGTTCCCTTCCTTTCCTTCCCCCGATTGACACCTTAATCTTCCGCGCTGTGAAAGCAATTCGGAATTGAGGGTGTCAATAGGTGGACCCATTTAAGCGACGAGCCGATCCTGAGAGGCCTCCGAGGGACCGTGACAGTAAGTACTGAAAAAGTGAGTAGGGTTACCCTAGGGATCTTTAACCCCATTGGTAGTAAGTGTCTAGGAGTCAAGTATACCCACTAGCTATTGCCAGCAATAAATTTGTCACCCCAAGGTACCCTTGTGAGAACGCCTACTGGGGCTGTAGAAATTATGAAGAGGTCTGAACCTGCTGTGTATGACCTAAAAGGAGCCTGAAGAGCTGGCCCTACTCCTTCTTGTAACCAAGACAAAGAAGTGGACTCCCATATTTAGTTGGCTGACCTCCAGCATGGCTACAGGGAACCAACATGTTGCAAGAGCCATTGCCCCTGAAGTGCACAGCTGACCACTGGCAACTGGACCGTGACTGTTGGCTTCTGCGTGACACCATGAGAGTCTCTAACTGCCTTTCCCATAGATCCTGGGGGTGTAAGAGGTGTACTGCTGTGGCTGTTTGGGCATCAGAAGAAAGTTTAGAAATTTTTGAAAAACGTTCCCCTATGAGAAAAAGCATCTGACAATCAGTTCCACTGCATCATATTGAATTTGTCCCCTTCAAGGTACCCAGTACCTCCAAAAAACTGAGTGCCATTCCGCATTTAGAATTTGAACATTTTCTGCGATAAATCTCCAGAGCTTCAGCAGGACCATCCTGCTTCAAGTATCTGGCCTCTGGTTCCATGGACGTGGCTATATTCTCAGCAGCTCCCTTTCTGATGTGGGACTTGGAAACTTTAAAAAAAAATGTGACTTCCATAATTTCACCAAGAACAATCAACTTGGTGTATCTCACAAGGACTCCATCACAGTTGGCCTCAAGTTGTGTTTAGGACCCAGCCTACCTACCACGTCCTAAGATTATCATTGCATCTCAATGCTTTTATACGATAATTCTACTTAAAACTTTAAAAATCAATAGCTCCTTTCCTCTAATTAGATTTTTGTTGTTGTGGTGTCATTTTGTTTATTACATTTTACTTTATTTTTCGAATTCAGTTTGTCATATTTATTACTTGGTGTTTTGACTTTATTACGGTTTTGGTACTGCATAAATACTTTAGACATTGCCCTAAGTTAAGCCTTTCTGTTCTGCTCCATAGCTACCAGGGGATTCAGCCCAGGTTTATTTAGCGAGTTTGAGGGTTCAATGTGACAAGAAGTGTTATTATTACTTGAAGTGGGCAGTTGCCTACCCTAAATAATAATCCAATTTATTTACAGTCACCAAATCATTCTGTGGATTTAAGGAGAGTCAAATCTTCCTTGTTTAGTCAACTGTCAGTGTTGGCAATCCCCCACAGCTACTTATGGAAGATTCATATGCACAAGAGGAATCTAGGAGTTGACATGTTGAATACTGGAGTCCTGAAGCTGAGAGAATAGGAATTGCCTTTCCTACCACCGCAGTGAGCTTCTCATCCTTGAGACAGATATCAGTTAATTTTTATATTGGGGACATCCGAGATGCATGGAGTCTGTAAATATCACTCCGCTTCCCTCCACTCAGATACCCACCACCTGGTTTTAATTGGTTCTTTGGGCATGCTGGGTGCCTTCTGAAGTGCACTGGTCTCTGTCAATGTGTTGGCCTTTTAGCTCACTCATTGTACTGACAGCATTAAATGCCAATCTGCAGCAAAGATGAAAAACCTGCCACCATGATGTTTTCTTTATATCACCTCAGACCCCTCCTATTGATGGAGTTCACTCATAAAAGAAGCAATCCCTTCACACGATAAGTGGACCCCCCTAGACCAACAAGTCCCAGCTCAACAGTAGGTCATGCTTTCCTTGATAGAACTCACAATAAGGCCTTGCAACTCCTCTAGGAGCTCAATTACACATGCTGAATTCTTGATCCAGATTTCAGTTCCCTGCTAGGTCACAGGTTAGAATTTAACCAAAAACATGCATTCATTATCAAGGAGAACGCCCTGCCATAGACTCTTGAAGACAAGTAACAGAAAACTCTGCCTTCTACCCCGTTTAAGCAGTGCTGGTCTAACAGGCACTGCATGCAGCTTAGCTAAGGGGGAGATTTGACATTACTGCACCTTGTGGAAGAGCACTGATGTTACCCTGCAACATGCATAGAATATTCTTACACTTACTAAAAACAAAAATACGTTTTTTAGCTTCATTTGGATGTGAGACTGTAGAGTGGTATCTTCTCAAAAACACACAACCAGTAGTTTTCCAGCCATCTCCCCAATATTTGATAATCTAGTAACTTTGTTTCTTACCTAGAGGAGTTCTTTTTCACAACTTTCCACGGAGGTCTGCAAAAATGAAAGAGAAATGAGAACTGTTGTAAATGATGCCCTGTTAGCTTATAGTAGGCATGTTTTTTCAATTTAGATCCATACTTAAGACTCAGACTTTAGTTCACTATGACGCTTCACCACCAGATTGTAGATGAGGACGAGGGTCACCTCGGCTGTAAGTTATGTTTGAAGGTTTGGTCGAATGAGGGGTTTGCACTTGTATTAATATAACAATTGTCCAGTGGGACTCATTCAAAAGTGGTACTTTCTTATGTATCTTAGAAAGAACAAATAGTTACCCAGACTTATTTATCAGACCAAAATTAATTACAATGAAGACAAAACACTAGACTGATATAGTTTGCATCTTGTAATGTTTTGACTCCAATAAAGTGTAACAATCAACAAACTAAGTAATCATAGTGCAGACGACACATTGAATTGATTGATAACATTTATAACAGGGTTTGCATATGTCTGTGTGGAATCCCTTGAAGTTAAATTACACCTAACACAGAGGTCTTCAAACGTTTTGATGCTGAGACCCTCCTGTCAAAAATATTTAGGCGTAAGGACCCACTCCTGACAAAAATTTCTAGAACTTGGTACTCCTCATAATTGACAACTACCGACAAACAAACGCCCCCCAATTCCCATAGCAAATAATTTGTACAGTGGGGAAATAATATTAAACATTGTTTATCAAACCAAAGGTCAGTGAGCGTGGGGGCGTGGTCAAAGGTGTGGCTAAAAACAAAGGCCCTCATTTATGAGGAATTGGCGTTGAGCAGCGGCGCAAGTCTTCTTGCTGTGCTGTCCTACGCCAAAGTGAAAGGGAAGGAATGCACCTTATTTATGAAATATGGTGAATTCCTGTCCTTTCCCACTGCGTTGGCGCACAAATTGCTGCATAGCGCCAATGTAGGCAGTATTGTTTTTGTGCAGGAAGGGGCACCTTCCTGCACAAAGACAATCCTGAGAGGGGTTTTCCTCTTTCTATGTGAGCTGCACAATGCAGCACACATGGAAAGAGGAAAAAACGAGGAGAAATGAAAACATTTCTCCTTGTTACGCGTGCTGTGGGGAGGGGTAAGGTTTTGGCGCTGCCCCAGGTTTACATGGTTTTGTAAATCTGGGGCAGCGTCAAAATCCATTGGTGTTGCATAGGAACACCCACCGCAATGCCCATGGAACGCCTACTTGACAGAGTAAGACAACGCAGTGTCTTGTGCTGCTTTGTCGAACTCCATATCTATGAGGCCATGCAAAGCCACGCAGGGTGACTTTGCATCGTCTCATAGATATGATTGAGAAGCTTGTGCTGCTGGAGGTTCAAAGAAAGTGACGCTCCGGCGGTGCAAGCCTCTCATAAATCAACCCCAAAATATTTTGTTAGTTTTTTAGGTCTTTCACCATCAGGTATCTACTAATAAAATAATGGGTAGCTTAAATGAAAAATAATTTTTAAAAAGTTGTTACTCAGTGAGAAATGCACTGTAGTACATTAGGAAATCTCTATTAGTTAATGCACTGCCGAGGTCTGTGTCTAACCAGAGAGCCACAGAATTACATTTGGTTGGTGCAGTGGAGAATAGTGACTTGTGTATTTTTAGTGCTATGAGGTCACAGCCTGTGACAGAAAGCACTGTGAAAGTGTAAGTCATTATTTTATACTTGCATTACACACATTATAAGATAGACTGCTACAAACTGTGCAAATCGTTTTAGGATAAAATGGAGCTTCCAAAATGGAGATTTTTTATACCAGACCATAAGTAATGCATTTTGTTTTTTGCATAACTGTCCCTTTAACACCTTCTCAGGGGTGCTAAGCGCTGTGTAAATTCAATTACGATTAAAAGCATGCACTTCACAGCCCAGGTGTTAACTCTTCCTACTACCACAAAAAAAAAACAAATCTTTGCCATCACAATGCTTGGATTGATTCGAGCAAATAAAGCCAGAACTGCTCCCAAGCACCCTTTACATTTGCAGATTAACTCGCCCACTTGCATTTCATTCAGGCAAGCAGGCACCCTGGCACGATGGATTGTTTTACCTGTCTGCCCGTCCTTTTCCTTTCACAGCACAGGAGACTCAATTAACTTCAGCTGGAGCATTGAAACGTCCCGGACGGTTGTCATTTTCCTTTTTACATGTTTTAGATTCAAGACAGAAGTGAGGCCTGGAAATGTGCGACCCCCTTCCCAGGACTCAACGGCCCCCCTGGGGGTCAAGCCCCACAGAATGAAGACCTCTGACCTAACAACCAAGAGGGAGGGTTCATCGACGTTTTGACCCCGTGTGACTGTTAGGGTCTCTTCAGGATACAGTCATCTGACTACCAGACCTACACATAAGAGAAACAGAAATAAAAACGAAATTTCTAAGTCCCGTGCTTTTACATACTGTAAACTTCCATTAAGCACTCAATGAGTAACTAACCACTGAATAGGGAGTTCACTTGCCTATCAGAAAGAACAACCAGGTATGCGACCTATGTCTAATAAAAGGCAATGAAAATAATTATCTGAGTTCCTCACAACTCAGTGCCCATATATATGTTGGTGGTTATGAGTACAAGAAAAGAATGGGCACGAACAGTGTGCATACAAGGTGACTCAATCAGAAAGGGTAAGACAGTGGGACCTCAAGTCCTTCTAAGACACATAAGAAGGTACCACTTTTGAATGAGTTCCACGGGACAATTGTTATATTAATACATACCTGCCCTGGTCCACATGGGCAGATAGGGTTGTCCTTGCTAATTAACACGGATCTACACTTGTAGGCATATTTTAGGGTCCCAATTAACATACCAGTGGCCTATGAGTGGGAAAATGAAGGTCTCACAAGATTCATTCTCACTGTGGTGACCTCTTGACCTACTGAGTCTGTTAAAGTAAGCCCCACTGATTTTAGACAATCTCTCCTCTATTATTATGGTTTTTAGATCATAACAGCCGGATCTTTTGTCCTGCTTGTCCTCCACCCCCAGAACAACATAATATTTGGTTACTGGTGACTGGACATAATTTTCCAATTTCAATTTCGCATTTAACAACTTAATGAATACTGGGATTGCAAGTTTTGGATCATTTCAACATAACCAATTTGATTAACAAACTTGGAAAAGGTGATTTTTAAGCCCACAGCTGGAGGGTGATGATGTCCCTCATGCCATGGATCCATTTGTTAATTATTGAGAATTGTAGAGCACCTGGTTACTCCGAAGAGTGTCCCCGCACTAGACAGAAACACCATGTCGTTGTCAGATAGAGTCAGAAATGGATAAGGCCCAACTAGTTCTACTAACTCTGCCCAATGAGCCATGTCTTAAGATTTTTAAGGAACCTCGCCTCTGAATGGTTTGAGTCTCAGGTTCAATGGCATTGAGTTCCACAGCTTGGCTGCCCACAGTCCAAAAGAGCTGCCCCCCAGTCGCATTCTGTGCACTCTAGGGATCACGATCAGACCTGTTTCACAGGATCTAAGATGTCTGGAGGGGATATAGGCTTTAATCAGGGGAAAGAGATAGCTAGGACCCCTCCGATTCAGTATCCTATGCATAAAACAGAGTGCTTTGAAAGAGACTCTGTGCTTTATGGGGAGCCAGTGTAATTCGGCAAGACCCGGACTAATGGCAAGCCATTTCGGAATTCTTAGTAGCATCCAGGCTGCTGCATTTTGTACTCTTTGAAGCATTCACAGTCTGCCTTTGGAGACCCCCAGATAGAGCACATTACAATAGTCAAGCTGGGACTCCAAAAGAGCTTGAATTACCGTCTTTTTAGCTGAGTCTGGTATAAACCCTAGAATCTTCCTCAACACTCCAAAACAAGTGCCCACCGTGGCCTTGATATGACTCAAATGATAACTGCGCATCAAAAATGATGCCCAGATTTTTCACTCTGGGTTTAGGGATCAAAGTGAGGCCCAGTTCACAAGGCCACCATGCGGAGGCCCAGATTGAAGGCTGTTTCCCTAACACCATTACCTTGGTCTTGTCTGCACTGAATTTCAGACAGCTGGCATGCATCCATGCCGTGAGGTCAACCAAACAAGATTTAAAGTTTGCTGCGGCGCTGCCATCATCTTGTGCCAGTGTGATGATTAGCTGAGTGTCGTCAGCATATGACACCATTCTCATGCCATGGTGCTCAATTACGTCCGCCAGGGGGCGGAGGTATAGGTTGAAAAGAGTAGGACTCAGTGCTGAACCCTGTGGCACTCCCTGCTGAAGGGGAATGATATCAGAAGTGTATGGCTTCTAGAGCATCTGAAAAGAGAGCTTTTGAAGGAAATCTGCAAGCCAAACAAAAGCTCTTCCCCCTATGCCCTGTGCCCACAACCATTCCAGCAGCACAGCATGCGAGACTGTGTCAAACACTGCATGTAGATCAAGAATGACAAGTGCAGCAGTTTTCCCTTCATCTGCCACTCTTTGTAGCGTCTCAGAGGCTAGAAGCTGGGCGGATTCCTTTCTATACTGTGGCCTAAATCCTGATTGTGTCTCATGAAGAAGACTGTTCTCACCAATGAACTTCATTAGTTGAAAGTTAACATGCTTTTCAGCCACTTTCGCCATGAAAGGAAGCAGGGAAATTGGCCTGAAATTCTCGGGTTTAGAAGGGTCCAGTGATGGTTTTTTAAGGAGAGGTATCACAATAGCATGCTTCCACTCAGCTGGAAGTTGACCGGCTTGAAATGACAGATTAAGCACAGTACATAATATAGGAGCAAGCACAGTAAGCTCATGCTCCAGAATAGCCGGGGGCACAGGGTCTAATGAGGAGCCAGATTTGATTTTGGCAGCTAGAGAGCAGGAGTTTTCCACTGAGATGTTCTTAATCATAAAGGAACCTTCTGGAGAAGGATAAGAAGTCATTTTTGGCAGAGAGAAGCTGTAGTTATTAGCAGTTTCTGGAAAAGAAGCATAGAGGGATGAGATTTTATCAGAGAAAAAGTGGGCAATCTGATTGCAGCTACTAATATTTTGGCACTCTAACAACTGACACTGCGTTCAAGGACGTGAAAGACTTAACTATTCTGAACATTTTGCGGGGAGCGTTTTTAGCCTTGTCTATGTTTTGTGTAAAGAATTGTGTCCGAGCAAGCCTAATCTGCTTATGGTATTCCTTTAGCACAAGCAGGTAGATATCTTTGTCTAGAATGGACTGGCTCTTACGCCACTTGCGTTCCAGGCGCTTGCATGACTTATTGATCTGCAGAAGGTCCTCCGTAAACCACACCACAGAAGGCCTGGAGCAAGAAATGTTCTTCGTTTTCCAAGGGGCTATGTAATGTAGAGCCTCCTCAGTCCAGGCCGAAACCTTCGGACTGGCAACCTGGGGGATTCATCTGTTAACCTTAACCACTGTTGGGTGCATGCAATTTCCCTATTATTTTCTGCCAATGACTTGAGCTGTTTCAACACTTGGGTTACAGCACAGGATTCAAAAGTGTCAATCCTTGATGTCTTTTGCCAGAATAGACACTTCCTTAATAAGAAACTCTGGAATTCTTAAATACCAACTTAAATTTTGTGTTACACAAGAACAATAAATTAAAGAGTTTTTCTAAATGATGTATCCAATTACATGTCCTGCACTAGAAAGGCTTTGTCTTCTGGTTGTCATACCAGATTTGAAAAATCATGGCAGACTCTTAGCCTTAATTCTTTCCTGTGGGTCTCAACCTAGGATGGAACAACTGGATGCCAGGTGTGGATTAGGCGCTAGGATTAAGTAAGGTAGGAAATGAGTATGGCTGCACACTTAGCACACACACTGGACATAACCACGTCAAGAGGTGGACCATAAGACCCAGTAGAACATGTATGGGACAGTGTCTAAGAGAAGCAGAGTGAGCATTCTTTGAGTATCTCCTGGGGAAGCAGCATTGTTGCTCCCTTCTGATCAGAGGACTGTTCAACAGACCTCTACTTTGGTTAGTAAATAGTCTTCCGCCTATGGTTTTATACCTTACTATAATACATGAAAAGCTATGTGGATAAGCCAAGCTCTGACACTGCATTTAGTAAAAGAGAACTTTGTAACCTAGAAAATATAAGTCTAGCCTTCCAATACCATCACACCCCAAGTCTATATTACGATGGCCAGATGATTCCATGTTACCAAGGACAAAATACCACTGTATTATGCTCATTAATCATTGTATCAAGTCTCTTTGCCCAATTGGCTCAATCGATAGTAATAATAACTGCAACTACCATAATGCATTTGTTAGAAAAAAAAAGTCCACAATGGAGCATCACGTCCTTAGTGACATGGAGCTAGTTGGTACCCTTGGTGTATATGGCTATTGGGTAAACAATATTGTTCTTTAATGTTTGGTTGATTTCACCAGAAAAAAAACAAAATTCTAGCATCAAAAATATTTCAGAGCCAAGGGATCTGGCACAAACCAATGGTCAAATTTCACTTATTAGTCATTTAATTTACCTAAATTCCACAGTACATAGCACTTGCTCAGTATTTAATTTGTAGTAATATATAGCCGCACTATATGATCTAGAACTTGCGTTTTCTCCATGCACTGCTTAGACTATTTTACATTTTATCACTTATACCATCTAAAAGAATAGAATTTACAATATTAGTTATGACATCGTAAATCACGTATTTTGTAAGAGAGCTTCGTAGAGTGGCAAGTTATAGTCAATGTAGGTTGGGTACAGAGTTGAATACTTAGTGTTTGGAGGTGCGCGAGTTACAATAATTTGAAGGTGTTGC
The DNA here is from genome assembly GCA_963921515.1 of Calotriton arnoldi. Taxonomy (NCBI): domain Eukaryota; kingdom Metazoa; phylum Chordata; class Amphibia; order Caudata; family Salamandridae; genus Calotriton; species Calotriton arnoldi. The sequence goes on along the minus strand of CAWUFW010013351.1, from coordinate 59,555 downwards.
TTAAATTATAAATTAAAGAATTAAAATGTTTGTATGGTTTAAGTTTGGTTTGTACTTAAAGCATGAATATTGTCATTAATTTAAAGGTGGTGCTTGATTTACTTTAGAATTTGTAATGTTTGTTCATTTTAAGTTTGGTGTGTTTAGAAAAAATAAGTAAAGTTTTCCTAACTGTTATTTAATTCAATTCAGTCTTTATTTCGATCGCACTGATCATAAAAGACACACATAACATATACAATGTCATAGAAACAAAAGGATAAAAACATGATTCTCTGACGATCAACAATAATTCAGCAACAGCTCTTGACAAATGAATAATATCACTCGAGATATTTAAAGTGCAAGATCGGAAAAGACAATAGGAGCCATAAAAAGATTTTTTTAAATAAATGCTAAAAACAGTAATAAAACATTGAACTGGGTACTGTTCCTAATGGACACTCCCAGTGCTTTAACTTCCGTTACATCCTAATACTAAAATTAATCTAGACTTGGATATGCTTTTACACAAGATAAAAAGAAGAAGACAGCCCACAATAACCATTAAAGTGCCAGAACAGTGGCTATACTTCGTGCTATACAGTACTACTGGTCGTGGTCACCTGCTGTTTGGAATAATTAGTGCAGATTCTCCACATCCAGCCTAAAAATTTAGCAATGGCTATCACGGTAGACTCTTGGGTGTTGGTCTTCAATATTCGTAGTGCTATGGCACATGACCTGGTACCCAAATTAGTACAGATTGGTTCTTAACCATTTGTCCTGTGGAGACTTATAAGCAGGGCATGCAAATAAGATGTGAGGTACTGTCTCGTCCTGCTCGGTGGAAAAAAAGCATTTACTGTCAGAGATATTATGCCACTTTTGGGTGAAGGATTTAACCGGTTGTGTACCTACCCGAAATTGATAGAATAGTCTCCTATCACTGGGCTTAGTTATGAAATCCCAAAAGTTTTCATACATGGGGTCTGACTTGTGCTCTAAGAAAATACCGGTCAGTGAGGTGTTTTTAGTGGATCGTGTACTATTTGCTCTGACCATGGACCAATAGGACTCCTTAAAATCTTTTTTTGAAGGAAACAAATTGCCATCTGGGTCTTCCCACAGATGGCTCATGCCCATGTTTTCCAATGTACACTTTACCTTATGTAACCAAGTAACCTTGCAAGACGAGTCAGCATCTCTAACATCTTTTAACGCATTGGCGTAATGTGATAACTCTGGTGTTGACCATAGTCTTCGCCAAAATGCTAGTGGTCTAAATCTTGCTGCCTCTTCCAATGTGCTACATCCCAGATCGATGTATAGGGGTTTGAGTGGAGTGTTTTGCGAGAGACCAGTAAGGCCTCTCACAAATTTATTCTGTGCTAAGGCTAATGGTGACAAATTAGCAAAACCCCATAGCTCTGCTCCATAAAGGGTGGAGGCCCTGACCTTGGTGTTATAAATCTTTAGTACTGGGCCTATCTGCTTGGTTTGAGAGGCCTGTGTTCTTTTAATAAAGCTCCTGCCAATTGGCTGTGCTTAAGAGCCATAAGGTCGATCTGGGGCTTCCAATTTAGCTTCCTACCTAGAGTGATCCCAAGATATGTGAAGACGTCGGTTTGTTCTAATTGCACCTGATTCATAACAACCCTGCCCTTGACTGCTTTATGTTTGTGGAGAACCATGAATTTTGTTTTGTTCACATTTACCGCTAATTCATGGTCTCAACAAAAATCCTCGAAACGCCTCAACGCTCGCTGCAACTCTGCTTGGGTTTTCGAAATAATTAGGGCATCATCAGCGAACATAAGTATTGGTACCTTTGAGCCTGCAAGAGAGGGAGCGTCTGTGGGGTGTGTAGAGAAATAATTGACGACCCCATTTATAAATAACGAGAATAAAGTTGGGGCCAAGCCACACCCTTGGCGTATCCCCTTAGAAACTGGGAACAGGGAGGTGGTATTACCCTGTGAACCCCAGCGAACTTGTGCATAATTGGACTCATGCAATCGCACGACAAGTGATAACTCTAGAGGCATCCCTAGGTCTTTCAAGACTACCCATAGCTTGTTGCGTGGAACCATGTCGAATGCAGATTTGAGATCGACAAATGCGGCATAGATGGTACCTCCTGCTATTGTTATGACACGCCAGTAGATTAAAATAAAACGGAAGACCTGTTCAATGGTGCTTACGTGTGCACGAAATCCTGCCTGTAAGGGGGATAATATGTCACTAGCTGTAATCCAGGACTGAATTCTGCTCAGCACTAGCCTTGCCATGATCTTTTGAATTGAGTCGATTAGACTAATTGGCCTATAGTTGCTGGGGCAGGATCGATCCCCCTTTATATAAATGGGTAGGATTTCGGCACCACGCCAGGATTTGGGAATAGGGGCTCCACTGGCTAACGCATTTGCAAGCAGCTGGATATACTTTAACCAGTTGTCTTTGTCTTGAGTGAACAAGTCAGCCGGAATGCAATCCGGGCCCGGGGCCCTTCCCTTTGGTACTGCATTCAGGGCAGATTCAACCTCACCTCTTTCGAAAAGCACGACTGAGTCATGGTTTGGTATTTGGAATTGATCTTCACTACCGTCCTTTGCCTCGACTGCAAATTGCGCCTCAAAAAAAAGAGACCCACTGATCCGGCGCTACGTGATTTTGGGGGGTTTGCCCTAACCCACCTCTACCCCATTTAACCAACTGCCAAAATTTCTGCATATTTCTTTCCTTACTGGCCTCAAGAAGTTCTTGCCATCTTTGCTCATCCCATTCCCTCTTCGCTATAAGTTGGATGGTTTTATATGACTTTCGTGCTTTTTTGGTGTTATCCATAACTTTGGATTTGATTGCTAAGGACAGCTGCTTATAGGCTTCTCTGCATGCCTTATTGTACCAGTTTTCGTGCTTTGGGATGACCCTACTACTAAGTTTGTGGGGCTTGACAAAAAAAGACTTTATTTTGGCAAACAGGTCGTCATGGGCTTGGGTAATGATGGCATTTATTTCCCCCTGTGTGGTGGTGTTTTGAAGGGCTGCTAATGTGCACTCCACATTTGCGCTAAAGAGCTGTCAGTTTCTATAATCCTAGCCCATTTGATCCTCCTCATGTCATTACATATAAAAGCATCAGCAGTCACCTTCTCGGTTATCTGTGACTGGTCAGCTACGAGGCCTGGTGCCAACATCTTTAACAGGAGTGGGTTGTGATCAATTTCGTTTCTCTCACATACCTCCATGTCGATAAGGGACGACCAATGCTCAAGGTTAATAAAGATATAGTCGATGCGACTACTTCTCAAGCCGTTGCAATAAGTATGGGAGCCCAATCTATCTGAGGGGGTTCTCCCATTCACTTCTCTGATGCCCCTCTCCAAACATAGTGCTTTAAGTTGGAGGGCAGCCTCTGTCCATTTCCTTATCGGTGACAGCTCTAGTGATGGGATGCTCCATTGGGCATCTTCTTCATCGCTGAGATTGCTGTCCTCTTGGTCGAGGGGCTCAAATGTGGAATTAAAATCACCTGCAATCACCATGTTGCTTGTGCCTCTATTATTGTCTAAAAAACTGTCAAGTTGGGAAATTGTGGTGGATAATCTACCTCCCACCAGACCTCTCGCGTACACATTGATCACCAAGAGATTGGGGGGGTGTTTTGATCGTATAAGTATAGCCATAATATCAGGACTGTCAATTTAAACTTCCTCAATGTTATGACAGGAGCGCTGCCTGACCCAGATGGTAAGCCCTCCTGAGGGTCTGCCTTTCTGTCCAACAATTGCCGGTTTGTAGAAGTTTAAATAACCTGAGCGATGAATTGGATTGAGAGACCATGCTTCCTGGAAGGCACATATGTCCTGCGCTTCTATGAAAGCTGACCAGTCCAGGGATGATATCTTAGAGTGCAGTCCTGCTATGTTCCAGGAGGTATATGCCAACTGAGTGGGGTCCTCTGAGTTAGGAAGACTACGGGGTTCATCCTGAATACGTTTTTCCGGGGCATATACCGGCTGGGCGGGATTTTGATGGTCAAGGGAGCAGTTAAGACCGGCCCGGATGCTCTCGTTGGGCCCAAAAGGCCCATCGACTGTATCCAGCCCGCCTACCCTACAATAGGTGGATGCTCTTCTTGAGCGGCTTCTGGTAACACCCCCTGCGTGTGTTGCTTCCTTTGGCTGGAGTGGGGGGGAGATGTTCCATAAACTTCAATCTATATTTTGTAAAGAGGATCCCTCGTTGTAGGTTGGGACTAGATTAATGGAATTTTGGTTGTTGTATAAAGCTGGGGGGTTATATTTCATCCTGATTTTGGTTGTAATCAGGTGTGATGTCCTTATATCAAAAGCCACTAAATTATCCACGATATCAGCGGTAGTCAATGTAAGACACACATGATCAGAGTTAGAGCCTGTTGATGTATACCTTTTAGCAGAGAGTATGTCTTCCTTAATTACGGATCTACACTTTCGCACATGTCTAAGCCATTGGGTGCATTTATTAATCAAAGATTGTTCATCTTCTTTAATTAGGCTAGGGGGTTGTTTGGGGACATTAGTCAAAAAGATTTGGCGTTTAGAAGTGCGGATCAGGGGCTTCTCATAGCTGCTGTGATCGTCTATTGTCAATGATCTATTATGGTGATCAGTTTTTGGAAGCGTACTAGGATCGCTTCCGGGCCCCCTGCACTGTAAACGTGGACCACTCTGCCTATCTTGGACTTTGTGAATTGGTGGCTCTGTGTTGGCCAAGCCTTTAAGTGGTATAAATCTTTTTTTACTGATTACATGATGGACTGCTGTGTTGGTGTTTGGATCTCTGTTTATTCTCTCTGTGCTAGCGGTAGTTAATTCTCTGGTGCTTAATTGCTGTGGCAGAATCAATCTATCAGTGGCAGAAGGTACGTTTTGGGTTAGTAGTTTTAGCGAATCAGATATCATGTCGATCATACCCTTGAGTGAACTGACTTCCTCTGTGAGTTTTCTAGTTTGGGCCTTTAGATCCACTATCTGACTGGTAAGTTGATCTGAACGCGAGTTCTTACAAAAACAGAAGGGGGCTGCGACATGTGTGATATCTCCTACCCCTTCTATGAACTGGGGGTCCTGGGTTTCCTCATTCAGATTCATTAAGGGGGCAAATCTGTTGGTACACTCTATTTCAGGGTCTGGATGACTAGTATTATCTATGTAGGAACTTAGAGGTGGGGAGTGGATTCTCCCTGTGTGTGGTGAGCCTACTTGATTTAACAATAGAGACCCCTTCGTTGTTTGTCTTTTGAACATATCTGGGATAGATAAAGCTCCACTTGAAGTAGTGGTGCAGGGGGTATGGTGCGCATCAATAGCGCCACAGTCAGAACCCAGGGGAGCTGCTAGAATTCCCTCACAATCGCTAATTAAAGTGTCAATACGGCTCAAAACACTATTACTGCTTCTATGAGTTGGCTGTTTGGACGACTTTTTGGCCTTCTTACCCTTTCCAGCTGTTCCTCCCCCCAAAACATCCGCAGCTTTCCTTTTACCCATGCCACGCTAGTACAGTGTGCGGAATCACGATAGCAACAATGGCAACAATTAGGGCAATAAGTCCTGTGGTTAGAGTTCAGCAGTCCAGACAAACGAGGCAACAAATGTCCGGTACGGGACAAGCGAGCTACTTATAACACTCCCAATTAAGCCTGGGCGTAGTTCGCGAAGTAGCGCTACGCGAAGCTACGCAAAGTGCAGTTCGCACTACGCGAGCTACGCGTAGCACTACGCGAACTGCGTAGTGCACTGTTCGCAATGATTGCACAGTGCCGGATGCTTGTCCGCACTGTGCAATCATTGAAAACGGCATCTTGCACAGTGCGAGCTGTCTTTTACTGCCGCTCGAGTAGATTTTTACTCGAGCGGCAGCTTTCTCAACGCGGACTGGTAGTTTCTCATCGCGAGCGGTCGCGAGCATACGCGACCACTCGCAATGAGAAACCTGACCTCCCCGCGTTGAGAATCTCGCCGGGATGTCATTTTGCTTGCTCGCTGTCGCCAACTTGACTTTGAGGACCGCGAGCAAGCAAAAAATGACCGCTGCACTACGCTACGCTACGCGTGTTTGCACTGTGCTACGTGCAATTCGCGTTGTGCGAAGTAGCGCAAACTTCGCAAACTATGCGAGCGTAGCGTAGTGCTTTGCCCAGGGTTACTCCCAATACAGCCAGGGGGGCCCACTTGATGGAACTGTCAAGATTTTGAGAGTTTTTAATACTAAAAACAGGGGGGGACAGTACCTTGCTAATGCGGCAGCTCAGTAATGGAACCAGATGTCAGAGAGGTAGCCCTGCCCTGCCTCTTCCTGGCGATGACGGGCTAGGACGGGCCCGCCCTTGGCCCAGGCTTTGCCCGGGCGCGGCCTGCGTGCGTCCCGTGCAGTGGGAGCCCGCGGTGCTTTTTAGAGCGCCTCCTGGCGCTTGCACACTGCTGGTGTCGTCCGAGGTGCAGCCTGGGCCCTGAGGTCTTTGGCGGCTCTGTCCCGGCCCCGATAGCAGGGGTGGTGAAGGCAACCCGTGGTGCTTTTTGAAGCGCCTCCTGGCGCTTGTGCACTGCTGGTGTCTTCCGCGGTGCAGCCTGGGCCCTGAGGTCTTTGGCGGCTCTGTCCCGGCCCCGATAGCAGTGGTGGTGAAGACAAAGGTACAGGCTTCCCAAGTAAAGTTTTCCTAACTGTTATTTAATTGAATTTGAATGTTTTTTTATTTTTAATAAAGATGTGTTCCAAATCTTAGCGTTTACTGTCATTGAGTGGAGTGTCACTAAGTGGAATGTGGTCCATGAGAGTCGAGGAAAGTGTCAGTGTACTGAGGAAGACTGGAGTGTCGTAGAGTGGAGTAGAGAGGAGAAGAGTGGAGTGTGGTACAGTGGAGTGGCATACAGTGGAATAATGTACAGTAGAGTGGAGTACAGTGGAGTGTCAGAGTGGAGTGGTGTAAAGTGGAGTGTTGTAGTATAGAGTGGAGTGGCATAGAGTACAGTGGAGTAAATTGTTACATAGTGCAGTGACATGCTGTACAGTTACAGTGGCATGGAGTGCACTAGAGTGGACAGCATGGTGTAGAGATGAGTTAAGTGTTATACTTGGAGTGACATCTAGTACAGTACAGTGGAGTGTTGTGTCACAGTGTTGGAATCTGTTTCAGAGTAGAGTGATGTAAACTGGGGTGTAGGGGAACAGAGTGGAGTAAAGGGTTACACAATGTAGTGTAGGGGCATAATGTGGAGCACAGTGTGGTATAGTGGCACAGAGTGTAGTAGAGTCTTGTAGAGTGGAGTTGCATAATGTGGAGTAGAGTGTGGTAGAGTAGGGCAGTGTAGAGTACAGTAACGTGTCAGAGTGGGATAAAGTGCCATGTAGTGCCATAGGGGGGTGTGAAGTGTAGGCCTGGGTGGAGCTTGCGGAGTTTCTGAAAAACTCCACCAAATTCTGCTCGGCCACCTCTACTTTCGGGATAGGACACGCGCATATTACCCTGGAGTTGCTTCCCACTTTTCAGCACTATGGACGGGGATCTCATGCACCCTCTTGAAGCATCGTCCTTGTTTCAGCACCACGTACAGGTAGCTCGCGCAAGTATAGGTCTGCAGGAAAGGACACTCTATTCAGGAAGCATCGATCGACTCAATGGTTAGCAGTAGCACGATGGTTAGGCAACCTCCATGTTTCTCGAAGCATTTGCCTCAGTTAGCACACCATGGACAATGAGCCGCAGCTCTAGCAGACCTTCGTACAGCCATCTACACACCCCATGATGTTTGTGTGTGTGTTTTTGAATATGGCATAATGCACCAAAGCATTGGCCCGCTGTCCCTGCCCCTCAACACAAAGGCCACCTCCCTTAGCTGCCAACATCCCCGTACTTTTTATTACACTGCTCTCTTTTGCAGACCAGCCATGTTTTTTAACCACTAAACAACTTTCCCACAGGCTCACCTTTCTCAGCTCACTGGTACGAGCCCTCATTTGCAACTTCCCCAGGTCAAGCAGATCCGCCGCTAACACTGCCACGCCTTCTCAAAGAAGGGAAGCAAATCCAGCCAAGAAAGTGCACGTGCGCACTGTAGACAATGCCTGTTTTTTCTGTGACGTTCATCTTTAAATGGTATTCTTTCCAGCACGACCAACATTTTTGTCACTAAAAGACCAACTCACTGACATAAAAAAGAGACAAGGACGTTCATGCCCAATTGATTATCTCATCAGACTCCTTCGCTGCCAGCTGCCCCCAGGGGACATTCCTAGCAGCTGACATGCCTGTGTGGGAAGCTAGCGCCTGGAAGCGTGCCAGGAGAGTGACATCACTGCCTCGGCGTGGCTTCCTTCATCAGACTGTCCAGTTTACAGGGGCCACATCATGCAGTCTGACTGCACCAAAAGCGCCAAAAATGCTGCGCTGCTTACGTCCCTGGGCTTCCTGCTTTTCATGCTTTGAAAGACCTAGCAATGGAGTCGGCGCTGTGGGCAGAGAAAGACCACGTGATCCCTGCCCAGGAAAAGGGCAGAGACATGCTCATTCTGGTGCACACAAAGGGCACAGTTGCCCACTGCTTACACAGTGTGCCTAGAAGCTACTGTTCAGAGGTACTGGTAACGTTTTATAATTTAAGAAAATTCACAGCAAATCGTTCAATGGGACGCATGCCTATCCCTGCTCACACCTCCATGGCAAAGCGCTTTTTTTTAGTTCCATACTGGTGTGAGTCAGAGTTGCCCCTTCTGCCCCCAGAAAGCTGCAAACATGTTATGGCCACAACTGCAGCTGTGCAAGAAAGGACTGGGGATGGCACAGAGGAGAGCTGTCATCTCCTGCACCAATATTTACAGTTTGTGGGCATGTTTTGGGAGGGTGCCCCAGCCAGCACCGGGGTAGGAAGCATTCAGCAGGTGCCTGCTTCAGGGCGCTTTTCAATGGTAGAGGAAACCACCCTCCCAGGAACCTTGCACTGCTGAGTGGATAAGTTGGGTGAGCTGAGCAGTGAGCGTGCCAGTAAAACTCCACTTTGTGGCGGAAGCAGAGTTTTTGCTGAACTCCACGCACCAATGGAGCGCGAGGTTGGCAAAACTCAGTGAATTATGCCAGCGGAGCGGCGTTTGCTGCCCACCCCTAGTGAAGTGCAATACAGTAGTGTAGCGTGTTCTAGAATACAGTGGCATGGAGTTGAGTGGAGTGGCATAGTATACAGTGGAGTAAAGTGTTGTGGAGTGGTGTGTAGTACAGTGGTGTGGACTGGTGTGTTGTAGAGTGTCAGAAAGTGTCGTAGAGTAGAGTAGAATGTCACAGAGTGGATTAAAGTGTTGTACAGTGGCATGGAGTAGAGTGTGGTACAGTATGGAAGAGTGGAGTGAGATAGGCTGTCAGAGTTGAGTGACAGAGTAGCATACAGTGGAGTGGCATAGACTGCAGTAGTGGAGTACAGTGGAATAGTGTTTCAGAGTAGAGTATATTAGCTGTGGTGGAGCGGCATGGAAGGAGTTGCATAGAGTGTAGTAGAGTGGAGGGGAGTGTGTTAAAGTGCTATAGAGTAAAGTAGAGTGCTGTACCCTGGCATTGACGGGAGTACATTGTTGTGCAGTTTAGTGCTATATAGTGGAGTATAGTGTGGTATAGTGTGGTACAGTGGAGGTGCGTAGAATGTGGTTGTACGGAACAAAGTAGAGTGCTGTGGAGTTGGGTAGAGTGGAGTGACGTAAAATGAAGTAGCATACAGTGGAGTGGCGTACACTGAAGTGGCAGAGAGCGGACTAGCAGAGTGGAGTTGCATACAGTGGAATATCGTAGAATACAGTGTCGTACAGTGAGTTAGCATTGACTGTAGTGGCGCAGAGTGGAGTGGTGGACAGTGGAATAGCATATGGTGGAGTTCTCTAGAGTGGAGTGGCATGAGTGGGGTAGAGTGGAGTGGTGTACAGTGGAGTAACATACAATGGAGTGGCTTACAGGGGAGTGGCATAGAGTGGAGTGGTGTACAGTGGAATTATGTATAGTAGAGTAGCCTACACTGAAATAGTGTACATTGGAGTAGCATGGAATGAAGTGGCGTAGAGTGGAGTGGCATAGATTGAAATACCTGACAGTGAAGTGGGGTACAATGGAATAGCGTACAGTGGAGTGGCGTACAGTGTACTGTGGTAGAGTGGAGTGGCATAGATTCAAAAGCATAGAATTAAGTGGCGTAGACTGTAGTTGCATACAGTGGAATAGCATATAGTTTTTTTTTTGTTTTTTTGTAATTGAGTTTTATTAACCGTAATTCTCAGGCATATTACAGCGATACATTTTGCATTATATTTCACAATGGTTGCCATAACATCATAAATGTATACCATATGTTATAACGCAGATGTGACAATAAAGAAAACAGCAAACACAAAAATAAATAATTCAAAAGATACAGAACTGGTGCTATGCAGTACCATTTTTCCACTTACAAATCCAATACTGTCAGGTGATCTGTATGATATAATAGTGAAATATTATATTCGACAGTGCTATCCACACAAGTACTAGAGTCTTATACCACATCTGGGTGTTCTAACAAATAGCATGTAAGCGGGGCCCAGATGTTTTTATGTCTAGAGGCCTCCGGCAGTTCCTCTGCATAAGTGTCCAATTGTTCTTTGCAATAAACAAGCTCTTTCAACCATTGTCCCACCTTAGGTGCTGTTTTCCCACCCCAGTGTTTAGCAACCATGCGTTTCGCCAATAAGGTAGTGACAGCCACAATGCGCCTGCTGCATGGCTTAAACTTTTTTACTGGACCCAGTAGGCATATTTCGGGCGAGCATTCTACAGTTTCCATTATAATCAACGTGAGTGTCCGGCTAACATTCATCCAGAAGTCATTAATAGAGCTACATGACCAAACCAAATGTGCAAAATCTGCCCCATCCACCCCGCATCTCACGCACTTAGCATCCTCGCGCAGCCCACATCTCTTCAATCTCATCGGTGTATAATACATTTGATGCAGAAATTTGAAATGAATTATGCGGAGATTACAGTTGGCCGTGAGGTGGCCGGTCAATGCACAGCATGATACCCAATCCTCCAAGACCAGTGGCACATCTAACTGTCTATTCCAATTGTCAAAGGAGGTGGAGCTCTTCACATCTGTTTCTCTTTGGGAAGCATTGTACAGCCGGGTAATGAGCCCTGTAGAGGTCCAGCGCCCTAACAGCCATGCGCAGCCTGGTGTAAACAAATCCCTGCATCACACTGTATCGGGTCCCCGCTGTGAAGTCATTTAGGGATAAAAACTTTCCATTTAGGTACATGTCCCCCAATTTAGAAATGCCCGCACGAGACAATATACTCAATGCCCCCTTCTCGTGCGTAACCGAGCTATCCGGGTGTGCTACGATCGGCATGGCTGGTGCATATAAATTTCCGTGTCCTGCACGAGTACCCAGGGCCCTCCATGCACCAACAGTGCCCGCAACCGTATCAAACTCTTTCTTGTTTCCCAGTGTTTTGTGTTGTAGTACCATAGCCGTCAGTGGGATTGGATGTGCGTTGTCCGCCTCCACAGCCAGGTGTGGCAGGTAACGCTGGGGGAAGTACCAATAATGCACAAATTGGGCTTGTGCACAAAGATAATATAGACGCAGATCTGGGTCTTTGAAGCCTCCCTTTTCAAATGGTAAAGCTAGTGTGTCCCAGCTACAGCTCTGTTTTTTTCCCGCCCAAACTAGCCCCAGTAAACATGACTGCATGGCCTGAAAGATAGCTCTATTAAGTGGTAAGTGGATATTCACAAACAAATATAACAATTTGGGGAGAATTGTCATTTTGGTGATGGCTATCCTGTCGGCAAGGGACAGAGGGAGGCGGGTCCATCTAGCAACCTGGTCACCCAGTTTTGCGTTCACACGCCCATAGTTCATGCTGATTACAGTTTCAGGGTCCCTGTGCACCCAGACTCCCAAATATCGCACGGGTTCATTCGACTCGACCAAACCAGTGGAAACTCCAACTCCAACACTTTTCTGCATTCTGTAAGGGGAAACACTGTAGACTTGCACCAATTAATACCAAGGCCTGAGTATCGCTCGAAGCGGACATACTCTCTTAGCAGGGACCCCAAATGCAGCGTGGCTTCCCTCACATACAATATCATATCGTCTGCATACAGGGAAATAACTAGCGGGCGTTGCCTGAAGCCCAGTGCCGCAACTGAATGACCCTGTCTTATCTTACAGGCTAAGGGCTCCAATGCCAAATAGAACAGCATTGGGGACAGAGGGCATCCCTGCCTGGTACCGCTGCAGATAGCTATTGGATCCGATACCACCCCATTTACGCACACCCTGGCGACAGGACCGGCATACGATAGGCGCACCCATTTCAAGAAAAACGGTGGCATCCCCATGCGTTGTAGCACTACAAACATATAATCCCAGCGTAATGAGTCAAAGGCTTTGGCCGCGTCCAATAGCACGGCCGCAGCCTGGAGCTTCGGGTCCAGCTGATGCAGAACAGCAAATATAGTTTGTAGATTATGTGTTGTGGATCTTTTGGGTACAAACCCCGATTGGGGATAAGGGGTTGCAGTCTGTTAGCAATTATTTTAGCTAATATTTTAGTGTCAATGTTAATCATGGAGAGTGGCCTGTATGACTCACATCTATTGGCTATCTTATCTGGTTTTAACAACATAACTATGAGGGCTCTCCGCAGGGAGGGGGGAAGTGCACCCGTCTCGTAGGCCTCAGCGTAGACCTCCAGCAGCCGGGGGGCCAGCAGGTCCACATAGGCCTTGTAGAATTCACTCAGCAGGCCGTCTAGGCCCGCCACCTTACCATTAGGGAGAAACACTATGGCCTCTTTAACGTCCTCAACCGTCCAGGGCTGCGTGAAATACTCACGCAGGCCCAGAGACAGCCAGCCCAGCGCTATGTCATCTAGATAACGTGTGAATTCAGATTCCTCAACCGACAATACCGGTCCGTAAACTTCAGAAAAAAACCTTGTGAACACCTGACTGATTTCCGGAGTGGTATGATGTGCCTCCAAATTATTATCTAAGATTTCTACAATGTGATCCTGACTCACCGACGGTCGCAGTTTGCTGGCCAGAGAGTGGCTCGGCCTACCACCCTCACCACAGCGCCGCGCAACCCATCTCCTGGATCTATGCCGCGATTCTTGCTCGGCCACCTCGTCATATTCGGATATTAAATCTCTTGTTTGGGCCAGCAGTGTGTGGGTGGGAGCCCGCGCATTTGCACACTCTAGCTCGCGTATCTTATCCTCCAACGTACGCCTCCTAGTTCATAATGACTTTAAGACCCCGGCATGGGCTCCTATGCATTCCCCGCGAATAGTAACTTTAAAGGCCTCCCACAGAGTCCCAGAGCCCTCAACCGTGCCCTCATTCTCGGAGAAAAAATTAGCGATAGCAAACCCAATCGTGGCAAGAAATACTTGATCAAGCAGTGACGACGGCTGTAGATGCCATTGGAATGCCGGCCTCAAGAGAGTTGGTAGGGGCAACTCCAAAAGCACAGGGGCGTGATCAGAAAGTGTCTTGGCAAGATGGCGAACTGACCATGCACTAACCTCCTTGGATACAAGCCAATAGTCCAATCTGGACCACGAGCCATGCACAGTGGACACGAATGTGCCCTCCCTGCCATTTGGGTTGCGGCTGTGCCACACGTCAACGAGGCCCTCCGCCTCCATTATCTAACTTATCTGTGCAGCATGCTTGCCATGCCATACCGTATTGGCGGACCTGTACAATTGAGAGTCTAGGTACACATTCAAATCGCCACCCCAAATCACTGCTGCAGAGGGCAACGCCGCCACTCACCGCCAGATGTCATTATAGAATGCGAGGTCATCCACGTTAGGACCATATGAATTTACAAATAGAAGCCTTGTTTCTCCCAAGTTACCCTGCAGCAGGAGCACCCTACCGTGATCATCTTTCTCTGAATGGATCAGTGTGAACGGGGTCCCCTTCCTTATCAATATCAGCACACCTCTCAATTATGTGGAATACGACGACGTAACCCTGACGCAGCCCAGCGTGCTCCCACATTCTGTTCTGTGTACTCAGTGAGATGTGTCTCCTGTAAGAACGCCACCTGGATGTCTTGCCTGTCTAAATACACCAGCACCTTACGGATCTTTTTAGGGTTATTGAGGCCACACACATTCCATGTTAACAATTTAATGGTAACTTAAGACAAAGAGTATGCTGTTCCTAGGGAGTTGAAGGGGGTGGGGGGCAAGGTGTCAGACCACGTCAGTTGTTGATAGGTGTTTGGAAGGGCAGGGTAGTTAGTACTAGTCCAGGGATAGCTTCAATAAGGAGCAAGGGTCCTCACACACCCCGAGGGGTGTCATTCTTCATCATAGAGCAGCTCCTCGTTGGGCCGGCGCTGCAATGCCCAACGGGCCCTGCAGGGGGGCTCTCTGCCGGAGGTCTTCTCGGTTTTGCTGTTGTGAAGCTAGATGGTTTATGTGAGGGCAACCTATGTAAAGTGAGTAGAAGTGGGATTGTGTGAATGTGATTTAAAAAAGGCTCCTGGATTCTCCTAAATAAGTTTATTAGAGGAGTACCTGGGCCATGAATAAAAACAGACTCAAAAAGTCATGAACTGAGTGGGGAAAATTATACCTGTATCAGTTCTAGTCAGTTGTGGTTATATCAGGATTCTTTGGTAGTCCTAGGTTTTTGGGAAAAAAACAGTCATGTGTGAGGTAAAGAATCTATACCTCCCAGAAACAAGTACCACCTAGAGGATAAAACAAGAGTTATCATACAGTAAGTTAGTACTTGATGAAACATGGCCTGAGTCACACTGGAATTAATGTTAATAAAAACATGGCGAAGAAGGGAGGGGGAGGGGTTGGCATGTGGACCTACCAAGCCCTCTGTCCCTCCCTGTGATATTTTATACTTGTGTATGGTTTGTTTAACCGTGGGACATCTACTTAGGAGTAGCCAACTGGCACCCATAGGATCAACGGAAAATATACCGTGATCCCAACCATTTGAACCGCGGCAAGAAGAGAGATATTCTTTCTTCATCCGCCACTCTGTCCTTCCCTTCAGACCCCCCAGTTCCCACCCCCTCTGAGCAAGCAAAACACCGACAATGGAGAACCATCAAGGCCTGGCCTTTGACGACGAAATGGTGTCGGAGATCCTGAGGACACCATCCATTTTAGGAGCAGAAGGGTCTACCGCAGGAGCCACCCAACAAGAGGATTGGTCATCATTGATCGCCATGAAGAAACTCTACGTCAAAATAACATTACATGGGATACTCATGACGGAGTATCTGCGAGCCAGCATTGCACCAAATGGACTCATCGTAAGGAAAATTCACTGCATCTTCTTGAAAGACATGGTCTTCAGAAGAGAATGGTCTCTGGTAGCATGGAAATGCACCAGGGACCTCATCATACTGATCATCAACACAGCCAAGCGTTTGGCGGACGACCTAATGATTAAAATCACCAGGGCGGAGAGTGCACTCAAGACAATGATACAGCTGACAGCATACAAAAACAAGCTGGCTGAAATTAACAATGAGGTGAATGAGAATAGAGAGTACCTCCTTAAACAAAAAATAAACAAACTACAAAAAGATATAAAGAAGTTTGATAAGGAGAAGGTGTACCCCTACCTCAAGGAAGACTACAAAGGAGCAAGTGACATATCTTCAGATAAAAGCACAACATCGCGCACACGCAACTCATCAACCAGTAGCAATTCCAGCTCTGGCAGCAGAAACACAGAGGAAACGAGGAGGCCTTACCAACCACCGCCACCATTGATGGAATACGGTATGCCACCCTACCAGCATTAC
Organism: Calotriton arnoldi; assembly: GCA_963921515.1. NCBI lineage: Eukaryota > Metazoa > Chordata > Amphibia > Caudata > Salamandridae > Calotriton > Calotriton arnoldi. The sequence continues at coordinate 43,712 of CAWUFW010013351.1, read as the reverse complement.
CCACCGGGCTGGCATCAATACCCTTTGTACCCCCAAGGACCACAGGGTTTTCCCCAACCCTTTTACCAACACCCCCCTTTTTTAGGCAGAGGTTGGGGCAAAGGGCGAGGAAGAAGAAGAGGGGGCCAACAGAAGCACGTGCAGTGGCAGGACCCCCAGGCAGAAACCTCGAGAGTGACCAGGAGCCAGACAGCGGGCAAGAGAAATTAATAGTCAACCTCTCCATGAGAACCCTCACGAAAATTGAAAAGAGTGTACTCTGCAAAGGCTTGGGTTTCGTCCCGAACCCTAAGGAAGATGCATTCTGGACTGAACTGGAACTACACCGCTTTTTTAGAAAGATCCGCCTACATGCGTTCTTCTCCAGAAAACCTCCATTGGAAACAGATGATTCTGGGCTCCACAAGCCCTCCACCTTCACACCTTCTGCAGGAATGGTGCCACCAGAGGTCCTCACCTTCGAGCAGGCGGTCCTCAAGGATGTGGAAAAAGCCCCCCGCAGGACCCCCTTCTTCAACATGTCTAAGACAGAAACCATGGCCATGCAGACACTGGAGACCGACACATCAATTACCATCAAATCTGCAGACAGGGGAGGTGCCATTGTGATAAAGGACACCACAGACTACAACTTGGAGTGCAGACGACAATTATCGAACAATCGTCATTAGACACCTATCAGGGAGGACCCAACCAACCGTCTCAAAACACACATAACATCAATGGTGTTTACAGCAGAGGCCCAGGGGTGGATTAGCAAGAAGAAGGCTGAGTTTTTGATCAGTGACCATCCTAAGACACCTTATTTTTACACCCTCCCTAAAATTCACAAGGGGGTGAGACCTCCCCCGGGTAGGCCCATAGTGTCAGGGATAGGGTCCATACTGGAACCACTATCCCAGTTTTGCGACCACTTCTTGCAACCCTTGGTAACCAAAACGCCATCATTTCTGAAGGACACGACAGCGGTCCTCAACCTTCCAGAGGGACTGGGTGAGGACTCCAGGGTTGATCTACTGATCACCCTTGATGTGGAGGCCCTTTATACAAACATCCCCCAGGACGCCACTCTGGAAGTGATAGAAACTGCCCTCAGAAATGAGGATTGGACCTCTCCTACACCCATCAGTTTCATAATTCAGTGAGCGACCCTGGTCCTGAAAGAAAACTATTTCCAGTTCGAGGACCAACTGTACCACCAGACGCAGGGCACATTAATGGGCAGTGCCTTCGCCCCAAGTCTGGCCTGTTTATACATGGCAGACTTTGAGAGGAAGAATGTAGAGAGTGACACCAACCCTTACAGAGATAACATCCTACTATGGCGGAGGTATATCGATGATATACTCATCCTATGGCAAGGCACCAATGACTCCTGCACTGAATTTTGCGGTTGGGTGAACACACTTGATCAGTTCCTCAAGTTCAGTAAGACCACATCCCTCGCCGAGATACCCTTCCTGGATTTGGTGGGGATACTCCATGAAGGTAAACTGACCACTAGGACATACAAGAAACCTACCGACACTAACAGTCTGCTTCGGTATGATAGCCACCACCCTAAACATCTACGGGATAACCTTTGTTTGGTCAGTTTTTGCGCCTAGAACGCAACTGTAGTGACATGAGGGACTGCAAACGACAGGCAGCATCCCTGAACTCTGACCTTATGGATAGGAGACGCCCAATGAGTGTGGTACAGAAAGCCAACAAGAGGGCGAGGAATAACCACAGAGAGGCTTTGCTGGAACAGTACGTACGTACACCCAGTGATGTCATCACCTGCGTCACCTCCTTCACCCCACAGTCCAATAACATCCAAAAGATTATCAAGAAACATTGGCCCATACTCTGTACTGAAGAAATGTCTCCAGCTACTCCCTGCTTTGCCTTCAAAAGAACTGCCAATATCAAGGCCACTCCCCACATCCACCAGACGCCAGCAACAGCTATGGGGGCTGACTCCGGTGTCTGGGCACTACCCTTGTGGGTCATGCAGCGCATGTCATTTCACACGCCATTCTAAACAGGAGGACATAGGAACTACTGACGCGTGGATACAGAGAACCCACGCTAACCGCAATACACGTAATTGTGTGTCCATGCTTACATGCCTGTGCCAGAAGCGCTACATTGGCATGACCACTCGGGCAATTAAACTGTGCATCACAGAACATCGCAGCAACATTAGATGTAAGAAGAGCATGACGAAACTACTCACACATTATGTAGAACACCACCCACCTGATGACATCCAGTGGACAGTCTTGGAAGCTAATGCCAGTCTGTCCGCCCATTCACTCTTAATTAGGGAACAAAGATGGGTCTTTCGCTTGAAAACACACCAGACAGGCTTGAATGTTGATATTCCTTGGGGGGAGGTGACCCATTGACCCTTCAAACACCCCCCCCCTTGTCCCCTTTTCAGTCTCATGACTTTGGGCCATATCCCTGAGAGACGACCTGGTTAGACCAATTGCCATTCTGGTCCTAGTGCCCAATCCCCTTGAAACATAGCCCCCCCAACTGACATTCCATGCAGTCTCTTTACCCAATATTCTTTAGGTCCTTATCAAGGATTTAATTGACATCCAAAACTACGCTAGGGTTAGAAACCATCAATAACACCCCACTCCAAGATGGCCGCCGTTGTTACAAATACTTTGTGACTCATTTCACACTTTGGTCTGCACGCCTTGTGAATGCTTGCACTACTCCAGTCTCATGACTTTGGGCCATATCCCTGAGAGACGATCTGGTGCGACCAATTGTCATTCTGGTACACCTAGTGCCCATTCCCCTTGAAACATAGCCCCCCAACTGACACTCCATGCAGTCTCTTCACCAGGTATCCTTTAGGTCCTTATCAAGTACTTGATTGACATCCATAACTACGCTTGGCCTCAAAAACCATCAATAACACCCCACTCCAAGATGGCCACCGGTGTTACAGATACATTGTGACTCGTTTCACAAATTGGTCTGCACGCCTTGTGAACACTTGCAACACTCCAAGATGGCCACCACAATTGGTTTTTAGGATGGCCGCCTCCCAGCATCACTATATAAACCCTTTGTTTTACACATGCAAGCCACCCAGTGACAGCCGGCCTAGGGTAGGTCCCATACCTGGCACCTCGTGGACCGCAGTAAGTACTACCCTGAGCGCGCCCCCCCTTTTTCCTGTTTCCTTGTTAGGTGACATGCGGATCACTACCTCTTCACAATGCGTCCCCGCTTCCCTTGCCTCAGTGGGTTCCAGCATTCTAAACACGATTCTGGAGCGTAACTTGTTACCAACTATTTTGCCTGCATAGATAATTGCATGCGGCACCTTTTTTCCTGTGTCCCCGCTTTCCCCTCTACTAAGGCTTGACAACACGCTTCCTCTCCAGTTTAGCGTGGTACACAGCGGGGGCCGCTCAAGACCCCATTGTACCTTGTCCGCCCCGATAATTACACGCGGCGACTCCTCACTCCTTATTTGAGCATAGTGCACCAACTGGGGCAAACTTTAAGGGGGAGCTTCACCACAATACACACAACGTGGCCAGCTTCTAACTAGTTGGACATTTGCCACAGTCCATAGAGTTAGTCACCGCTTCACCTCCATTAGGTAGCGTGACATGCATTTTTGATAACAGCACTTATCCACTCCCGCATAATAAGCTTACGCCCATGGCAGCCAGCCCTACAAGTACAGTTCAGGCCGGATTGGTCCTTTGTCTCAATGAGACGCTCCTTCTTTGTAGCATTCTAACCCAGTGGGGGGCCAATTGAATCTTCATCTTAACTATGCCAGCCTGATGCTGGCTATTTTGCCTGTCCAAAACCTCAATGGCCATTGGGTGCTTGCACACTAGCTGCATATCCATTAACTACACTATGAGACATCTTCTTTGGCTATTTCCCGCAATTTCTGCACCCCATGTGTTGACCTTCCATACTTCCTTTTGCAGTGTGGTTCCCATCGCAAACTTTAGCGAGTACACCGGCCTGTCCCTGCTGGGGCTCATTTACCTTAACCTTCCGGTGAGTGATAATGGTTCAATAAAAGACTGCATGGTTGTCAGCAATAGCCTACGACAATAGTATCACCACGTGGCTTTGCCACATACTCACAATAATTTGACATATGACGTGTGTGACCACTTGATGACGTGGTGGTGCTGTGGTATCCAATGTTTTGTAAATGATTCTCCAACTGTTATTTACCTGCATGTTGTTAATGCTTCTCTTAGTAATCACCATCAGGTATTACCACGCCGCATTAGCTGCACGTGTAGACATCTACGCAAGGACACTCTCAATGGATTTGCATGGTTTGTCTGCATATTCAACACAATCAGGTTGTACTCTCTTGATACTTCTGGTTATTTATAAATGTGTATGCCCCGCAACTTCAATGGATGTTAATTTTAGGTGCGTACTTGCTTCCCCCTTTTTTACTCCCTACCTGCGCATGAGACATGCCAACCCCTCTCCCTCCCTTCTTCGCCATGTTTTTATTAACATTCATTCCAGTGTGACTCAGGCCATGTTTCATCAAGTACTAACTTACTGTATGATAACTCTTGTTTTATCCTCTAGGTGGTACTTGTTTCCGGAAGGTATAGATTCTTTACCTCACACATGACTGGTTTTTTCCACACACTTAGGACTTCCAAAGAATCCGGATATAAGGGGACATGACTTTGACTTTTTCTTTCCTTTACACATCTTGCCGCCTCTTTTACAGTAGATGAGCATTAAAGGTCCTGAAGAATTGCCGAGATCCCTTTGGACTTTATTAAAGGCAAGAAACATGTTGACCCTTTGCACAACTCACTAGAACTGATACGGGTCTAATTTTCCCCACTCAGTTCACAACTTTTTGAGTCTGTTTTTCTTCATGGCCCAGGTACTCCGCTAATAAACTTCTTTTGGAGAATCCAGGAGCCATTTTTAAATCACATTCACACAGTCCCACTTCTACTCACTTCACATAGGTTGCCCTCACATAAACCATCTAGCTTCATGACGGCAAAACCGAGAACACCTCTGGCAAAGAGCCCCCCTGCGGGGCCCATTGGGCATTGCTGCGCCGGCCCAACCAGGAGCTGCCCTATGATGAAGCATGACACCCCTCGGGGTGTGTGAGGGCCCTTGCTCCTTATTGGAGCTATCCCTGGACAAGTACTAACTACCCTGCCCTTCCAAGCACCTAACAACAACTGACATGGTCTGACACCTTGCCCCCCCCCTCAACTCCCTAGGAACAGCATACTCTTTGTCTTAAGTTACTGGTTGGTCTCCGTATGCTGGACCTACCAAGCCTTCTGTCCCTACCTGTGATATTTTTTTTAACAATTTAATGGTACCACCGGGACTTTCCCTTACCTATTCGTGACCGGCTATTGTAATTATTACAGAGATTTCTAACAGCACTGCGTGTCGGATCTGCCAACACATGCGGCCTGCACTGCACCTGTATCAAAACATTCAAATATCCCTCCCCCCACCCACTTCAGCCCCCGTAACTTGCCAAAGCCATCCCAAAAACAAATGAACATAGTCCACAAATAGATGTGGGGTACACCCATGGGGGAACACCAGAGTGCAATCAACCTCCCAGATGAAAGGGAGGTGGCCAAACACACACAGAGATATCGCTCATCAGTTATGTATCCATACACAGGAGGGCTCGTGTGTATGAGGTACGTGGCATCAGTGTTATTACAGTACTTACGTGCCAATGGGCGGATTTATGACCAGCAATCATGCGTAATCAACATTGTTCGATCATCTCCCACATATACGAATACCATCAGGCTCGGTCTCTGGCAACAGTTTCCACCCCTATATGTCAGTTATAGGACCCAAATAGCCACATTAGTTCATGCGGAGCAGCAGCACTCAGTCCTCTTCCTCCTCCGGAGTTCCAGAAGTGTCGCGTGGGCTCCACTTGAGTGATTTTGCGTAATCCATAGCAGACTTGGGGCTAGTATAGATTCTGGCTTTGCCTTCTGTACCAATTCGCAGTCGAGCTGACTATAACATGGCGTACAGGATGTTCTCTGCCATTAGCAGTTTCTTAACTGACTGGAATTCCCGCCTCGCCGCCTGGACTGTAGGAGTGAAATCCGGGTAAAAAGCCAGGTCATTTCCCCGCAAAAATGATGTTGCCTTTCTCACGGGACATGCGCAGGACTGAGTTTCTGTCCCTATAATTTAGCAGGGGAGCAATGATCGGCGGAGCGCCCGGGGGCGGGCGGACCGCCAGCGAGCGATGGGCTCTCTCGACGACCAGCATCATTGACAGGTTCTCTGTTCCAAAGTTCTCATGGAGCATTTCCTCGATATAGGGCTCCAGCCTCACCGTGTTGGTCGATTCTGGCAGGCCCGTGATCCTTAGGTTATTGCGTATTGACCTGGCCTCAAGGTCCTCGTTTTTTGCCTGGATAACCGCAAGCACCATTTCCATGTTGAGGGTTTTGGATGCAACGTTTTGTAGACTGTCCTCTGCATCAAAGATGCGCTTTTCAGCCTCTCCCAATCTGGCACCTTGCTTGACATATGATCCATTCTGAGATTGAGAGCATCAATTTTGCCGTCTATGGATTGCAGGCTACTTTGCATAGCGACAAGAGTGGCTTCGAGTGACGATGTGCCCTCAGAGGGGGCGTCGAGCTCTGAGTCCGAAGTTGCCCTCTGCTGTGATTACCCAGGCTTCTGCAGCTCGAAGGTGAGACGAGATTGATTCTTGTCTGATTTACCCATTTTTTCCGTATGAGACACAGCTGTACTTGTAGATCACGTCCCGCAGACTGACTAGACACCTCGCAGCACCCCTGGCCCAGCAGGACTTTCACACACAGCAGGGGGCCGCGTCAAACACAGCAGGTTCCCAACCAGTTCCGCAGGCTGTCCCAGTGCTTCCCTATTTCATATGCAGTGTTCAAAGGCAGTTCAGTGATCTCCCAGTAGGTGTGGGTCCCAGTGCACGCCAGGCCAGGAGCAGGTTGGTACTCCCCGCTCCAGCCACACCAATGCTTATTTATTTTCTTGGCATGACCACACTGGGGAGACAGAGGACCATGGGACTCCGCATGTAGAAGGCGCAACCAGTGCCAGGCCTTCCCGACGCTGTGACTCGAACCAGGTCGTCACATCAGTGTCTGCAGGTCTGGAGTGCCCATCGCCATGCACCAAATCTCACACCGGCCCTGGGACGTGCCTCGGGATGCCACAGGAATCCCCCAGGAGTGGCTTCAGTTACGCAGGCCTCCAAAACTAGCCTGCCCTCGATCACAGGGAAGCTCACGCAGCCGCGGCAGTCACTATATGGGGCCCAGCCTCCCGGCAGGGAAGGCCTCCCGGTTGAAGCAGCGCCACCTCTATTTTAAGCTGAGATGCATTGTCCGCACATTCTCGGTGCGTCGGGACCCCCATGCACAGATACAACGCGGCACAGGGATCGGGCCGCGGTACAATACCTTACCCGCTGGGCGGGGCAGCTTAGCTCTCCGGGAGGCCACCACCGATCAAGGCTGCTCGTCCGCGGCAGGCCGCACCAACAATGTCTTGCCCGACAGGAGCCCAGCAGGCGCGATCATTCACAGGGGGCCCCAGACCACACATGCCAGCCCGGTAGCGCCGCCCTCCAGCTTCCAGCCGTGGTGTTCACCGGGCCTCGCAGCTGCCGCGGTGCGCGCGGGGTCCCGGTAGTGGGGATTGGTGAAGGAAGGATCAGGGAAAATCATTCAATTACACCGCCACAGCTCCGGATCTCGTCGCCGGCAGGCTGCCACAACTCCCATTGAGCCTCAGAGCGGGGCGTCAAGTCGCAGGCTTCCCGCAAGTGCCCACAGCCCATGCAAGCACTGCACAGCACCCACTCAGCAGCCCCACTGACCAGCTCCTGGCAGGGGCCTCCGCCGGCTCACACAGCTGCCATGTTGCTATCAGGGCCGCGGCGATCTTCAACTGCAGGATTTTGGGCGGACAGTCGCTCCTCCACCACACCTAATCCGACCACAGCGATTCGGCCATGATGCTCTCTAAGTTTTGGCGTAGGATGCCAGATTTAGAGCAGGATAATGATCGGATTGAGTGTCCGGCCGGCAGAGCTGCACTAAAGCGCAGCCATCTTGCCGTGCGCCCTCTAGCACCCCCGTGGAATAGCATATAGTTGAGTGGGGTGGGGTGCAGTGGAGTGGAGTAGTGTAGTGTGGAATGGTGTCCAGTGGAGTGGCATAGAGTGAAATTTTGTACAGTGGAGAATTGTAGGGTGGAGCAGTGTACAGTACAATAGCATACAGTGGAGTGTCATGGAGTGGAGTGGTGCACAGCGAGTTGAGGTACAGTGCAGTTGCATACAGTGGAATAGTGTATAGTGGAGTGGCGGAGAGTGGAATAGCGATTAGTGGAGTGGTGTACAGTGGAGTGGCATAGAGGGGAGTTGTGTATAGTAGAGTGGCTAAAGTGGAGAGGCACAGAGTGGAATAGCATAGAGTGGAGTCTAATGCTCTAGAGTTGCGTACTGTGGAACAGTATACAGTGGACTGGCATACAGTGTAGTGGCATACAGTAGAGTGCCATAGACATGCGTGTTCTAGAGTGGAGCAGCATACAGTGGCATAGCATAAATGGAGTGGTGTACAATGCAGTGGTGTAGAGTAAAGAGTGGTGTACAGTGGAATAGCGTGGAGTGGCTTATAGTGGAGTGGCGTAGAGCGGATTGTTGTAGAGTGGAATACAGTAGTAGAGTGTAGTGTTGTAGAGTGGAGAAGCATAGAATGGAGTGGTGTGAGTGGACTGGCATGCACTGGAGTGAGGTACAGTGTAGTGGCACACAGTGGAATAGAGTGGAGTGGCATACAGTGGAGTGGCGTACAATGGAAGACGTACACTGGAGTTGGGTAGAGTGGAGTGGCATACAGTGGAGTGAGGTACAGTATAGCGGTGTACAGTGGAATAGCATGGAGTGGCTTACAGTGGAGTGGTGTCGAGTGAATTGTTGTAGAGTGGAAGAAAGTAGAGTGTAGTGTTGTAGAGTGTAGTGGGCTAGGCTGTAGTGGTGTACAGTGTAATGGCGAACTGGAGAGTGGCGGGGAGTGGGGTGGAGTGGCATACAGTGGAGTAGTGTAGAAAGGAGTGGTGTAATTATTATTATTTATTATCTTATTAAGGGCACAGCTCCCAAAAAAGGTTTCTTGGCACGGAGCAAAAAGAACTGAAATCTCTATTAACAGCTTAAAACAACCAGATCTTCAGACCCTTACGAAATGCAAGAAGAGAGGTGCAATTCCTCAGAGGGCTCAGGAAGTGAGTTCCACAGTTTAGGACCCAAGACAGAGCACCCTCCCATACAGGCCAAGTGAAAACTAGGCACAGTACATAAGGCCCGGTTCAAAGATCTCAGCGTACGTAAAGGCTGATAAGGGACCATCAAATCTTTAATGTAGCGTGGGCCTATCTTGGCTCTGGCCTTGAACATGTAGCACAGGGCCTTGAACTGAATACGCTTGGTAACTGTAAGCATGTGAAGTTCCTGAAAAAGGTATAAGACTGAAGTGTACTTCGGGAGCTGGAACATCAGTCTAGCCACAGAGTTCTGGACCAACTGAAGATGTCAAGTGGACACCTGATCTTTTCCCAAATACAAGATATTACCAAAGTCAAGTCTAGATAAAATTAGGGCTTGAATTACTATCCTTTGTGCTGAATGGGGAATCAACCAAAGGATCTTTTTTACCCATTTAAGCACTGTGAAGCAGATGGAGGTAACCTTGACCAGCTAAGGCTTCATGGAGAGATGCTCATCCACAACAAAGCCCAACAGAGGAGTGGTGTGAAGTGGAATAACATTGAGTGTACTGTGTACAGTGTAGTGACAGAGTAGAATGGCATATAGTGGAATAGCGTAGAGTGGAGTGGTGTACAGTGGAGTGGCCTACAATGGAGTTGTGTACAGTGTAAAAGTGTACAGTGGATTGCCGTTGAGAGGAGTGGCGTAGAGTAGAGTGGCATACAGTAGAGTGGCATAGAGTGGAGTGGCATAGAGTGGAGTGGCATAGAGTGGAGTGGCATAGAGTGGAGCGGCATACAGTGTAATAGCGTGCACAGGTGTACACTAAAGTGGCATACAATGGAGTGGAATAGAGTGTAATAGCGTGGCATAAATTGGCATAGAGTGTAGTGCCGTAGAGTGGAGTTGCGTACAGTGGTGTATCGTATAGTGGAGGGGCGTACAGTTGAGTGGCTTAGATTAGAGTGTCATAGAATGGAGAGGCGTAGAATGTAATAGCATGCAGTGGATTGGTTTAGAGTGTAGTGGCATAGAGTGGAGTGGCACATAGTGGAGTGGCATATAGTGGAGTGGCACATAGTGGAGTGGCACATAGTGGAGTGGCACATAGTGGAGTGGCACATAGTGGAGTGGTGTAATTGAAACAGACGTAGTATGAAAGGGAGTGAATGGATGACGATGTAATGTGACAAGAATATACATTATGAGGTGTACATGGTTTTTGGTAGTATGTGTGAATAGTGTAAGTACTGTTAAAGTTATGAGTTTTAAAATACTTAGCTATATTTTGTGCTGTGGTATACTGTGGTAAGGTCACAGTTTACCACTGTACATGTGGATGAGAAGGCAGTATGCGATTGGCTAATGGCTGTGTTCACCAAACGTAAAAGCAGCCATGTCTTTTTCAGCACAGTTTGGCTGTATTCAGTGTTTCGCTGCATTCTGGGTTAGGGTCATAGACATAAGTAAGTACTAGGTTCTATTGTTGTTCCCTACCTTTTACCACTTTACTAACGTGGTAATAGGTAGAGACATTTATTTATATGTTTGTTTAACTTTTCAGAGCAATTTAAGGAGAACTGCTTAATTAATTTATTTTTTAAATAGCACAATTGGTAGGTATTGTCGCGGTACTCCATGGACTTTTTGTGAAAATTTACACGTGTCAAAAATTGAAAATACATTATAGTACACTATATTTGTAACCTATCACGCAGGACAGTGTTTTAATTTTTGAAAATGTATTTTAAGTACCTCAGTACTTCCAAGGCAGTACTGCGGTACTCCGTTTATATTTTTGTAGACACTACTTATGACCACTTTAATAAAGTGGAGATAGGTAGGAGGAAAATATCAAGCCTAATACTTACCTATATCTAAGTGCCTAAAAACAACATGCCTTCCTTTAACTTTTGTAAAGGAAGTCATTAGCCAATCACACAATGCTTATCGCTATATACAACTGCAGTTTTACAAAATTTGACGAAACTACCACGACAACAGATATCACTAAGTTAAAATGCGCTATAGCTTAAAAAGATACTTACCCATAGTACTTAAAAAGGATCATCTGTACACCATAATGTCTAATTCTGGCAAATATCATGTATCCGTTCAGCATTTTGGTGCTACGTGAGATACAAAAGTCTATGGAAAATGTATTAGTGGAAAAACGTGTTTTGTTTCACCCCTTTAGCAATCACAACAGGAAATCTTATGCTTGGGAATCCGAACTATAACAATATATACATATATTGAAAAAAGCAAAGGTTACAGGGATGTTATATTTAGGCTCAAATTTCACTCGTACAAAATCAGAGAAATTCAGCAGTTATAGTTACCTGAGCTAACTATAACTTACGCCCCGTAATGCACTGCTTATGATCTCATATTACATTACTCCTGACATGGTCAGTGGCATTACTGGTGACATCTCAAATGGCATCACGGATGACATCATCCAGTGATTGTAAGTATCTTCTAAGCGTTTATGATATTAAACATGTATACTAAGGTACTACAAAAGTTAGATTAGTAGAATTTGTGTACTGCTGAGTGAAACTGTTTCTAACATATATTGTGTGAGTGACTGTTTGACTGTATATATCTGTGTGTGAGTGTCTGAATGGGTGTGTGAGTACATGTGTCAGTGGCTCTATGGGTGTATAAGTGGGTGTGTGAGTAGCTGTGTGGGTGAGTGAGTGGCTGTGTGAGTGGCTGTATTGGTGGGTGAGTCAGTGGTGAGAGGGCATGCGAGTGACTGTATGGGTGAGTGAAAGGGTGTCTCAATGGCTGTATGAGTGAGTGACTAGGTGTGCAAGTGGCTGTATGGGTGAGTGAGTAGATGTTTGATTGGGTTTTTGGTTAACTTAGTTGGTGTGTAAGTAGCTGTATTGGTGAGCGAGCATCTGTGTGAGTAGCTGTATGGGTGCGTGAGTGGGTATGTGAGTGGTTGTATGTATGGGTATGTAAGTGGTTGGTGGGTGTGTGAATGGTTTTATAGGTAAGTGATTGGCTGTGTTGAGAGGCTGTATGGGTGAGCAAGTAGGTGTGTGAGTAGCTGTATGGGTGATTGGTTCAGTGTGTGAGTCGCTGTATGAGTGGCTATGTAAGTGTCTGTATGCCTGTATGTATGAGTTGCTATATTGGTGAGTGGGTGGGCACATGGGTGGCTGCATGGGTGAGTTAGCGGTTGTGTGTGTGGCTGTATGAGTAAGTGGATGTGTGAGTGGCTCTATGGATGAGTGACTGGTTGTGTGAGTACTTGTATGGGTATGTGAATGGTTATGTGGGAGTGGGTGTATGAGACACTCCATGGGTGTGTGAGTGGTTCTGTGGAGGTTGTCAGCAGCGATATCATCAGTAATGTAATTTGAGATGTCATTTGTGATGTCATCAGTAATGTCACTGACAATGTCATGAGTGATGTAATATGGGAGGTCATAAGCAGTGCATTGCGGGTCGTAAGTTATAGTTACCTCAGGTAACTAGAACTGCTGAATTTCTCTGGTTTTGTATGAGTGAAAGTTGAGCCTAACTATAATGTCCCTGAAACCTCTGGTTTTTTCCAGTGAATTTGTAAGGTTTTTTTTAATTGTATTTCCTAACTGTAACCTGTAACCTTTCAGAGTTGGTGTAATGAGTGCCTGTGTGGGTCTGTGAGTGTGTCTATGAGTGGGCCTGTGAGTAGGCCTATGAGTGTGTGAGTTTGTAGGTCTGTGACTGGGTGTATGAGTGGGTGTGTGAGCACCTGTGAGGGTCTGTAAGTGGGTCTGTGAATGTCTGTATGTGTCTGTGACTGGCGCTATGGTCTGTGAGTGGGCATGTGAGTGGGTGTGTGAGTAGTGCTATGGCCTTTGGGCATTACTTAGGGCATTTGAAAGGGATAACCATGGACTCTGCTCTCAGCAGCAGATGAAAAGAATTAACCTCCTCATCACAGTTGCAACGTGAGATACTGTGCTCGAAAAAAGCAAGGATGCAAACACCTCCATCACTAATTACAGATAGCTTTTCACAGTGGAAATGCATAGAAAACAAACTTGCTTTGCCTTGGCCAGGTACACAAAGTTAGGATGATTAGTACTTTACAGAAGTGGACCTTGAACTCGGGCACCTGCTTTGTTTATATCTGTAAGTGCTTCCCATTGAGGTTTCATTTCTGTGAAATGAGCATCGTGCCAGAACCAATCCTGCCCTGCATATTTATCCAAGAAGCGGCCACCATTTTGTGCAACTGCTCAACCCAAGTGGAGTACTTTCTACTGGCTAATTAGTAAGTGCTACCTCATTGGGTAAATATATAGTGGGTCTCCTACGCTACAGCTGCGTAAAGACACCAAGCAAATATCTCCAGTGACTTTGTGTGTCTGTAACTTTGCCAATGTGATTGTTCCTCGAGTGTCTTCATCAGATAACTTTACCAAGCGGAAATGCAGAGAAAACACACTTGGATGAGTTGTACTTTACAGAAGTAAGTGATTCTTTGTTTGGTGCAGAGGCAATTGTATTCCTAGGCATCAAAACCCAGTCTCCAAAATCATTGGGAAATGCACTCAGGGCCTTTTAGTAAGCTGTCCATCATCCTGGGAAAAGGAGGGAAGAAGCTACATACGGCTAATGTATATGGGGCCGGGCCAACTGGGCAGGGTTTTTAGGCAAGTTTGCATACTTTTCGCTTTTATATGTTTAGAACACAATCCCTGCCCTCAGCAGTAGATGGCAAGAAAGAACCCCCTTGTCACACACACCAGATGAGATATTACACTTGAGAAAAGCACGGATGCACACATCTCCATCACGGATTACAGATAACTTTTCATGGTGGAAATGCAAAGAAAGTACACTTCCTTTGCCTTGGCCATGCACATGAAGTTAGGATGATTAGTACTTTACAGAAGTGGAGCTTCAACTCGGGCACAAATGAGGGAGGGGGCCCGGCCTTTTACATTTATTTTTTAATATGGGAGGGGGCAGTGCAGCCTCCTTGTGTTGATTTCCGCCCCGGGGACCCCACCCCCCAGGGCCCGGCTTTACTTTTTTTTTTTTTTTTTAAATAGAGGAGTGGGCCGCACGGCCCCTCCTCCCCAGGCTGATTTGAGTCTTGCTGATCCCATCCCCTGGGGCCTGGCCATTATCAAATGGGGGAGGTGGGCCATGAGGCCCCCCACTATGGGCCCATTTGAACCCCAGGGTCCCCATCCCCCAGGGCCTGACCATTTGCCCTGGGTGCCCCTAGGGCAACCAGTGTGCTATGGGACTGTGGGGGGACCCTCAAGGCCCCTGCGGTCCCTTCCAGCTCCCTGCCTCCTGCAGGAGCCAGCATTGCTTTCACACACAGGGAGCTGCTAAACATGCAGACCCCTGTGTGTGAAAGCAATCCTTTCACCGGTTTTCCTGCTTGCTTGACATCGAGCAGGGAAACAGACAAATGCTCAGCTTATCAAGTGAGAGCATTTCTCCACTCTCGCTTGCTAGAAGTGGAGTGTTTGCTGTGACTTGGCGGGAGCTGTCAAAGCTCCCGCCAAGCCACAGCAAACAGATATATCCCAGGTGTGGGCACCCAGGGACACAGCAGGAGCCGGCCCTGGGGGTTGGTGGTCCCCAGGGCCATTATTGGCTCCAGGAAAAGGGCCATGCTCCCCCTCCTTTGTTTTTAGTAGGGCCTGCCCCGGGGGGGTCATGGTACATGGGACCAAGACCAGCAAGGGAGGAGGTCTGCACGGCCCACCTCCAATTTTAAAATTTGAATTTGGCCCCAGGGAGGTGGTTGTTCCGGGGAGGTCCGTGAGGCCCCCCATTACAAAGAAAATAGCCCTGGGGAGGTGGGGGTGCCAGGGGTAAAAGGGTCCACGCGGCCCCCGATTTATTTACCATTAGCCCTGGGGAGGTGGCAGTCCCCGGGGACCCGGGGGGTCCTTGTGGCCCCCAGTTAAACAACATAAGCCCCAATAAGGGGGGCCATGCGCCCCTCCTTTAATTTTTATGTTAGGCAGCATGCCCCCAGAATATGGCCCACCAGGTAGCCTGTGCTTTTTGTTCTTCAGCGGGAGCTGTGGATCCAGCATGACTTCCACCGAAAAATAAAAAATAAATGCTTTTTGCCCCAGGCGTGGCCCCTGCAAGATCCCCCCCCTCCCCCAAAAAGGCCTAGGGGTCAGGGTATTCCTACCCTGTCCCTTCTCTTTTTTTAAAAGTTTTTTTGGGGACTCACCTGATGTTGAGTCCCAAGATGGCTGCCAACACTTCCTGGTTGCAGTGTTGGCAGCCAATCAGATTTGAGCACAGGGACTGTCAGATCCTTGGAGGATCTGTGTCCCTATATATACAAATTTGGATTTCCCTTAATATTTCCAAAACTACTGAAAGGATTTACACTAGTTTACAAAAATGTCACTTTCTGGACCAACAGCTACCTTTTTTCCAAATTTGGTGTAATTCCGTTCAGTAGTTCGGGCTGTAGTCGTGTCTACTAATCATCAGTGATGTCACTGACCATGTTATGAGTGATGTAATATGCGAGGTCATAAGCAGTGCATTGCGGGGTCGTAAGTTATAATTAGCTCAGGTAACTAGAACTGCTGAATTTCACTGGTTTTGTACGAATGAAATGTGAGCCTAACTATAACATCTCTGTAACCTTTGTTTTTTTCAGAGAATTTCTAAGTTTTTGTTATTCTATTTCCTAACTATAATGTCCCTGTAACCTTTGGTTTTTCAGTAAATTTTTAAGGTGCATTAAATTCTATTTCCGAACTGTAACCTGTAATCTTTGAAAATTAGTGTGTGCGTGAGTACAACAATGTCTCAGCGGGTGTGTGACTGAATGCGTGAGTGTCTTAATGGGCGTGTGACTGGGTGTGTGTGTCTCTGAGTGGGACTGGGTATACCTGCTTAAGTGTCTCACTGGGTGTGTGAGTGGGTGCATGAGTGTCTCACTGGGTGTGTGTGTGTCTGACTGGGTCTGTGAGTGAGTGCGTGAGTCTCTGAGTGAGTCTTTGAGTGGCTGTGTGAGTGTCTAAGTGGGTCTGTGAGTGAGTGAGTCTCCGAGTGAGTCTGTGAGTTGGTGCATGAGTCTCTGAGTAGGTCTGTGAGTCAGTGAGAGAGAGTATGAGTAATTGGGCGCATGAGTTTCTGACTGGGTCTGTGAGCGAGTGTACGTGTCTCAGTTCATCTGAGTGGGTAGATGAGTGTCTGAATATGTCTGTGAGTGGCTGGGAGAGTGTCAGAGGTGTTCTGTGAGTAGGTGCATGAGTGCCTGGGTGGGTTCTACTCATTCTCTGCTTCTTTTGTGCCTTTTTTCTGCTAATATCCGACCTTTATTTTGCCACTTGGTTTCTGACCTCAATTTTGCCTCTTTCTGCTCATTGCTGGCCTATATTTTGCCTCTTTCCGCTTGTTTCCCATCTTTATCTTGACTCTTTCTGGTCATTGCTGACCCTTATTCTGCCTCTTTCTGAACTCTATTTTGCCTCTTTCTGCTCATTTCTGACCTTTATTCTGCCTATTTCTGCTCCTTTCTGACCTTTATGCCACCCCTTTCTACTCCCTTCTGACCATTATTTTCTATTTTATAATAGGGGAGGGAGGCCACGCGTCCTCCGTCCCCCAGTCGATTACGGCTCTGGGGACCCCATCCCCAAGGGCCCGGCCATTATCGAAGGGGGGGGGCCTTGTGTCCTCCCTGCCCAGGCCAATTTTGGCCCCGGGGACCCCATACCACAAGGGCCTGCCTTTTATTTTTTTAATCGAGGAGGGGGGCAGTGCGGCCCCCCCCTTCCCTGGCTGATTTCGGCCCTGGGGACCCCATCATTTGGGCCCGGCCATTTAGAAATGATAAGCGACTGGCTAATGACTGCCTTTATAAAAGTTAACCAAGAACGCAGTGAAATGCAGAACACAGCCAAACTGTGCTAAAAACTCCATGACTGCCTTTTACTTTGGTAATCACAGCCTTTAGCCAATCACTCAGTGATGTCTGATCCGCATGTACCACGGTACACCGCTATACCACAGTACAAGATATAACTAGGTTTATAACTTTAACACTACTTACACTATACAGGCCTGGCTCTATTGACCCAGAAAATAATAATGCTAAGAAGTTGGAGGGGGAGTGTATACACGGGGTGGAAAGGGAGCTTTTTTCGAATGCGTATGCCCCTTTGTCGGATCTTAATGATTTGGATTGACAGGGGGCGGGCATCAAATACACCATAGAACAAGCAACAGTGACTGACACTCAAATGCAGGCCATTATGCCCTTGGGTGATGGGCAAAGACAGATTGCAGACCTTCCCGTAAATCACTACAACCTGAATAATTGGACAGGACAGCAAGACGATAAGCCAATATTGGCCTCTTTATCCAATATACAGGGAGGGAGCGAGGTCAATCTGATCTCTTGGAATGTGGTGGGGCTGGCCTCAAAATTTGAGGATGACCGATGGATCCGATCCATAAACTCCTACAAGATCATTTGCCTACAGGAGACCTGGGGGTGGAAAGCATATTGTTTTTGGAGGGTTATAAATCATTCTTCCTCCCAGCAGAAGGAGTGAGACACGGGCGAGCCAAGGGGGGTATAACTATATTCATTTCCCTTGATCTTTGTGGGTCAGTGAAACAACTGAACTGGAACTCAACAGTGGCGCAAGGTATAAAGTTGGTAATAGGAAGATCTAAATGGCTTACATTATTCAACTTTTATAATGCCAAAAATAGGAATCGGGGTTCATTGAATTTGAAGGAGCTAGCTGGTCTCATTGATCAGCTACAGGGGGACGATTTATCACTGGGCAATTTTATCTTGTTAGGCGATTTTCATTGTCATTTATGCTCAGATATTGGACAGAATACCAGGGATATTTCCTCATGCACGATGGCAGAAGAATGGCATATGGAGCACTCTGCAGAGGGTCAGGAATTAAATGCTCTTTTAAACACCTATGACCTAACGTTTACTCTACAAAATGCAGTAATGCCTCCCAACAGTCTCTATCCGCCTACCTATAAAGGAAGGGGTTGTGCCACCACTATAGATTTTATCTTTGTGTCCTCAGCGTTGGCATATATAATTTCGTTCTTTAGGACTATAGATAGCCCCTTCAGTGATCTTAGCCCTCTGACTTTGGGGATGCAGGCTCAGGGGCCGAAATTGGCTCAAAGCAGTAGGATGGGAGGGAGTTTAAAGCCAACCGACCAGGGGAGGCACCTGCGGTGGTCACAGGTGGATAGCAATGCTCTTTATTTATCCCTTTTTAAAGAGAGGCAAGAGGAGATTTTGAAGTGCTTGGATATCTCACCCTCAGAGGAAGATGTACTCAGATCCTTTGCTATCATAGCAAAGTCAGTGAGAGCACTTTTAACTGTTCCAGTAGTCAGTGCCCACTCGGATAGTTTTAGGTGGTTCGATAGGGAGTGTTCTCAAGCACTGAGGGAACTTAAAGTGGCTCTGAAAGAGAATCCCCATAACAGATCTAGGGTAGCTAGTTGTCGCATCAACTATAAAAAGCATTAAAGGAACGGAGGTCTACCCTACAAAAACAGGCTTGGGATGAACTTGTCGAGCAATAACAACAATAAGACCTGATCATCAAAGGCACCTCCTATTAAGGAAAAAATAAGTGGAGGAAGGGGGGTTTCGTAACTCTTTCTCCCATCAACAATCCTCACTTTCAACTGAGGTAATGTCCTCCCACTTTATTGCCTGATTTTTTATCCTGAACCCTTACAAATGACAGTCACTGTAAATCCGCACCCTCCGTTTATACAGAAGTATGCCACCGATAATATTATCAACACAAGTCACATATACATGTGTATAAACCAAAAATGCGTGAAAGGACAAGAAGGCACCTCACGTGCGCAACACCAATGGAGCTGGCTGGTTGGTTCTCACCAGCTATGTCCACGTTTCTCATCATTGGTAGCCATCTTGCCTCAAGAAATGAAAATAGTGTCCAAAACAAATAGTGGTGAAAGAAAAAGAACGTGTAGTGTATGTATCACAAATACCTCGAGTACGACCCCGTGAGGTTAAGATTGAAATAGAATGCACGATTCCCGATGCCAGTTTTATTTTCAACTTGTGCACTTATTCAAATTAAAAACAACCTGCATGTGTGCAGACCACTTGATGATGGGCCGACATGTTTCATTGCCTATTCAATTTCTTGGCAATTTCGTCAGGCAATTTCGTCAGGGCAGTGAGGTCGTCAATCACCTTACTGGACACTTATAGTGTTATACACAATGACATGTGGAAGCCAAAGTCCCTCGTACCAGCTCTCCACTTGGTCACTTGACGGATACTCCAACCGTGAGACCCTCTTCTAGGCGCATACACCTACTGTTGTATGGAATCGCTTGCACGTCCGGGAGCGCGTCCTCTCATCCCCTCACGCGCTCCCATGCGGATTTACAGTGATTGTCATTTGTAAGGGTTCAGGATCAAAAATCAGGCAATAAAGTGGGAGGACATTACCTCAGTTGAAAGTGAGGATTGTTGATGGGAGAAAGAGTTACGAAACCCCCCCCTTCCTCCACTTATATTTTTTCCTTAATAGGAGGTGCCTTTGATGATCAGGTCTTATTGTTGTTATTGTATGTTTGAGTGGAGGGTGACCTGATCATTCCTTTTCCCTCTGAAGCTCCTTGTTGTGCGAGAGAATGAACTTGTCGAGGCCAGTGCTTTAAAAGATAGTTCTTTATTTTGGAGAGTCATAAACAGGCCCTGTTTTGCCGAACCCGATAAACCCACTATATGTCATCACATCACACAAGATCAATGGAAGAATCATTTCTGGGCAGTTTATAATTATGGGGAGGGTGTTTATTGTAACAATGCCTGGGAGCTCCTCCCATGTGATTCCCATATTAACTTTCAGTTAGATGAGGTAATAACAGGTATAGAGGGACTGACCAATAATAAGGCTCCGGGCCCAGACGGGATCCCTCCTGACTTGTTGAGAAGTAATATTGAGGTGTGGGCTCCAATTATAACCAGGGTCTTGAATGCGGCAGTGTCAACTGGCATGCCCCAGTCTTGGTCTACTGCCACTATTGTCCCTATCTACAAGAAGAGGGATAGGGATAACCCCAATTGTTAAATCAGTACTGGGAATAGAACACTACCTCACTATTTTAACTAGCGCCTATGATCGTTTTTTAATTACCCGTTTTAGATTTAATATGTTTTATCATTTAGTGGCCTCCCCTATCGGTTTCGTAGTACGAACCGAGGATAGGGGGCCCTGTGGCTGTGACAATAGGTCTCCACAGGATATTTTACATTTTGTTTTTTTTATGCAAATATCTTAAACCATATTTAAAAGACATGGGTTTTAGACAGGCTCGAATTGCACTTTTGCACATGCCACTTTTGCAGAACGAACACACTTTATTCGTGGTCACACACTTTTTAAGAGCAATGGTGAGATCCAGGAAAACTAGAAATGACCAAGATTGAGAGGTGTATCCAAGAGTAGTAAGATGTGGACATAGGCTTGGTGGGTAACCAGTTGGCTCTCATAGTCATGTACATTTTTGGTGTCACTGGAAGAGGAGAGTTTGCTGTGATGTCAGTTTAGAGCTGATAAGATGAATTTGGCATTTTATTGAATATGATATTTTAATGTATTGTATCTTTTATGGCTGTATGCTTTGCCAAATAAAGATTGTTTATTAATAATAATAATAATAATAATAATACTTGCACTATTATTGCACACTTACCATTTAGAACTCATAATGCATATTCCTGACATATTACGTCTACATCCATTCACACACTTTCATGCTACGTCTGTTTCAATAACAACACTCCACTCTATGCCAATACACTCTACCGTAGTACACTCTATGCCACACCACTCTGAGATAATCCATTGAACGCCAATCCACTCTTAGCCATTCTATTCTACGCCACTCCACTCTATGCTATAATAATCCACGCCACTCCATTCTACGCCACTCCACTGTACACCCCTCCACTCTAAGCTGTTCCACTGTACACAACTCCATTGTATGACACTACACTCTACACTATTCTGCTCTGTGCCACTCGACTGTACGGCACTTCAGTGTACACCACTGCACTGTATGCTATTCCAGTGTACGCCACTCCACTCTATGACAACCCATTGTATGCCGCTCTACTGTACAAAACTCCACTCGGCACCACTCCACTATAAGTCACTACACTGGATGCCAGTAAACTGAACCTTATTCTACTCTATACCACTCAACTGTATGCTACTCCAGTACATGCCACTTTCCCCCTATGCCACTCCTCTCTACACCACTACAGTCTATGCTATGCCACTCTACGCCATTCCATTCTACGACACTCCACAGTATGCTATTACAATGTAAGCCACTCCACTTTACCCTTAACACGCTACCCTGCTCCACTCTACAACAGTCTACTCTACACCACTCTACTGTATGCCACTCCACTCTACGCTACTCCAGTCTACCCTATTCCACTGTATGTCACTACACTTAACCTCACTCTACTCTACGCCACTGCACTCCACATTACTCCAGTGTAAGCCACTCCACTGTACGCTATTCAACTCTATGCCACTCCATTCTACACCACACCAGTGTACGCTATTCTGCTATATGCCACTCCACTGTATGATACTCAAGTCTACGCCACTGCACTCTGTGCTACTCCACTGTACGCCAGTACACTGTACCTCACTGCACTCTACGCCAGTCCAATCTATGCCACTCCACTGCACACTATTCCAGTGTATACCGCTTCACTGTATGACACTCCAGTCTACGCCACTACACTATACCCCACTACCCTGTATGACAATCGACTATACACTATTCCACTGTACAACACTCCACTACTGGCTATCCCTTTACGTCACTCCACTGTATGTCACTTTACTATACGCTATTCCACTATGTGCCACTCCGATCTACCCCACTCTACTCTACCCCACTATATGCCACTCTAGTCTATGCCACTCCACTCTGCGCTATTCCACTGTGCGCAGCTCCACTCTTGCCACTCCAGCTATTCCACTGTACACCACTCTAATCAATGCCACTCCACTGTGAGCCAATACAATCTACACTATTGCACTCTGACACTCCACTGTATGCCACTGCACTCCATTCCACTGTATGCCACTCCACTATACGCTATTCCACTTTATGACACTCCACTCTATGCTATTCTACTGTATGCTAGTATAATGTACCTCACTCCTGTGTATGTCGCTCCACTCTATCCCAATGAACTCTACCTTGCTCCGCTGTACACAATTACACTCTACCACACTCCATTCTACACCACTCCACTCTTCACCACTCCACTCTTCACCACTCCACTCTTCACCACTCCACTCTTCACCACTCCACTCTTCACCACTCCACTCTTCACCACTCCACTCTTCACCACTCCACTCTTCACCACTCCACTCTTCACCACTCCACTCTTCACCACTCCACTCTTCACCACTCCACTCTTCACCACTCCACTCTTCACCACTCCACTCTTCACCACTCCACTCGTCACCACTCCACTCGTCACCACTCCACTCGTCACCACTCCACTCGTCACCACTCCACTCGTCACCACTCCACTCGTCACCACTCCACTGTACGCTATTCTACTCTATACCACTCCACTATACATCATTCCACTGTACATCACTCCACTCTATGCCACTCCGGGCCACTCTAGTCTATGCCAAACCAGTCTACGCCACTCGAGTCTATGCCACTCGAGTCTACGCCGCTCGAGTCCACTCCAAGCTATTCCACTGTACACATCTACACTCTTGCCGCTCCACTCTATTCCACTGTACACCACTCAACTCTAGGCCACTCCACTATAAGCCACTACAATCTACACTATTCCACTCTATGCCACTCCACTGCAGCCTACTTCACTATATGCTATTCCAATTTCCTATACTCCACTCTACTGTATGCCACTATAATGTATCTCACACGACTGTATGCCACTCTACGCCACTGCACTGTATGCTATTCTACTGTACTCCACTCCACTATACACAATTCCACTGTACACAACTACACTCTATGCCACTCAACTCTGTTATTTGACTCTATGCCATTCCACTGTACCCCACTCCACTCAACTTCATTGTATGTCACTCCATTCCACGCAACTGCACTGTATGCCACTCCACTGTATGCTATTCCACTCCACTGTACGATACTCCAGTCTATGCCACACCACTGCATGGCACTACACTCTATGCCACTAAACTCGACAACACTGTACTGTACGCCACTCCACAACACTCTACTTCACTCTATGCCAGCCTACTGTACTTTACTCTATGACACGTTCCAAAAGTCTACCACACGCCACTCTACTACATGCCACTCCACGACACTGTACTCCACTCAACGACGCTCTATGCCCCTTACCTCTACCACACAACACTCCACTCTATAGCACTCCACTGTGCTCCATTGTACACTACACTATGGCACTCTACTGTATTGTATGACACTCTACTGTATTGTATGACACTCCACAGAACTACACTCCACTCGATAACACTAGACTGTACGATTTCAAAGCCAAGGATATGTTTTAGTTAGGAAAAAGTTATTTATTTTTTTGATACAAATCCAACTTAAACTATACAAACATTAGACATTCTAAAGTTATAGTTACAATTCAAATTTATAATTTACACACCACCAGTTAGAACTTAAATTTATACTTTAGGGGCCACCTTCAATTTACTATAAATCGGTCACCTCTGTACACAGTCTTTTCACTTCACTCACCAAACTACATTAACTATTACAGTGTACATGCAGAAATGTGTAAGTTTTTCAATATACATGACTAATTTGCTAGTAAAGTCACACACTGGAATTGCAAATAAAATTACACATATGAGATTCAGGAGTGTTTCTTCCAGTGAAAAATATTTTCCCATCCAGAAAAAAATCATCATTTAATTCCACATGTCTGCATCTGCTGAATTTTCCACCTGCTGGAAATTTATCATGAATACATTTTGCACAGTGGAGTTCTCCTTGGATTCTTTGTGAATCATCGAACAGTCTGAAATTCACACCGGTATACACAGTAATCCTGTAGTAGTGTTTTTCTGACTTTAAGAATGCTGCCGTTATGAACTGGGCTCTTTAACAATAAATATAGCTCATCGTTTCTTTACGTATCAAGACACTACAGCAAAATTATCATTACCTTGGGATAAAAATGGCGTTTCGCAGGAAGTTTTCAAACTTCTTCTGGAAGGATCCCTCCGGTGTCTCCATAAGTTGACCCTCAGTCTTCTGGCATGGGCAGCATTTGTCGTCAATGTCATGGTCTTCACCATGGCTTCCATCATCATTATCAAACCTGGTGTCAGCACTGCTGGTTGGCAGCTTTAAGCCTGCAAAATTGAGAGGAGTTTAGTGTGCCTAGTCAACCTGGTTCAAAGTATCACAGCCCAAACAAATTCTTCTGTGATGATGACACTTTTTAAAGCATGTTAATCCTGTAACCCCACTGCAATCTAGAGGAGCAACAAAAATTGTAGCTCTCCTCTACCCTGTGCCTCTGTATTTACCATGTCGTACTCATACAATAGCGGCAAAAAAAAGGAGGAAGTGCCACGTAGATTGGTTTATGACCTATGTTTCTTCAATGCATTTATTACATAGAAACTAAAAGGACAGTGCAGCTCATTTGCAGAGGATTTAATGATCTGTTTCAGGGTTGGTATCCCAAAAATATGAGCCATGCACAAACGTTTCAGTGTGCCACGGCTAGTAGTTGCAGCCTCTGGCATTCCATTTTGCACCCTTGGCACAGCCTTTCTCCCCCTGGTCTCACTTTTCATTTCTTGATCTTCCCCATGGCCACCAGCTGAAAACTGGTGGCTGTGAAGGAGTTAAGCTTGAACTAAAAGGCCCACATTGTCATAGTGGGCCAAAGGAGTTGTAGGAAAGTAGGATCTGCTTCTTATGGTTACCCCCACTTTTTGCTTGAAGTTACACTGTTTTGACTAGTCTGACTGGGATCCTGCTAATCAGGACCCCAGTCTATCTGCTTTCTTGTTAAAGCATTATGCCATGTACTTTGATACACTCCAGATTGGATACTGTGGTACTCTTATAAGTCCCTAGTATGTGGTACTCATGTACCCGAGGAATAGGTACCCCAGAGGCCTCCCATGGGCTGAAGCTTGCATTATGCCACCCATGAGAGGCTATGCAAAATGGAACTACAGGTCTGCCATTGCAGCCTGTGTAAGCTGGTGCTTGCACCACTTACTTTAGATATAGGTTCACTATATCTATAGGTCACTACACTTAAAACTTGTAAGTCATGCCTATAGCAGGCCTTAACAATCCTGAAGGCAGGGTGCTGGGTTTTATGTGAGAGGGTGCCCTGCATGAGCAGAGCCCCTCTGCAGTCTTCGGAGACCATTCTCCCGGGTTGTCTGTGACTCAGCCAGACATATAGGTAGAGGTGCATTATAACCTTGCAGTAAATGCTATCTCGAAAAAGGCTGAAACAAAACATGTTGTGTTTGGTATCAAACACCTTGGAATCATACCTCCACATCGGTAACCGGTGTGGGAGGTATGATTCCACCCTTCTGAAGCGAGCTTCGTGGGGTCACTGGTCTTTCCGGTGCCAGCCTTCTCGACCCGGTCAGCACAAAATGGATGCTGCCGACCAGAGACACATTTCTGCCCTCCTGCTGCTGAGCCAAGCTCGAGCAGAGGAAGGCAGCACAATAGACATCCTGTCACAGGGAGGTGTGACCACCTCCCAGACAGGATTTAGTGTATTGGGGCTGGTGGGTGCACTTCCAAAGTGCCTGAAAGTCTGCACCTGGGGCACATTTGGTGTCCCTGTGCATAGTCCAGCTCAAACCAGTTCTGGGAGCTGTTGGCTCCTGCTCTGGCACGAAACTGGACAAAGGACATGGGAGTAACCTCCCCTATGTCCTGACCCTCCCCTAGGTGGGTCCCCTGAATCTGTCCAACCCTCTCCCGTGGGTACATAAGGGCTTACCTGACTGTAACATTTTAGATTTTACGTGGACAAGATTCTGCAACAAGAAACCACTGACCTTCGACCGTCTGGACACTCTGGACTTCGACTGGGCCCGACTTCGTCTCCCTCTCCGTCCAAAGCATCGTCTGTGCCCTTGCACCATACAGGCTCTGTGCAGGACCTGTGGAGCACTAAGGACAACTGAAGAATCTCCCTTGGGGTGAAGGAGTCACTCCCCTGCATTCGCAGACACCATAACGCAACTGACCGGTCTGCTGATCCTGAGCTCCTGCGGACTCCAAAGGCTTCAGCAACACAGGAGATGGGTTCCGAAGTTCTTTGAAGTTGATCTGCCCTCTCATCGAATTTGAGGCCAGTATCCCTTGTGGGGACCGCATAACCTGAACCCCTGTGCACCGCGTACTTTTGCAAGTACATATGCTTGTTGGCAATTTCGGAGCTTGTGCATTGGACTCTGTATAGTCCTGACCCCAAGCAGTATTTCCACCAAAGAACTCTGGCCTCCTTGCACCGAGTGCTCTGTGGGCTGGTACTTTGTGATCTTGCTTGAGGTCCCCTCGCGACTCCTGGTTATTCCACCTGTGGGTCCTCTTGAGGGTCATCTTGATTTCCATTGGGCTTTCCTGGTTGCTCCAGACGTGCCCTGACTCCCCATTGCTTGGTGAGTCCCCTGGACCTTGTTGGTCTACACCGTAACCTGCTTGGCCTTCCTGCGTGGGTTGCTGTTGCCAAGGCTTATTGTGCTCCAGCTGGACACTGACCCCTCAGCACTCGACATCCTTTGTGGGACAGCTCACATCTGGCTCCTGGTCATCCTCGACGTTTCCTGGACCTCTTTGCTGCAGAGTCAAGCATCCCTTCTTCGCACCTGAAGCACCCAACATCAGTGGGCATTCGTCTACCGAGCCACTGGTCACCCTGAAGTGACCCAGACTCTTTCCCCTCTGCTTTCAGGTTCCTTCCATCACGAATCCACCCTTGGATTCCTACAGACACTTTCTTCCTTCCCGGCAGCAGCTCTTCTTCGCAGCCCTCCATTGAGAACGACGGCGGTTTCCGACACAACTCCAGGCCTATGCACCCGGCTCCTCTGGGATAGGTAACTTGGGTACTACGGTATCCACGGGTGGGGTGGCTCTCCAACCTCCTAAGTTCCAAAGGGTTTCCTCGAAGTCCACCGAGAAGGGTCCTTAAACTTAAAAATTGTATCCGCGACTTTCCCATAGAATTGTACGGAGCCCGCGGTCGTGTTAGCACACTGCACCCGTCCTCCGTGGGGTCCATTTCTACTCACCTTGGGTGGTTCCTTGGGGTCCCAGCGATTCTACGTGATCTAGACACTGTCTCGACTGCAGTCGTGGTTCTTATTCTAATATTTTAGTACATGGTCTGGTCTCCCCCTGGAGCCCACTGTGTATTGTGCTACTTACAACTGTTTCTTTGCTAAAGTATTGTGTGCTGTGTGTTGTATCCTCGTGTAGAGGATACTAGAGAGTGCTATATAAATAAATACATATTTTTATAACTACTGTGTGGTTCTCCTTTCATTTAGTTAATACTAAAGGTGATATTCTGGTAAAACATCTGCTTTACATTCCTTCAAGATTAAGCCTGAAGGCTGCTCTCCACAGCTACCACTAGGATAGCTTTCTAAAGGTTATCTTTGACCTCATACATCATAAGGGTCATTTGGACTGGTGCAAGGTGCCCACTTTAATTAGTGGACAGCATATACCAGGCCAACTTCTCACAGGAGTGTCATATCACTTCCACTAGGTGAATCGAAATACATGATGAGAGGTGGCTTAAGAAAATAGTAATATTGAAAGTGACAGATTAGGTTCAGTGTAGCTATGTTGTCAGCTAATCACTTATATAGGAGAAATCAAAAGGTGTTCCTTAGAATGGAAGCAGAGGTCTTACATTTCTACAAAGGTTACAGGTTTTGGAGGATACTGCATTCAACAAATGACATAAGAGCGCACGCAGGAGACAACATCAACTATATCCGGGGTAAAAGGGTGTAAAGAGCCCTTATGAGTGCTTCAAGAGATGCGCTTTTGAGGGTTCTTCAACTTCCTTACATTGACTTGAGAATGTTCCAGACTCGAGGACATACCACCAAAAAAAAGGAAATATTTCTACATCTGCTCTACATTTACATGGACAAATTGTTCCTGGAGAGGAATCAATTAACAGAATAAATCTATCACAAGATCCAAAATCAGAGACTGTGGCTGTTGATTATAAGGAGCTCACTCTTTCCCCATCCATTGTTACCATCTCCTTCTTTCTCTCTCTGACTTCTTTAAGGGTAAAAACTGTCCACTCAATCATATGGTGATGATAATTAAGTTTACATTAGGTTCTCAAACAATTCATCTACTTGTAAAGAGAGAAAATGAATCTAGCATAACATTTAGGCTTGGATAATTGCCAGGTTTTTGCAGCTTAACGATTCCGAAATTGAGGCAATCTTTCGAGGGACATTAACAGAACTCAACATTCAAACCATCCAGAACTTTATGGGATGCAATTTACTGGGATGACAAACTGAAAAATGTAGAGGTTATTATCATCGTTCAGGCTTCACTATTGCCTCAAATAGGGACAATAGCCAGTGGCTGCTTTTTTCCTGCCAGGTGAGCTTAGGTTCCTCCAGAACCTCTTGACTATAGAACACCAAGCCTCAATAGTTAGTGTATTCAGAAATTCACACTTCGATTACTGATATAGCCTCTTTTGCAGCCTACCCAAGAAAGGTATTTAAATACTTCAGAGAGCTCAGAATGCAGTGGCTAGAGTAATCACTGGATTAAGACAAGAAGATCATGTCTCAATCACCAGAAGATCTAAGCACTGACTTTTTGTGCCACATGCATTCAATTCAAGATGGCATACCTTACCTATAAATGTTTTCCCCATCTGGCGCCAGTTTAATCTCACCTCAAGAACATCAAAAGTGATCTCTTTTACGAGCCCTCAACTTTCTGATCAGGCTCTTCTGAATGACCCAGTCCCATGTTTCAGTTTCAATCTTAGCACAAAAGGTTGTTGAGCCTTTTCTAGCCAGGATCCTAGTATTGGAGCACCCTGTCACAGCAAGTCAGATATTTAATCTCTTTGCTGGAATTTACGAAAAAGCCTAAGATTGTGCTGTTTGGCTCATTTGCAATTTAGTTCCAAGCCAAGAGACTTATTACGGTAGAGTTGGTGTACAAATCCAACCGGTCAAAATTAGTCTTGTTTCCTATGTTTATAATTTACTAATAGTTTTTAGTCTTTTACATTGGCCGAAGATGGGACACAGGTTTCTTGCGGAACCAACAAACAAAAAATGACCACATACTAACATTTTTATTTTATTTATACAAATCCATAATTAGCATTTTTGCGAAGATAACAAGAGACACTACGTAACTGGTGCATATAACAATTTTTGGGAAAAAATAGATATTACACAGCCAAATTAAACGAATTACTAATTTGTACACACATCACCTACAGTAGTTATTGATTGATGTTTTTTAATGTCTTCTCTGTTGTTCCTATTTTTATTAATTAATTATGTAATGACAGCGAAACACGTGTCAGGGGTTGCTTTTATTAATTTCAGGTTGGCTTGGATGGTTTTTACCAATCCAAAGCTGTAATACTGTGCCTTGAGTGGTAAATGGCTTTTGTCATTTTACACCTCGGCATGGATTGCACTGTCCTAATCCTATGCTTAAAGACGTTGCTGTAGAAATGGCAAAAGACTTTGTCCCTTTCTATCTCGGTGTGGATAGTACGGAGCTAATCCTATGCTTAAAAACTTTGATAGAAAAGCAGACATTTGAGGTGAGCAAATTTAGAGTGTTGCTGGTGTTGAGGGTGCACCATAAAGGAGCTGCCTTCCACCTCAACTTGGGAACTACCCAGAGTTCTTTGCTTCTTTTTTGCATAATTTAGCATCACTCTATGCCTGCAAGGGTATTGTTTTGAATTATACTGGGTGCTCCCTTGTGTCTGGACAGAGCGAAACCTCTCTGAAGAGCTGTAATGACAGCGAAACACGTGTCAGGGGTTGCTTTTATTCATTTCAGGTTGGCTTGGAAGGTTTTTTACCAATCCAAAGCCATAACACTGTGCCTGGAGCGGTAAATGGCTTTCGAAATTTTACACCTCGGCATGGATAGCACTGTGCAAATCCTATGCTTAAAGACTTTGCTGTAGAAATGGCAAAATACTTTGTCCCTTTCTATCTCGGCGTGGATAGCACTGAGCTAATCCTATGCTTAAAAACTTTGATAGAAAAGCAGACATTTGAGGTGAGCAATTTTAGAGTGTCGCTGGTGTTGAGGGTGCACCATACAGGAGCTGCCTTCCACCTAAACTTGGGAACTACCCAGAGTTCTCTGCTTCTTTTATATATGCTACACCCAGTACACGCTGGACTAGAGGGGATGCCTATCTGTTTGTCTAGTCTCCGACTAAAGACTAAAATTAGCCAATGGAGATGGTCCTGAAAAAACATATTATTGTCGGATTTATAAAGTTCAAATTAAAACATGTTTTTTGGGGCATGGCTTGTAAATATTCTGCCCACACCACAAAACCAGAATTCAACTGGGCTTGCTTTTCGGCCGTTAACAAGGAGGAGAGCTCGGTGGGAATATGGTCTCGCCTAAATTAGTGCATCAATAGTCAAGCAGCACATTTGTATCACTAGCTGGGGGGACTTGGAGGTAAACCACTGGATGAAGTAAAGGAGGACAAACATTGTCGCAGCATAACTGCAAGACAGTGTAGGCATTTGTGACATTAGACCATGGTTGTAACTCTAAAAAGACGGATTAAAGAATAGTGGTCTGAGTGATGCAGGTATTCATACTGAGCTCACTGGATGAACAGAGCAACAAAAACTGCCTTTTCAGTGGCAAGTTATTCATAGAAAGTATTGGGATAGAAAGAAGGGGAAACTGTAATGAGCATGTAATGACTGCTCTCTAGAAAGCATTAAAATGAGGCTTATTATATGGACAGACTTCGTGCTGCTAGCGTCTCCACGGGCCACATTACAGAATGAAAGCATTTTCATTGTTTGCGCCGGGGGCCCCTTTAAAAAGGTGCGCCCAGTGTAAACAATGAAAACGCACCCTATTACGATGAATGCCGCGAACTCGCGCTGCTCCCAGGTCAGTACATTCAGGTGAAAAATGGAGCGACTGCTTTACAGCCGCTCCGTGTGTTCACAGTGCAGGTGGCAACCCGCCTGCACTCTGAAGGGCGATTAGAGATCTTCTTCCAGGCGGGTGCAGTCAGTAACTGCACCCGCCTGCAAGGGGATGTCTGGGGGGGTCCATGAGATCGATACACACAAAAAGAAGCTACCCTGAATGAGTGTCTGATTCTAAGATGGAAAAAGGCGCACTACGCCTTCTTCTGTGGGGTGTTGGACATATCAAAAAATTGGAAGGACTGTCCTCACACACCACCAGGTGTCATGCTTCATCATCAGCAGTCCTCGCTCTCTAAAAACCGCGTTTGATAGAGAGCGGGCCTTCACCTGGAGACAGGGAGGCACTTCTACAACTAAGTGGGGGCCCGTGCAAAGGGGTGAGTGAGGGATTAAAAATTAATGCAAACTCCACATGTAATTTTATTTATATGGGGTTTGCTTAATATTAAAAGCTAGGGTGGGGACACGGGGGTTTAGTACCCCATCCCCATCTTTGTCATCAACATGTTTCTGCCAACGTGGCCAGGAGGGTCCATGGCATTCATCAGGAAGTAGTAGTAGGGCTCCTATCTAGTCTCTAAAAGACTAAGATAAATCCACTTGGTAGGTTGACCTTTATCAAACTCTACTGTGAAAACTTGAAACCTGTAAAATAAAGGTTAACAAAGTGTCAAAAATGGGTTTAATACCAGGAAAAAGAAGAATCAGACTTGTATCATGCAGATAAACATTGTAATGCATGTGGATGTGAACACACGTGTCACTGCAAGTGTGGTGCACATGAAAACGGATACTGAGAGTCCAGCTCACAATCTTACCCCAGGTTAGGGGTTGGGATGTCCCATGGAAAGGGGGGAATGAGGGACCCCAGTAGTCACACTCTGTAATCAGAGTAAAGGAAAAGTCTTTAGTCAAATAAACCAGGTTGTGAATTTTTCGCACTCACATTCGTACTGACCCTGAAAACGAGTTCCATGGGCTGAGAAACTACGTTTTTTTACACATCCATCACAATCACCCCCTTACTGCCTCAAGGTGCGTCCCTCGTAGTGCTCCTACGCTCTGTCCTCACCTCTTCCCCGCTGGTAGTGGAATGAGCCTTTGCGTGTGGTTTATAAAGGTGCCCAAATTGGTAATTGCTCATTAGTTAGGTGGGAAGAGACACCGGCTGTGATGATAATTGGTATCAGGTGTTTTTGAATGCCGCCTTGACGGTGCGCGGCGCTTAAATGTGTCGATCAGCTTCCACTGTCCGAACAGGCTGCCTGATTGCAGCATCCCAGGCAACCAACTTCAATTAGGTGTTGTTAGCGGTAGACGCGCCCCGGTCAATTGGGGCATTTCAAAGTGCGCACATGTGCAATGTCCCTTGCCTATTTCATGCGTTTCAGCATGGGACCGCAAATCTTATCGGTGCGTGCATGCCCCACCGGTTTTGTAGGACAAGTTGCGTTTTTGGGGAAAACGAGGCATTTAATTCCCATATAAAGTGCCTCATTGTTGGATGAGAGGAGTCTGGTTGGGGGCACTAATTGAGGTAGTCTAAATACAGTGAAAAATTCAACCATGGTCCAGTTAGGGCGATTAATAAAGGAAAGGACGGTTGTTTTGAAACATCCGGGGGCTGTTTGTTGTGGGGGGGCAGATGGATGTCGAATGTTAAAAATTGGAGACATGTGTG
This sequence comes from Calotriton arnoldi, assembly GCA_963921515.1. NCBI lineage: Eukaryota > Metazoa > Chordata > Amphibia > Caudata > Salamandridae > Calotriton > Calotriton arnoldi. The sequence continues at coordinate 10,471 of CAWUFW010013351.1, read as the reverse complement.
CAAATGCTCCTATATACTTTTGGGGCAAACAGTGCCCTCCATCATATAGGTTGATGATGTAAGTGTATATGCACCCTCCAGTGTAGTAAGTTTACATGTTGCATTGTTGTAAGCTTAGCCATCTATCATGTAGGGGGACAGTATGTATTCCCTCTGAGTGTGCAGTTTTTGTAAAAATCTGCAAAGGTGTTAATGAATGATTGGTTTATCCGATATGTAGCCATGGGATGTCATCGTTGAGGCCTATTTCCCATGATTTGAGGCGATAGACCCAGCGTTGTTCCCATGTATGAAGTTTCTTTTGTATGTTTGGGACGCCCGGGTTCATCTTCTTCAGGATGACCCATTCCAGGTCTTCGTCTCTGTGGCCTTGTTCTAGATAATGACAAGTCAATTTGGCGTTATTCCTTTTGCATCTGATGGTGCTCCCATGCTCATTGATTCTCATTTTGATCTTCCACAGTGTCATACCCACGTAAAAGAGGTTGCAAGGACATTTGATCAGATAAACAACATTCTCGTTATTGCAGTTGCTAAAGTTCTTCAAAATCCATGGTTTGCCTGTTTGTATATTCACTTCCTTGGTGTGGTGGGTGTACTGACATGCCACGCAGTTCCCGCATGGGTAGTGGCCAACTGGTCGTTGATGATCCCATAAGGTTTGCTGGGTCTGGATAGGTGGTGATGGTATTTTAGCATGGACCAGTTCATCGTGGATGTTCAAATTTCTCTTAAATGCGAACAGGGGTGCGGGCCATTGTTTCCCTGCTCCATTCAGTATGCGCCAGTGCTTTTGTATTATGGTTTGGACTTTGTTGTTAATTGGGGTGTACGTTGTGACACATACAACCCTTTCATTCTCCTGTTCCTCATGTTGTTCCAAGCGGGCCTCTCGGTTGTTGTTTTGTGCCCTTTTTCTCGCCCTTGTCACCAATGTCTTTGGGTAATGGCGTGAATCAATTTGTTCTCCAAAATTTGGGCTTGGTTGTCATACGCCTCCAAAGAAGAGCAGTTTCTCCTGAAGCGTAGGAACTGTCCCACGGGGAGGTTCTGTTTCAGTGATTTAGGATGGAAGCTTTCATACATAAGCAAACTGTTTTTATCCATTGGTTTGTTGTGAACCTTCGTTTTGATGCCCTCTTCGTCTAAGGTAATCACAAGGTAAAAGAAAACAGCTTTGTTTTTGTCAATGGTGTACGTACACTTGAGGTGTTCATCTCTGGTGTTCACCCATTCAGCAAATTCTGTTGCTTGTTGTTCGTTCCCATGCCAGATGATAAAGACGTCATCAATATATCTGCGCCATAGCTTCAGCTGTTGCCTGAAGGGGTTTTCCTGGCTGTATATGTAGTCTTCCTCAAATTGGTGTACATAGAGGCACGCCATGCTAGGAGCAAATGTGCTTCCCATGGACGTGCCCCTGATCTGACGGTAGATGGTGTCATCTTATTCAAAAAAGTTCTCCGTATGTGCCATCTCTGCGCACTCCATGATGAAATTGCGTGGGGTGAGGAACTGCCACTCCTTCTCTTGTAAAATGTGTTAAACTACTGCTAAGGTCCGTCTCTGAGGGATACTCATGTACAGGGCCTCTATGTCCATAGTGATGAACCAGTCTTCAGTAGGGTTAATATCCATGTCTTTGAGAAGACATAAGACATCCTTCGTGTCTTTTAAATACGATGCTGATGTTTGCACAATGTGTTTCAGGAACCAGTCACAAAATTGTGATAGCGGTTCTAACACTGAACAGATACCAGACACAATGGGTCTTCCAGGTGGTGGGTCCTTGTGTATTTTTGGCAAAATGTAGAATCTAGGTGTACGTGGGGCATCACTCACAAGGAATTCGGCTTCTTGCTTCGTGATCCAATCATTGGCAAGGCCTTCCTCAACCAAGGTTTTGATCTCGGTGGTAAGTCTTGGTGTCGGGTCGGTTGCTGTGATCTCATAGCTATTCCGATCGGACAGGAGACATATGCATTCAGTGTGGTATTTATGCTTGTCCATCACAACAATAGCCCCGCCCTTATCCGCTGGTTTTATGACAAGTTGTGTATTCTTTTTCAAGTTTTCCAACGCCGTCTTCTCTCTACGTCTAAGATTCTGAAAATACTTTTTGTGTGTACAGTTGATGGCATCTACTTCCTTCAGGACCGCCTGTTCAAACGCCAAAATGTGGCATGGGATGGATTGTGTGGGAGGTACGAATGTGGACTTCTTCTTGAGGCCCGTGGTAATGACCTCCTGCTCATCATCACGATCCTTTCCTTCGAAAAAGATTCTCAATTTGATTTTCCTGAAGAATTGCGCCAGTTCTATGCGAAGTGTAAAGAGATCATCCCTTGGTGTAGGGACAAATCCTAGTCCCTTTGAAATCAAAACTTGAAAAACAAGAGAAGAAGTGGCAGTTCCTCACCCCACGCAATTTCATCATGGAGTGCGCAGAGATGGCACTTACGGAGAACTTTTTTTAATATGATGACACCATCTACCGTCAGATCAGGGGCACGTCCATGGGAAGCACCTTTGCTCCTAGCATGGCGTGCCTATCTGTACATCAATTTGAGGAAGACTACATATACAGCCAGGAAAATCCCTTCAGGCAACAGCTGAAGCTATGGCGCAGATATATTGACGACGTCCTTATCATCTGGCATGGGAACGAACAACAAGCAACAGAATTTGCTGAATGGGTGAACACCAGAGATGAACACCTCAAGTTGACGTACACCATTGACAAAAACGAAGCTGTGTTTTTGGACCTTGTGATTATCTTAGACGAATAGGGCATCAAAACGAAGGTTCACAACAAACCAACGGATAAAAACAGTTTGCTTATGTATGAAAGCTTCCATCCTAAATCACTGAAACAGAACCTCCCCGTGGGACAGTTCCTACGCTTCAGGAGAAACTGATCTTCTTTGGCGGCGTATGACAACCAAGCCCAAATTTTGGGGAACAAATTGATTCAACGCCATTAACCGAAGAAATCGGTGACAAGGGCGAGAAAAAGGGCACAAAACAACAACGAGAGGCCCTCTTGGAACATCATGAGAAACAGAGAATGAAAGGGTTGTATGTGCACAACGTACTCCCCAATTTCCAACAATGTCCAAACCATAATACAAAAGCACTGGCGCATACTGAATGGAGCAGGAAAACAATGGCCCGCACCCCTCGCATTTAAGAGAAATTCGAACATCCACGATGAACTGGTCCATGCTAAAATACCATCACCACCTATCCAGACCCAGCAAACCTTATGGGATCATCAACGACCAGTTGGCCACTACCCATGCGGGAACTGCGTGGCATGTCAGTACACCCACCACACCAAGGAAGTGGATATACAAACAGGCAAACCATGGATTTTGAAGAACTTTAGCAACTGCAACAGCGAGAATGTTGTTTATCTGATCAAATGTCCTTGCAACCTCTTTTATGTGGGTATGACACTGCGGAAGATCAAAATGAGAATCAATGAGCATCAGAGCACTATCAGATGCAAAAGGAATAACACCAAATTGACACATCATTACCTAGAACAAGGCCACAGAGACGAAGACCTGGAATACGTCATCCTGGAGAAGATGAACCCGGGCGTCCCTAAAATACAAAAGAAACTTCATACACAGGAACAACGCTGGGTCTATCGCCTCAAATCATGGGAAATAGGCCTCAACGATGACATCCCATGGCTGAATATCGGATAAACCAATCATTCATTAACACCTTTGCAGTTTTTTACAAAAAACTGCACACTCAGAGGGAATACATACTGTCCCCCTACATGATAGATGGCTATGGTTACAACAAAGCAACATGGAAACTTACTACACTGGAGGGTGCATATACACTTACATCATCAACCTATATGATGGAGGGCACTGCTTGCCCCAAAAGTATATAGGAGCATTCGCAGACATGCCTCCAATTTTTAACATTCGACATCCATCTGCCCCCCACAACAAACAGCCCCTGATGTTTCAAAACAACAGTCCTTTCCTTTATTAATCGCCCAAACTGGACCATGGTTGAATTTTTCACTGTATTTAGACTACCTCAATTACTGCCCCCAACCAGACTCCTCTCATCCAACAATGAGGCGCTTTATATGGGAATTAAATCCCTCTTTTGCCCCAAAAATGCAACTTGTCCTACAAAACCGGTCGTGCATGCGCGCACCGACAAGATTTGCGGTCCCATGCTGAAACGCTTGAAATAGGCAAGGGACATTGCGCATATGCGCACTTTGACACGCCCCAATTGACCGGGGCGCGTCTACCGCGAACAACACCTGATTGTAGTTGGTTGCCTGGGACGCTGCAATCAGGCAGCCCATTCGGACAGCGGAAGCTGATCGACACATTTAAGCGCCGCGCACCGTCAAGGCGGCATACAAAACACCTGATACCAATTATCATCACAGCCGGTGTCTCTTCCCACCTAACTAATGAGCAATTACCAATTTGGGCACCTTTATAAACCGCACGCAAAGGCTCATTCCACTACCAGCGGGGAAGAGGCAAGGACAGATCGTAGGAGCACTACGAGAGATGCACCTTGAGGCAGTAAGGGGGTTATTGTGATAGATGTGTAAAAAAGGTAAATGCTACTTACCAGTATGCATCTGTTCTTGGCATGTAGAGCTGCAGAGTCGTACACTGTGCATGAGATCGCCATCTGGTGTTGGGCTCGGATGCTTGCACTTTGTTGTTGTCTTGGAAGAGTCTTTTGTAGTCACGAGATAGGTGACTCCTCCTTTGGACGATAGTGCGCATGGGCATCGACTCCATGGTTAGATTGTTTTTCGCCATGATGGGAAAAGATGGAGTCAGTAAGAAGAAAAAGATGTCCATGTGAATATATCTAATTAAGATTATACTGGAACAGATACAGGTTCCGGGGAGGTGGGTGGGCGTGTACGACTCTGCAGCTCTACATGCCAAGAACAGATGCATACTGGTAAGTAGCATTTACCGTTCGAGGCATATGAGCTGCAGATCGTACACTGTGCATAGACTGTATAGCAGTGTCTCCCCTAGCGGTGGTCACCTGTATCAGTTGCAGTAGTCTGAAAAAGTGTTTTAAGAACAGCTTGGCCCACAGCAGCTTGCTGCTTTGCGTGTACATCAACACAGTAGTGTTTGGTAAAGGTATGTGGCGTAGACCATGTTGTTGCCTTACATATGTCATTTAGGGAATGTTCCCTAAAAATGCCATAGAAGCCCCTAGTTTACGTGTGGAATGTGCCCTAGGGGGAATTATTAAGGTGCGTTTAGCCTTTTGGTAGCAAATTTGAATGCATTTGACTATCCATCTAGCAATGCCAGCCTTTGAGATGGGATTACCTTTATGTGGTGGGGAGAAAGCTACAAATAATTGTTTTGTCTTTCTGAAAGGTTTGGTCCTGTCAATGTAGTAAAGTAGGGCTCTTCTGACATCTAGTGTGTGTAGAGCTCTTTCTGCTACAGAGTCTGGGTCTTGGAAAAAGACGGGTAACTCTATTGATTGGTTAAGGTGAAAAGCAGAAATTACTTTAGGTAGGAATTTGGGGTTTGGTCTGAGAACTACTTTATTACGATGGATTTGTAAAAAGGTTCTTGTATGGTTAAAGCCTGAATCTCACTCACTCTTCTGAGAGAGGTTATTGCAATTAGGAAGGCTACTTTCCATGTAAGAAATTGTAACTCACATTTGTGCAGAGGTTCAAATGGGGGACCCATGAGCCTGGTGAGGACAATATTTAGATTCCATGCTGGAGAGGGTGGCAATCTAGGGGAATGATTCTTTTAAGGCCTTCCATAAAGGCTTTAATTGCAGGTACTCGAAACAGTGACAAATGCTGTCTGTTTTGTAAGTATGCGGCTAGAGCGGCAAGATGTAATCTTATGGATGAGTATGCTAGGTTACATGTTTGCAGATGCAGCAAGTAACAGATAATGTTTTGTATGGAGGCATCTAGTGGGTTGATATTGTTGTTATTGCAATAAATAGCAAACCTTTTCCATTTTGCTGCATAACAAGCCCTGGTAGTGGGACGTCTGGCTTCTTTAATGACCTGCATACACTCAGGTGGAAGGTTAAGGTAACCGAACTCTAGGACTTCAGGAGCCATATTGCCAGATTCAGTTGACCTGGATCGGGGTGTCTGATCTCTCCATGGTTCTGAGTTAAGAGGTGTGGAGAGAGGTGCAGTTTGTGGTGTGGAACTACTGAGAGTTCGAGAAGTGTTGTGAACCATGGTTGTCTTGCCCATGTGGGAGCAACTAGGATCATTGTTAGAGACTGTTGTCTGAGTTTGCGTACTACTAGGGGAATGAGTGGGAGAGGCGGAAAAGCGTATGCAAATCTGCCTGACCAGTTCATCCATATTGCATTGCCCTTGGACGACGGGTGTGGGAACCTGGCGGCGAAGGTTGGGCATTTTGTGTTTTCTTGTGTGGCGAACAGGTCTATTTGTGGATGGCCCCACATTTGGAAAAAGGTTGTAGAACTTGCGGATGCAGTTCCCATTCGTGAATCTGTTGTGTCTGTCGACTTAACAGATCCGCAATGTGATTGTGAACTCCTGGAAGGTGTTCTGCAAGGAGGTAAATGTTTTGAGGAATGGCCCATCTCCATATGGCTTGCGCCAGGCGAGACAGCTGTAGAGAGTGTGTCCCCCCTGTTTTTGTACATAGTACATTGCTGTCATGTTGTCTGTTTTGACTAAGACAGTCTTGTGAGTAAGATGCGGTTGGAATGACTTTAGCGCTAGAAATATTGCTAATAATTCTAGGTGGTTGATGTGGAGCAGTTTTTGTGACTTGGTCCAGCTGCCCTGCGTTGTGTGGGTAAGGAGGTGAGCTCCCCACCCGGTGAGAGATGCGTCTGTTGTGAGCACTATTTGTGGAACTGGCTCTAGGAACGGCCGCCCTTTGGAAATGTTTTGTATGTTCCACCATTGCAGAGAGCGATGAGTGCGGCTGTCTACCAACACCAGATCTGTAAGCTGGCCCTGAGCTTGGTTCCACTGACGTGCTAAGCATTCTTGCAGGGGCCGCATTTGAAGTCGTGCGTGAGGGACAATAAAGATGCACGAGGCCATCATTCCTACGAGTTGCATAAACACTCGAGCTGGAAGGTAGTGTTGAGGTAGGAATTTGTTGATGAGGGCTTGCATACTTGTTATCCTGGAAGGATTGGGGTATGCAAGGGCCCTGGAGGTATCGATTGTGGCTCCTAGGTACTGATGTATGTAGGAGGGATGGAGATGCGATTTGGTATGGTTTATTGTGAACCCCAAATTGTGTAGTAGCCGAACTGTTTGGAGTGTGTGCTGTACACATTGGTTGTGTGACTTGGCTTTTATTAGCCAGTCGTCTAGATACGGAAACACGTGAATGTGTTGTCTTCGTAAGTGCGCAGCTACTACTGCTAGGCACTTGGTGAAAACCCTTGGTGCTGTTGCCACCCCGAATGGGAGGACTTTGAACTGATAATGTTGTCCGTCCACTATGAACCTTAGGTATTTCCTGTGCGCAGGGTGAATGGGAATATGGAAATAGGCGTCCTTGAGATCTAGTGTGGCAAGGAAGTCGCCTTGTTGGAGTAGTGGAAGTATTTGTTGAAGAGTGATCATGTGAAAATGATCTGAGTGAATGTAATAGTTGAGGGGTCTGAGGTCCAGTATGGGCCTGAGGGAACCGTCCTTTTTGGGGATTAGAAAGTATAGTGAGTAAACCCCTGTGCCCTGATGTTGTAGAGGGACTGGTTCTATTGCGTGCTTTTGGAGCATAGAGAGAACCTCTTGATTGAGGAGCGTTAGATGTTCCGTGGACATGGGACGCTGTCTGGGTGGTATGTTGGGGGAGTAGAAGTGAGTTCGAGGCAGTAACCATACTGGATAATTTGTATTACCCACCTGTCGGTGGTGATGGAATTCCACGCAGGTAGGAACTTTGACAGTCTTCCCCGACGGGAGTGGAATGATCGGGGGAAACGGAGGGAAGTCACTGTTTGGTGGTAGGGGAGGTGCGTGTGTTAAACCCGCGTCCTCTACCCCTGTTGTTATTACCTCTGTAATTACCTCTGGAGTAACCTCTATTAGAGGAGGTTTGAGTGGTGTTTTTGTAGTTAGCAGAGGTGGTGTCTGTGGCTGTAGTTTTGAAGCCGCCTCTATATAAGGAGCGACTGAAAGGAACCTCTGCTAGGTGTGGCTTGTAGAGCTCCCATAGCTTTGGCTGTGTCTGTGTCCTTCTTCATTTTTTCTAGAGAAGTGTCCACATTAGGCCCAAACAGGTGTTCCTGGTCTAAGGGTTGATTGAGGATGGTAGATTGTACCTCCTGCTTGAAGCCAGATATTCGTAGCCATGCGTGTCTGCGCAGCAAAACGCTTGAGTTTATTGTGCGTGCTGCTGTATCTGCTGCGTCAAGGGCGCACTTTATTGAGGTGTTTGTGACAATCTTGCCTTCTTGTATTAGATCATTGGCCTTGGTCTTATACTGATCTGGAAGGTGCTCAATGAGCTTTTCAAGCTCGTCGTAATGGGCTCTGTCATATCTCGCCAGTAAGGCTTGGGAATTGGCGATGCGCCACATGTTTGCTGCTTGAGACGCAACTCTTTTTCCCGATGCGTCGAGTAATTTGGACTCCTTGTCTGGTGGTGGTGTCTCACCAGTAGTCTGGGAGTTTGCCCTTTTCCGTGCATTAGCAACTACTAATGAGTCTAGAGGGAGTTGGCCTTTAATATAAGCTGGGTCAGAAGGGGCAGGTTTATATTTTTCTCGATCCTTGGGTTAAGAACCCTAGCCCTAACTGGGTCTTTGAAGACCTCAGGGGCATGTTTAATAATGCCTTTAAGCATAGGTAGAGTATGGGTAGACTTTTGAGGCTGGCTAAAAGTTTCTAGTAAAAAGTCTTCTTCCAGGGGGTCTGAGTGTAACTTGACACCATGGTATTGTGCTGCCCTGTTTATCACCTGTGAAAACCCTATAGCATCATCTGGAGGTGAGGCTTTTGATGGGTATGGTTCAGGGACAGGTATATCTGGGAGGTCATAACTGTCCCAGGGGTCTTGTGGTGGGATACTGTGAAGGTCGTCATCAGTGTAGGTGTTGTGAGGTGACTGCATGTCATCATCATGATCCTCCCTGTCTGTATCCCCTTGTGGTGAAAAACAAGGTGGAGGAGAGTGAGGCGGGGAGTGTAGAGGGCTGAGGTGTTGTGGAGGTGGAGAGAAAGACCTTATAGGTGATGTGGAAGAGTCTTTCTTCTTATGAGGTGGCTCAGGTGTGGTTGGTTCCTGTATCTTCCTCTTGTGAGGTATTACTGATTGTACCTGTCCGGTAATAGGGTCAATGTGCAGAGTTTTCTGCTTTGGGTCGATGGGAACCAAGAGTTCTTCTGAGCTGGCGTGTTTGGTCGGCATCGAAGATTTCGGCTCCGAGTGTTGTTTGGGCTTGCGAGGTTGTTTGGTGTCCTTTGGTGAAGTTTTCGACACCGAGGGTTTTTTTGTCGACTCCGAAGGTTTGGTATGCTTCGGTGTCGAGGTGTCTGGGACCTTGGACTTTGGCGCCGAAGGGTCTGTTGGTGCCGAGACCTTAGTATTGTGTTTCGGTGCCGATGAGTGTTTTTCGGCTCCGGGACGTGGCTGGCTCGGTCCCGAGCTGCCAGAAGGCTTTAGGTGCTTGGGAGTCGAGCCGGAAGGCGGGGCTCCTGAAGCTTTGTGATGGTGCAGACCTAGGCCCGAAGGCGAAGGTGTGACCGAAGCCTTTTGTTTCTTGGGGGCAGGGGCATCGACGTCAGTACTCACAGTACGTTGGTGTGGTGTGATGAGTTGGTCGTCGGACCCTGAGTCTTCGGCTCCGGAGGTGTCGATTTGTAAATCTCCGGTGTCCGGGTTGTCGGAGCCTGTGTCAAAGATGTCGTCCGGTGCGGGAGCGGCTGACCTGGACATTTCGTGTCGTCGGGCCCGGCGATCACGGATGGTCTTTTGGACCGAAAGGAGTCACAGGCTTGGCAGTGTTGGCTCTCGTGTTCTGGAGAGAGGCAAAGATTACAGATCTCGTGGAGATCTGTGTGTGGAATTTAGCCCCACACCTGCATTTTTAAATGGAGTCCTTTCCATATGCTGGATGATGGCGCCGACACGCCCAACGGACCAACGTCGGCGACCGGACTCGAAACAGTGTTGGAGTGGAGACGCGATGAGGGGATCGCGATCGAAAACAATACCGTCGAACGGTAGGAGGTTCTTCTGCGCGTCGAGAGGGGAACCGATCGATGTGGATCCGGAGCGCAGCAAGGTACATCCGAACCCGATGGCGGAAAAAAACAATCTAACCATGGAGTCGATGCCCATGCGCACTATCGTCCAAAGGAGGAGTCACCTATCTCGTGACTACAAAAGACTCTTCCAAGACAACAACAAAGTGCAAGCATCCGAGCCCAACACCAGATGGCGATCTCATGCACAGTGTACGA